>QLOH01000753.1:0-464076 GCA_026901365.1 Sesbania bispinosa | reverse complement strand
TTTGAAACTTGTGTTAAAATCATTTAACCTCATTTTATCCAAACACGTTTTGTTTTCAAATTTGGATTTCGAAACCAAAAACCGAAAATTGGCAACCACCCCAAACGGCACCTAAGTTGGGTGATTTTGATGTTGTGTAGCCTAATGTTTAGTTTATATTGCAGAGTTTTGTGCTGGGATTTTGGTGGAAGAATTAGAAAATTTTCTAGTGTAATTATTTAATTAAATAGGATATTGTTGGATTTATTTTCTGAGCTCCTTGTCTTTCCATTGTTTTATAAAATTTTGTGACACGTGTCACACACAAACTTATGGCGGGCACATGACATTACGTCCTGTAATGTTGGAATCAACCCCTGCATGTGATAATTTAATTCAGACCAGTCTCTAACTTTCATAATGAATAATGCACATTAGTCTCTAATTTAACAACGTTTAACACCATTCAACGTTTTCTTCTTAATTACAATAGAAAAGTAACGTTATGGATAACCCAAATGGGTTGGTCAAGTGGCGAGACAGGGTTTCGCATTTGACAGGTCACAGGTTCGAACCTCCACTCGTCCCCTTGGGATGAGGTAAATGTAAATATCTTTGTAAGCGCTCATTGATTCTGGAGGCCTTTCCTCCCTTGAACTGTGGCGTCATCCTCTCACCCTAAATTTTACATATTATAAAAAAGTAACGTCATGAACTAACGGAAAGTTCTCTTAAACTCATGGACTAAATTGCATGACGTTATAAAAGTTAGAGACTAAAGTGTCAATTTACTCTATAAAAATATATAGAAAATCTTAATAATAATAAATAAATACAGTCCATAGAGTATTTATGGTTTGGTCAAATTCGAATTAATAATAAATAAATATTATTTATGGGATATTCATAGGTTCATTTACACTTTGTTTGGTATTGGGTAAGTAGGAGGGAAGTATATGCTGAGGAGAGAAGTAGGGGGTGATTTCGAAACTTCTCATGTTTGGTTGATCAAAGAAGTATATAAAATACGTGGGGCCCACGCGTGCAACATTTCTTCGCAGAATAGCCGAGAAGTTGCGAAGAAATGAGCCAACACTGCATAATAATCGATTTACATGACAAAATGATCGATTATAATTACTAGAACAATTAAAAAATTATTAAAAATACTAACCAATAATCGATTTTTATCACAAATAATCGATTAACATTTCAAGTTTTGTAAAAAAAAAACATGATAATCGATCATTGTAATTGATAATCGATTCTTGGCGGGAAGTAACAGAAATTTACTTTATTATACCATTTCTCTCCTACCTCTTCAATCAAACCAAACACATCAAATTTACATTTCTCTTTACTTCTCACATATTTCTCTCTTACCAAACAACTCATAAATCATCTTTATCTCTACTTTATTTCTCTCTTTCCTACTTCTCCCTTCCCTATTTCTCTCTTCCCTATTTCTACCCTACAACCAAACAAAGGCTTAGTAAAGATTTACCTTAAATTAAACCATTTAATTAATTTAATTTGACTCAAATTTTGAAAAAAAATTCAGCTAATATGAATCAAATCAATTCAATGAAGATAGAGTGTGTGTTTGGATTAAAGTTTGCAAAACATAAGTTTAAACCTAACTTACATTTGCAAATGTATGTTTGTAAAAGAAACATGGAGTTACGTTAGTTTAAACGTAGATTCAAGATGAAAATTGTACTCAAACGCAATTTTGAATGAAAAACCAAACATACTCAAAAAAATATTTTACGTTTACAAACGTACATTTGAGATTGCAAACTGCAATCCAGACATACACTGAGTTGTTTTGGTTTAGGTTGCAAGGTCAAAAGAAATTAAATATTAATACTTTAAATTTTTATCCTGCATTATAATTGCTTTAGGTTTAATTAAGTCTTTTTTACCAAAATATCCTACTTTCCCATTTGATCCCTCTTTTATATTTTTTTTAAAAATGATCCTCCAAAAATAATTTTTCCCAAATAATCCCTCTAATTTTTTTTAGCATAAAGTATTGTCGTAGCACAGAACACAGAGAGACTATTTGAAAAAATTGTGACCAGTTTGAAAATCGTGAAATTTTATTGGAAACTAATTTGAAAATTATGATATTTTTTAAGAACTGTTTAGAAAAAAATAATTGTAAAGAAAAATACATGAACCATTTAGGAATAACTCATTTTTGGATGACTATTTTAAAAAAAAATGAGGGACAAAATGGAGAAAACGTGATATTTTAGGCAACCAAAAACATAATTAAAAGTTTTTTATATATAAAATTTTGAAATTCATATAACGACAAAGTAAAGAAAAATTCTTATTTTTTCAATAATTTTATATGATAATTAAATTAAGGCTTAAATATGATTTAGTCCCTATAAATATAAGTCATTTTATTTTTAGTCTCAGCCCATTTTTATACGAGCCCAAATAGGACGGGTTACTCGGGTTAATGGGTTGGAGCCCCCAACCCAGCCCGATAAAATTGATGGGTTAGGAAAGTTTGATCGAACAGGGCAAGCACTTTTTGCCATACCTAGTTGTCTATAGTCTAGACGATCTCAGGGGAGTATGACAGACTTTTTTTTAGTAGAGACCAAGTATAAGTCCAGTCTAGTATGGTACGCATCCCTCCAAGCTATGAGCTTTTATGGGCGATGAAGCTTTATAGCTTAAACATACTCGACTTCCTTCAACAGGGATTGGGTATAAGTTCGGTCAAGTACGACACATTAAATATTATTATATTTCATTCGTCCTTTTACTGAAAATATGATGATAAATTTGGTTAGTAAACTTGAAAAAACATTTGGTATAACTAGAAAGATTATAAGAAGGTCAGAGTGAATGAAAAATGTAAGAGACAAATTTAGTAGGGGATTTTAAGTACTAAAATTAAAATATATAAATTTAAAAGTTTAAGAAAAAAGGTAGTTGAGTAGCTGATAAAATTAGTTTGGATTAAGAAATTTGAAATTTGAACCCATTATAATTAGTTTGTTTCGGATTTGAAGTGAAATGAACCAATTAATCGCGTTAATCCCAACCAGTTTAATTGATGTGGTTTGGATTATTAGGTTCATCAAGTTAATCCAATCTAATGAACATTCATGGTCTTCGATGATGTGTGGCAATGATGAAATGTAATTCAATAATTGAGTAAATAGATTGAGTGTGTTTGTTTAAAATTATTTCTTAAAAGAATCATTTTTTTAAAAAAAGAAATCACTTATAAGAATTTTTTGTCTAAACTTTTTTCAAGAAGTAGAATCAGAAAATAATCGGTTTTCTGCCTTTTTTTAAGAAGCAACTCAAAGTTGCTTCTTGAAAAAAGTAGTTAAAATAGATGAGAGAAGACTTTTTAACAATGTAAAAGCATTTATTTAACAATGTGAAAGCATTTATTGTGGCAAATAAAGTGCTTTTCATGATAGCCAAACGGAAATTTATTTTTTATTATACAAGAATCTTTAAAATAAAATCAATTTTTAAACAATTTAAAAAAGTACTTTTTTAAGCACAAATAAACTGGCCCATATCTAATCCTTAAAATTTTCAATGAGCACAAATTAGTTCCCAAATGTATCTACTTCTTTACAATGTCATCTTTTTTATTGTTAATTAAGAGTGTGCTTAGTAAAATTAGCAGATAAGATACCTGGAAGTTGAAAGATGAAAACTGAAAAATTAGTTGATTGAATTGAAAGTGTTTGGTAAAACTAGTTAAAAAGTGTAAAATGGTACGTAGATAAGGTTATCATCAATTACTAAACCAAAACTTGAATTTGGTAATTATGAAAAAAAATTAAGGATAAAATCATAAAAAGTGATTTTCAACCGGTAACTGATATCTTGAACCACTACTTAGAGTGGCATTTCAAAAATGCTAGTAACTACTTAAAAATGTCATTTTTCCAAATAGGGTTGAAATGGTTTGACATTTCCAGCATCAAGAAGTTTCAGCATTGCTTTCTTAACCACTTCCCTCATGGTTGGATTCAATTGCCTTTGGGGTTGTGCCTGTAATGTCCTAATTTCTTAATTTGAAACAATGTCTGTTGGAAGCACTGTTTACAATTTTAGGAAATTATTTTGCGCATTTTAAGTATCACAAGCATCATATGAAGGCTTAGGTAATCCAACACCTTACATAAGCTAAAATACAATAAACAAGTGTATTTAACTAGTTATTGGTATCCTGGGCATCCAACAAAATATAACTTAAAATCCATCTATATGGGATACAATGATACATGCCTCCTGCAACAATTATAACCATGTCATCTAGGCTCTACATGTATTACAATATCTCATTACCAAAATGACAAGTCATTTGTACATATACAACAACTAAAGCATCCCAATATATATACATATATAACAACTAAAGGATTCCAAATCTCCATAAACTCAAAAGTATCCAAAACATCTCAACCTCCCATTCATTCATGCATCCGTCCTGGAACCCTGTGGAGCTAAACACAAAATTTTGTATAATGAAACTAAAGTCCCAGTGAGTGTGTAAAGACAGGCAAGGAGAGAAGTATCAGACAAGTGTCATGCAACAACCAACAGGAATAATAATATTAATCAAGCAAATGTAACATTCATGATAAAATTTATGCTTAAACATGAAGTGTTTAACCCAACACCCAAATGGGTCTTTCCACTTATCTGTAAAGGCTAGACTGAGCTCAGGCTAACAGGGACCGTCCCTGAAGGCCACAGGGACCTTACCCCATTACTGTGATAGATTCAAACAATAAATTATCCTCTTTTATACATGAGATACAAGCCCTAAATACCTCAATTACACATGAAGGCTAAGGATCCATATTCAATTTCTTATTTACACCATGAAGCCTCAAGGACCCAATTCAAGTTTCTTTCAAAATGAGTAAAATAATTCATGGATAGGCATAATAATATCCTCAAAGCATATAATAACATGAGTATACAATTCAATTCAATCTCAATCATCAATAATTAAGAAATGGCAAAAACCCCCAATTTCCTCTACCCTAGGGTTTAACCCAATAATCCATTTCCACCAACCAACACATTTCATAGCTCAATCATCAATCCAAATCAACATAAACATATAATGCAAGAAAAGGAAAGAGGAATAGGGAGCATTTATAGAGAACACACAAGAGGGGAGTGAGGGTGAAGAACACACTCACTTGAATGGAGGAAGGAGGAGGAAAGATGAAGATGGTAGAGGAGGGGAGATGCTTCCAAGCTTCAAAATGGTGGTGGCAACCTCAAATTTTCCTTCTCTTTTTCTTCCTTGAGCTTTCTCTCTCTAAACTCTCTCTAACCTTTCTCAAGAACCCTAAGAAATTGAAGAAAAATGAGAAAGAAAGGAGAACAACATGTTTTTAAAAATTCTGATCGCGCTCGCACGCTTGAGCGCCCACTCCCCTGGCACGCTCGAGCATGGAGATCAACATTAAATTTTTCTGGTTTGATGTTTATTCCTCTCTTTACCCCTTCTAACCCTTCCAAAGCCAAACTCAAAACTTCAAACCAGCACAATACCTTCTCTAAACTCCTATGAGACTTAGCTACCACTTGGTTTACTATAATCTATAATATTTCTACTGAAAATTCGGCAGAGTCTCCCCTAAAACTAGATATTTCCAAAATTTTACAACTTAACCTGAAACTGAGAAAAGTACCAGTACAATTTATAATATCACCAAATACAATTTCTTTGCCCCTAAAGCCTATTTCTTAACCATCTTAACATACCTGATGACCAAACTTAGTATGATATGCCTCTAAGGTAAACCTACGATCACTTGGGGCTTGATATTGGTTTCTCCTCCTAAATTTCCTTAACACTCATGAATTCCTAACTAAATCTCTTATCCTTTCATTAGAATTTATTCCCCTCCTAACTCTCCTCTAAATTCCACTTAAGTCCAGTTTTTGGGATGTTACAGTGCCACTGGTTTATAGTCCTCCTCCAAGTAAATCTTTTTGTTTTGTCATCAGCTTCTTCACTCTCTTCTTCATCAGATGATGTTGATCTTTTTCTTTTCTTGAAACGGAATTCCACCATGGATTCCTGCAGCTGCTGCTTCCTTCTTGCAGGCTCCTTAGATTTTTTTTGAAGGCTCTTTTCTCCTGATTTTTAGGCACGGTTTGGCAGTTAGTTCCTTTTCTTTTTGCTCCCTGCAGCTGTGGTTCAGAATGAGTGTGATAGATCCCATCAGTAGGATCTAATTCTAATCTATCTGGTGGTTCAAATTGTTGGGGAATTCTTCTGTCCAAATGGAAGACAATACTCTCATCATGAGAGCTAAGTTTGAACCTTCCTTTATCAACATCAATTATCATCTTGGCAGCTTTCATAAAGGTCTTCCTAGAATTACGGGGACATCGGTATCCTCCTCCATATCATCTATAAAGAAATCTTCAGATCTCCCAGTCTTTTGAACAACGATAAAGGCATCAGATTGATGCTAGCTCCAAGGTCTAGCAACGCCTTTGTGACTGGTGTAGTACCAACAGTGACCGGTACATTGAAGCTTCCAAGGTCTTTAGATTTCTGGGGGCAATGTCTTCTGAATTATGGCACTGCATTCTGCCTCTAGCTCCAATGTCTCATTAGTAAATCAGTAAATCTCATCAGTAAATTCCTGAGAGGCTGAATGCAGATATGTTGGGAACTGTAGAAAAAAGTCAAACAGAAACAAAGTTAGCGTCTTGCTACGCTTCACCTACGCTCAGCGCAAGTGAAACGCCCAAAGCAGAAAGTTTTGGTGCATTTCTGCGCTTTACCTGCGCTAAGCGCATGTGAAGCGCAGAAAACAGAATTAAATTGCTGCAACACTTAATGAAATTTTCTATTATCTCCCTATGATCAAGATATCTATTTTTCTTTCCTTCACACTCATCCAACTAATTCCTAATAATTCCTAAACAAAAACCTAATTAACACAATATATACAAACCAAACTAATAATCAAAATCAAAACTGTAAAAATTAATAAAACACTGGGTTGCCTCCCAGGAAGCGCTCGTTTAACGTCATATAGCTTGACGCTTGTTTCTTTCGTGGTGGCTGAAATTGGAATCTTTTGGTGAGCTTTTGTGTTGCACCCTTCCTTTCTTTGGCCAATGAACCTCCCCATAGTCTTGCCTTGGAAAAATCTGTAGTGTGATCTGACTTTAACCATTTGGGCTTCTTTCTGGAATTATACCATGCTTCTGACTCCCTTGGCTTGACTTTTATTTTCTTCAGAGTCTGGATCTACATAGATAAGTCTTCTTCTCCGGAATCTTGGAAGATTCACAGTTGTCCGCTTTCAATCCTTTTGCTTCACAGGGGGTCCTTGATATGAAATATACCCGACCACTTTGTCCTCAATCTGGCTTTAGGCCCTGAATTGGATTTTCTTGGCCTGATTCTTCTTCTCTTTGCTCTGCTCAGGTCAGTGTAGTCACATATTTTTCTTTTGGGGATCTTGGAAGGTTTAACACTTGCATACTGCCTTTATTGATCTTCATTTGGAGGGCTTTCTGGATATGGCAAGGTCTTCAGTCTTGGGACCACTTCCCCTCCTTTCTCCGGCCTTTTCTCACCATCTTCTTTTTCATTCTTTTTCTTAGTTACACTCTCACATTTAGTGTTGTCTTCCTCCCTTTCACAAACACTTTCTTTTGTTCCACCAGTATCTCTATTAGCAACTGAAGCTAGTTTTTCTTTCCTTCTTCTGAAGTTGGATCCCACAAGTGATTTCAGTAGTTGCTTTCTTCTTCTTTTCAACTTCTTAAGAACTCTTATCTTTTTCTTTCGCAACTTGTGAATGCTTTGATGATCAGCTTCCTCTCTCTTGACCCCTTGCAGTGGTGGTTCAGTATTGGCATATGAGACTCCTTCAGTAGAGTCTATCTGCAGGCGATCTGGTGATTCTTTCTGTTATGGAATTGTCCTAAGCACATTGAATGTCACCTCATCATCCTGCGTGGTGACCATGAATTTTCCTCGGTCAACATCAACTATGACCTTTGCTATTTCATCTTTTTCTTTCTCTTTTTCTACTTTTGCTGCATCTTCTGCTTCTTCTTTTGCTTTTGCTTCTTCTGGTTCCTCTTCTTCAGCTTCCTCTTCTTCATCAGCTAGATTGTCATTGGTGCCCACCCCTATCAGTTTTCCCACTTATGATGGGCATGTCATGACGTTGTTCTTTGGGGTTGGGTTGTGCATTTGCTGAAATTTGTTCTAACTTTTGGTTAGCTACAAGTTTAGCTATCTGTTCAACTTGAGTTGTAATATTTCTTGTTGATGTTTCTATATTTTTCTCAGAATCCTTAAGACTTTGCAAGAATTTTTCAAAAGCATCATCATCAAATCTTGATCTTCCTTGTTGAACTGAAGAGTAACCTTGTTGCTGTTGGAAAGAAGGTTGCATGTAAGAAGGCTCTGCATCTTGTCTCCAACCATAATTATTGTTCTGGTTATTTCTCCAATCTTGTGAATATTTGTTTACAAAGTTGTTGCTGTTGGAGAAGTTGCCTGGTCTTCCTTGATTGCCCATGTAATTAACTTGCTCTTCTTGAGTGCATGGATAAGAGCAGTAACCATTGGGATGGTCACCTCCACAATAATCACAATTTTCTTGAGTGCCTGGGTAAGAGCAATAACCATTGGGATGATCACCTCCACAATAATCACAAATTAATTGTGGGGACTGGCCAAGATAGGACTGCACTGCCTGCAACTGCTGAGGAAGCTTAGCCATATGCTTGTTGAGTGCTTCTAATTGTTGGATGATAATATTGCGCTGAGCCAAGAGCGCCTCTGCAAAAGTTTGCATGTGGAATGAAACAACATCTTGTTGTCACCCAATGCCCTGACTCTGGTTACTTTCCCAATCCTACGAAAAATTGTTAGAATAATTGGTGTACTTAGAGAAGTTACCAAGAATCGGTGTGTGGGAGAAATATTCTGGTTCTTGCTGCCTAACATAATCTCCAAGGGTTCTTCTTGGTGGATTTTGATAATCTCCAAGTGTTCTTCTTGGTGCAGGGTAATATTGTCTCTCCTCAGCCATATTTTTAGCTTTTACTTTATTTGAGGTAGTTGAGCAGAGAGTGTTGAGATTGTCTCCTTGAGCTTGTCCTTGCCCCTTTTTCTTTTGCTTCTCTTGCAGCTTTTATCTTACGTGGGATGGGTGATCAGAGAGTGTTGAAATTGTCTCCTTGAGCTCTCTTTTTTTTCATTTTTTCATTTTATTTGCTCAACTCCCTTCTGGCTGTCTCTTGTACCTGACCTCACAAGATCATAAATCATAAAGAACTAGAGCAAGAATTAGCATACCAGGGTTAAATAAAAATAAATCCTAATTAAAGAAAATAAGAAGAATCTCTTTACAACCCAATAGAAGGAACTAAGAATTTAAATTGAGACACTATTCTTCGGCAACAGCGCCAAAAATACTTGTTGAGATCTTGGCAAGCATACCAATATCGCAACGGTATAATAGTTTTAAAGTCAGGGTTTTCGTACCCACGAGGAACGGTACAAAATAAATTCTTAGTATCTAATCTAATTGAGTATATAAAGAGAAACTATGGAATTTATATATTATGATAATTAGGGAGATAATGCAGTAAGAAATTAAATGAAAAAGGAAATATTTAAATAAGATTTAAATGGAAACTAAGATTGATATGAAAATTAAATAAAGATTACAATAATAAAATAAAATAAAATATGAAACAAAGAGGTAAAGATAAGATTGAGCAAATAAAGAGAAACTAGGATTGAACTTCGTCTGTCGCACCCTTCTTGTATTTGGAGACCAATGAAATCTAAGAAATTATAATTATAATTATTGAAGCCCAAATAAATGTCATTCATAAAGATCCCTCAACTATGAAATCCTTAGAATTAATTCCCTAAATCCTAATTCCTTGGCAATTTAACAAATTAGCCTAGCATTAAGATCATTTGTTAATAGCTATCCATAAATTAAACCATGTTCCTAGGCATTCAACCTACAGAGTGATCTTACCCAAATCAGAATTCAAGATCCCTATTCCTAGCTAGGCTCCCAAGAACTCGCTCTTGATTTCACAAAACCGCCTCCCAGCGTGCCCCATAAAATCATATCATAACTCCCGCACGAAGGCGGAAGCTAAGCATTAAGAACAAAGTAAAAACACCAATATATTATAAAAATAGAGTTCCTTAGATAACAAAGAGAATCCAAATACAGTTGGGGATTGAATCGACTACATTCAATCCTAAAGAGATACTTAGCTACTCATGGTAGCCATTGCACTCCAGAGACTGTCACATTTTTCTCTTAACTCCGTAGCTGCTCAAAAAATCTGTAACTCTCTGAATGAATAAACTCATTCTCAATTCTAATATTTATAACAAAGGAATTTCCTAAAATAAAATATCTAAAAGATACAGACCTAATTTCCTAGAATAAAATATCTAAAAGATATAGTCATAAATTAAATAGACTTAATTCTAGATATAATCCTAAAATATGTAAATATAATCCTAGGAGATTTGACATTGATTTCTACAGATCTAATCCTAAATAAATAAATTACAATCTTAATTAAATACAAATTTTTCAAAATAAGCTCTTGTCAGGTTGGGCTCTGTGGCTTTGTAGAGGCTAAGTTGCAAAAGGACGCGTTCTGCGCTCAGCTTGCACTCAGCGCGGCTGAAGCGCAGGCAACAGAATCTTTCGGGCTTTACTTCCACTGTTTCCTCTATTATTCCTTGCTCACTTGATGCTTTTATTTATAACTTTGTTTTTTTACTTGCAAAATCAGCAGAATTTCTATCAAATTACCATCAAATTCAAATTTGACTTAAATAAATACATGAATTGCACTTTAAGCCAAAAAGGGATAAATTGGGGTATAAATTCAGCATTTTGCCCTCAATAAGTATTGTAATTATATAGGAATTTTACGTAAATTTAACACTTATCAAGTCCCTCCATCTCCACCACTGAAAACACTGTTTAGATTACTCCAAAACCACATCAAAGAGGACATCCATCCTGGAATACCATCCCAGACCACCTTAGTGCATCTCAACCACATTCAAACATCAAAATGATCGTTAATCACACAAACTAACTCCAAAATTTTCTTAATGGTTTGACCTATAATTTTCTTTGGTCTTCATTTTCTTCTAACTATTTGATTGTCCCCCATATATTATACCCCTCATATTGGTGCTTCTTGTAACATTTGTTTTCCCCATGACGGGAAAACGTAAGAACAATAACCCCGTTTAACATAATGAATAAATAATTTGTATATAATATTGAGGGGAAAAAAGTTTCATAATTAGTCTTAGAATAATTTTTGTGATTTTTAGAAATTTTTCTGGATTTGTTTTAGGACATTTTGGTATGATTACCAAAATGTCATTAACTGTGAGTACTTGACAAAAATAATTTTTATTAATTAAAGTAAAAATAAAAAATTTATGCGAAAACACTTTTTAAACAAAAAATAGATTTAAAATATAAAACTACTCAAGAGAAAACATCACTCTCTTGGGCACCAATTCTACCCTAAGCTCCAACCTCTTGCAAGATTGAATTTCATATTCTTCTCCTTCTATTGTGGACTGCCATTGCGTACCATTCTACCCTCCATGGATTCCCTTTTCATCTTCTCTTTTTTTTTAAGTTTGATGACCTAACTAATTTCTATATTTTTCATAGTTGATTTTGAAGTGTTTAACGACTTGTTCTTTGCCATTTGAAGGGGGAATCTTGGAGAAAATTTCTTGGCTACCTAAAGAACCCATCTAGGTCGAATTCCCACTAAGTAAGGGGGAAGTAATGGAGGTTTAGGGTCTTGAGGAAACCCGTGCCTCTTAATTTCGCATGTATCCAAAGAACATATTTATTTGGGTTTGGGGGAGACCATGGTGGTCTTTATGGACCAAGTGATAAAATTTGCCTAAAACTATTGAATGTTTTGTGGATTAAAATTATATAGAGGGGATGTAACAATAATTTGTTTGGAATGTTTTTAGAATAATGGTATAAAGATATTGCTTGGAATTGAATTTTCTCTTGATTTGAAAATTATGGTGAATACTTTGGTATTAATGTTTGCACTTGAGAATGTTTGAAAGAGTATAGGAGAAGTTAAAAAAGGAAGGTGGAAAGATCAAAAGCATCATTTAACATCAGAACATGTGTCCAAAAGCATATTACATGGAGCTTTCTTGTCAAAAGTGATGTAACAAGTTCAATAAGTAGCTTCTTAGTTTCAAGAAGGTTAAGACAGTTCATCTAAGATACCATGAACATTAAATTGAGTTATATCAAGCTTCAACAGCAAAGGCAAAGCTATAGAAGGATCTTTCAAGACCACCAGAAGCATGAGAATGAGTTTTTCAGAAAATATAAAAATACCTTCTGAATGTGAAATATTACTTAAGAAGTTCAAGCATCTTTATTCAAAGTGATAATGATGCAAACAAAGCAATTGGAGAAAACAAATATCAATAGAAACACAATTTTGGCTTTAAGAGAAAAACTTATGACTTTTGCAATAAAGTTATCACTCTCTAGAAGCATCAAATCTAATGAATTTCAAGTTATAAATATGTTCAAAGTATCTTTGAAGCATTGAACAAGTTCTCACACTCCTCAAGCTATTATCCTTGAATCTTTCAAGTTGAAGAACACTCAAGAAACTTTTCAGAAGCATAATTACTTCTTTTACAATTTTTAGCTAACAGAAATAAAGCAAGAAAAAAAGTTGGAAGCCTTATAAGCTTGTTTAAAGCTTCAAAGGCAGAAAACATAATTTCTGCACACTTCTAGAAGCATCAATCTTCTCTAAAATCAAGAAAACATAACACTATCTTTCTTGGATTTTTCCTTGATCAAAATTAAGTTGTTAGATGTTTATTACAAGTTTCAAAAGAAGAATAAGCTCTTTAGAAGTTGAATATATTGAAGAACAAAAACATGTGACATCCCAAATTTTAAATCATTTTCATAAGTGAAATTAGGAGTATAAAAAGTTTTATAAAATGAATTAGGTTAAAGTGGGTTAAAAACTATTAAAAATGGCATAACACTATCCCATTTTCGCTCAAGCGAGAAATGGCTCGCTTGAGCGAGTGAGAATGAAAATTTGGAGTTTCCATTCTATGATGAGATTTTCGCTCAAGCAAGAGTATTTTCGCTTGAGCCAAAATGACGAGAATCCAAGGGGGTGGATTCTTTTTACGGATCTATCTAGGTTGGAATGCTCATAAGTAAGAAATTTGGGAAAATTGTTTAAAACGAGAAAATGGAAAAGGTAAGAAGATGGAATGAAAATTGATAGACGTCACACTCCCAAGGATGGAAGATAAGTCTAAGAGTTATACACACAAAGGGATGAAGGACCTTTGATAAAACTCAATTCTTGATTAACAAGAAAATAAGAGAAACACTCTCCAATTATATAAATTCTGAATTCCAAGTTGTTCCTTACGTGAAATATGCGCCCTATATATAGCCTTCAAGCATTTAGCCTATGCGCACAATGCATGTCTCTTAAAATTCAGAAAGTTACAAAATAAACTCCTAATAATAAAACTAAGTGTAATTGCCTAGAATAATTAATAGCAAACAACCACTCTTTGCTTCAAGCTGACCGCCCAGCCACCAAAGTAAGAAAGTAACAAACAATATAATATTAATGTGTTATAACTCAGCCACTTTATGATGAGGTCTGGCCGCATTTGTCTAGCAATGTAATAGCCCACTTTTAAAGCAATCAGCCACATTATTATAGCAATGTAACAACCCAATTATGTTATTTCACTCAGCCAAAATTCATATCATTTGGCCGCCCCTTTAATAGAGAAAGTAACAGCCATATTTCATGATGTGGAGAATAACTCAGCCAATTTGTGACAGCCACTTGCAATTTTAATTTGAAGCAATAAATCATCAATTTCTTCTTAATTCTGGCCGCACATATTCAGCTTAATAACTCTCGATTTTCTCATCCTTTTATGGTGATTCATGAGCCAAATTTGAGTTTTAATTTGTGTACTTTCACCTCGTTTTGGAAACGCTAAATTCCGATATCTGTAGCTCAAGTTATACACTGTTCTTACTGTTGTGTCTGGGTGGATTCACATCACAAAATATCAGACAAAATTGGGTAAAACTCTTCTGATATTTTCGCTTGAGCGAGAGACTTCTCACTCCAGCGAAAATGAGGCAGAGAGTTGGTTTTTTCTGCTGATTTTAGCTCAAGCGAGAGAAGCTTTCTCAAGCGAAAATTAGATTCTCGCTCAAGCGAGAATGCGGTAGAGAGCTTTTGTGTCGTTCTCGCTCATACGAGAAATGTCTCACTTGAGCGAAAACACGAGAATCCAATTTTTAAAAACAAAAAGTTCGGTTTTTAAATTCATAACTCACACCCACCCTTGGCTTAGAGAGAGAAAGAAGAGATAGAGAGTGCAATAGCTTGGATTGAAGGAGGAGAAGAAGGGAGCTCACTCACCACACCTCAAGTACCTCTTTGATTCCTTTGAAGCTTGATTAAGGTGAGTGTAGCCCACACCCCCACCCTCATTTTTGTTTGCAAAATCCTAAATGACCCCATTCTCTAATATCTTCTTGTCTTGGCTTGTGATTTGGTTGTTTGGTGATGAATAAAGCTTGCCATGGGGATTTAGTGATATATGAGAATACATGATAAATTGTTATGCCTAAACCTAGGGTTTTGATTTATGGGGGGTTGTGAGGGGTTTTGGGAACTGAATACATGGTATATGTATGATTCTATATTTGTAATGAAATTTCTAGTATGTCCCTTAAATGGTAGAAATTGTACCTTATGTCATGCAAGTAAAAGGGAACAAAATTCATGTTTTGCTTCGGCCTCACGGGTCTTAGATCATCATGTTTAAAGATAAAGAACTTTCATGTTGTGTGATTAATGATAATCGATTCAGGTAATCGGTGGGTCTATATGACCCCAATGGAAACGTTCCTTGTAGTTCTGAGCTCAGGTCTAGCCTCATGTCAAGTGATAAGACATCACCTGCTGGGTATAGCAGATCATGACTAATTATGTTTTACTTTGTTCAGATTAGTCATGTTCATGTCCAAGTTGAGATTTTTATTTTAATTATATTGTTGCATTGTATTTGTATGCCTCCTACACTTGTATGTATTGGTTGTATATACTCATTGAGACATTAGTCTAACCGCATGCTTTTGTGGACTATTTTTAGATGCTCATGATTAGCCTCAGGACGGTTGATTGGGGAAGACTATGCCACCAAAGTTGGCCACTCATATTCCTGTCCCTTTTTGTATTGCACCCGATGTACTGATTGTATTTTATTTTTTGGAGATTTATCTTTAGAATATTTCTAGGTCTTGATGGGCATTTAAGTCTATTATGAAAATTTTGGACTTAGGCCTAACTCAACCCCAAAAGCTAGCTTGTAAGGTGAGGATTGCCCAAGGCTTATACTTTTATTTGGCCTTATCTCTAGGCAATGTGGGACTCTAACACCCCCCCTCACACCTAGGGCTGGACATTTGGAGCATGGACATCTATACGGGCGGCAACCCAATGACAACTTGATGTAATTATTATTTTGTATCATGCTTATATAAACGTTGGACTACTTAAGCGAGTTGTATGTATGTTCATTAGATATCGTTAATGTCGTGAAAAATAATTTCATAAATTTGGGACTGTGCTTCCAACGAGAATTAATCCTCGGTTTTCGGAATTAGGACGTTACAAAACACACCTTCAGAAGCATTGAATGGTCAAAGAATGAGAGAAAAAAACAATTCTATGATAGTGACATCTCCTACAGGGCCAGCAAAGAGTTTGACCATATTTGAATGAGTTCTAATAGCTAATTCGAGGTTGGGAATTTTTATAAGTACATCCATATTCAGCTAAACATTAGAGAGGAGAAGAAATCCATTAAGCCATATTGTTGAAAATTACCTTCTGAAGCGAGGTTCTCCTTCTGACCACTCCAAAATGCAGAATTGTTGTTCTTAAAACTTAGAGAGTGTGCCTTAGCTCAGATTTGTAAGGAGTAATCTACTCCATGAATGTTTTATTGAGCCATTTGTAAAAACTCTATCTATTGTTGAATAGTGTTTGTGATCTCCTAAGCTAACTTGAGAGTGTGTAGAGCCTGCAGAGGCTGAGCAAAGAATATTGGTGGTAGAGCCTATACAGGCTTGGGAAAGAATACTAGTGTTAAGCCTGAGGAGGTTATGGGAAAAGTATACCCTGTAATAAAGATTGATTAGTGGAATATCCTACTAAGGTAGGTACTGGATGTAGCTCAAGGATTGTGAGGGTGAACTAGTATAAAAGTCATTGTTCAACATCTATTACACTTACTCTCTTTATTTTTCTACATTTATATTGATTTATTTGGTGGTTATTGTTCATACCTTGAATATTTGGCAAGTTTCAAACCAGATTTTGATAAAACTTGGTTTTAAATTGATATTTTCAAACAAATTACATACATATCAGTTCAATACTGATTTAAAAAGTTTCATTAAATTTTGAAAATGTTTGATGCTTCTGAAGCATATTGATTTCTTGAAATTTGCTCATTGTTCAACAAAGAAACTTGGTGTGCAAATTACTAGATCTTCACAAACTTGATTTTAATTTGATTGAACTATATATTCTGATTGTTTATTGTTTAAATATTTGATCTAGAAAGTTTCATCAAGTTTTAAGTCTATTTGATACTTTAGAAACATCATTTATCATATCTTACATTTGCAACTTGGGTTTAAAATATCATATTGATATAAACTTGCTTATGAACAGATTTTCTTATATAATATGATTAGTTATTAGTTAAATGGGTATTTTGGAATTTTTTATTAAAATATAAATTTATTTAACCTTTCAGAATCATGTTTTAAAGTGTCAAATTTACTACTTTGTCTCTATACAATTGCAGAAACATTATAGTCTTCTTCTAAACCTTTTTTAAGTTGTGTCTACATTGAATGCACGATTTGGAAGGATAAACTGTAGTGACATTAATCCATGTGATATTGCTTGAATTTAAAAAGATAGTTTGGATCAACTTAGTTAACAAACTACTCTAATTACTATTTTTTAAAAGTAAATTCTGATAACCAATATATTCTTGGATTTTATTTTATATTTTCCTTGACCTTGTCAAAGTTCATTTCAATAGGCATTAGCATCTAAAATAAATTAAATTTACCTTTAAAAATAAAAAAAATTAGAAAATGTTTAAAAGTTATATTCAAACTTAACACATATATGTATTTACTATATGGTCATGTGTAAATTTTGAAATTTTAAAAAGTTATGATATATTTGAAATTTAAAGTCATATTTGAAATTTAAAGTGTCATATCAATATCAGTAAAAATAAAACAAAACTATCAATTTATCTTTAATAATTTTAAGATATTAACATGATTATATAGTTTTGGCGTAAAAGATTAGATCAAGAGGGTTAAATTTATTTTTGTACAGTTAGTGAATCCATAAAATCCAACTGGTATTTACAATTTACAATCCAAAGTTATCTCTGACATATTTGGTTTTAGAGTTGTTATGTTTTGGGTGGGTTGAATGTGTTAGGATAATGTGTAGAGCTGGTATAGTGGGTCAGCCCGTCCGGGCCGGCCCGTCCGAACCTGGTGTTTTATCGAGCTTGGACATTAAAATTTGAAGCCTAAATTTTTGTCGGATTTTTTAGCTCAAAATAAAAGTGCCCGTAGTAATTTCGGGTTCGGACTGGGTAAGCCCGACAGGCTTTCGGGCTACCCCATATGTATTAAAAAATAAAAAATATAAAAGCAGGAGCACTGTTTTTCTTTTTGGTAGAATCAACAGAAGCACTGTGATTCTGTGAAGCGGACATGATAGCTTTTACTTCATTGATTTAGTTGCTAAGTTAAAAATATTAGCACAATACATAAATAATAGCACCTCTGGATAACACATCAACTAACGCAATACATATAATTAGTTACTAAGTCAATAACATCTCTATTAGCATTATTTCACTGTTGCCAATACCCTGTAAAGAGTATTTTGGATTTTAGTTTAGTGGTTTCATTTTGCATTTATATTGATGAATATGGCACACTTTTCATTTTGTATTTATATCTCCGCAATAAATTCACTCAGGTTTTTATGGTTTTATAAATTAAATTTACCTTATTATTTATATTTTTAAAAATTAACATTATATTATTATTTGATAATAAATTACAATTAATTAAATTAACTTAAATCACATTTATAAATTAAATTTTAATCGGACCGCCCACATAAGCCCGCTACTCGCATAGGGCCGGGCTCGGGATTTAATTTTATAGGACCAAATTTTAGCCTAATTTTTTAGCCCGGCCCACAAAAACCCGCTACCTGCTCCAAGTCGGGTCAGGCCGGGTAGCCCGTTTTCCCAAACTCTAATCATGTGTATGAATTTCATATGTTTCTTTGGAACCAAAAAGTTGTGACATTGGGTCACGGTTACGACGCTAAGGAGGCAGTAGATACCGTGGATGAGAACAATTGCAATAGTGTTTTGCCAGCAATTTTGAATCCTATTGACTAGTGTCAGGGACGGGAGGCTTTGGTAGAGTTGCAGTGTATGGTTAGCTGCTTGTGGCGCGACAAAGAGGGATTGAGTGAGAAGTGAGTTTCACAGGGTTGATTTGCAACGACACAATGAGAGTGAGGGGGTTTCGATGGAGAAAAAGATAAACAAATGCAACAACATTGATTTTTGTCATAGACCTCTCTTTTTCTTTTTGGTTTTATGGTTCTATTTTTGTTAGATTTTTTTTTTGTTTTAATGTTAAGTTACTGAAAAGGAATTTAAATATCTTGCTTCTATATACCACTTTTCTTTCACCCAATTTCTTGTCTCAAGCCGGAAATAGTCTCATTTTTATCACACTAGTATAGTAGGCAAAGAACACATACAATGTTAACATCAGTGAACATTATTGAGGTGGTAAAATATATAAGATGTTGTGTTTGATCTTCAACGCAATTTTGTGAAACTTCATAGTCAGATTCAATTTATTTCTTCATTTGGATGTTAAATCTCATGTTATTTATTTGTACTTGGTTCAATAAGCATTTAGAGAAAGGTAGTTATTTAGATTAGATCACCATGGCAACAAGAAAGTCTTAAAGGGCCATTTTATCAGATGCACATGGCAATATTGATTGGCAATTTGGAACAAGTTGTGACGAGTTAATATATATCAGCAGTACGTGGCAACATGAACACTTTATATATAAAGATAGTTTTGAAAGAAAAATAAAGCTCCGGGAATTAATTGCAATAACTGGTAGTTTATTAAATGTGAAACGTGAACGGTAAAGTTATTGGTCAATAAAATTATAGTTTCAAAACCCCCCAAGCACATCTCCACTTAACTCATCTTTCACTCAAGATTGTGACAATTATTATAAATGTGAAGAATTAAAAAAAGACTCAACAATAGGAAGCATATTTTATTCATGAGTTAAATAGATAAATGTTTATTCACATGAATAGCACTTACTTAAATGCATGAGTTTAATGGATAAATGCATATTTTATTTACTAAAATTCAGTCAAAACATTATAAATTTGTCACTAAAATAGCACCCACACCCCCTAATGGAGGATAGGGCACCAATACTGCATCTAAGAGGTCTTAAAGACCATTATTATTATTCCTAAGTCCTAATCTAATTCCTAACACATAATAAAATCTATAATTTTCCACCTTTCACTTTTATTGTGTCTCACAAACTGCATCAACAACAAGTCTATTTTGTGGGACTTTGCATCGAGTTGGTCCAAGCACTTTTTCAGTAACATGAACAGAACAACTCTGCTTGCCAAGACATTTCTGCATAGGAAAATGCAAAAAATGTAAGATTTTCCCGTTTTTTAGCTCTAGCATGGAAATTAAATTAGAGACCATGGTAAACCAGTAAATTACCTTTTAATGACAGATAAAGCATCAGGAGATTCACAATCTCCCTTTTGAAAGGATCCACATTCACCCTTTGGCACTCCAAAGCTAGCAAATTTAATTTCAGAGATGACTTGGTTATCATGGCATGCTAATTCCAATACATGTCCTTCATAAGCATTTGCACACACTTTGCCAATAGTTACGGTAGAAAATCTCACACCATAGGGTTGTCCTCCTAACTCTTCAAACAACACCAATGTGTTTAGACCACCATCACGAAGGAATGATCTAGGGACATGGTACCTTCAAAGAATATAACAAATCATTAATAATATGGCATTTCATAGAAACATTTGATTGATCAATTCAAAATCTTTAATGTTACCATCTTTGAGAAGGCCTTCCACATTTTGTCACACATTTGTTTGAGGTATATGCTCCACGGTAATCACAAGTGGAACTGCAACCATTCTCATCTGCAAGATAGCTTGGCCATTACCTACTAATGTTGTTACCATTCACCCAAGCTTGACCCTTTCCTAACCCTCTTAAATCTGCCACAACAGGGTCATTTCCTATAGGACTCTTAAATGTAGTATGTATGAAAAAAATAACAGATTTTAAAATGTTAGATAGAAGGTACAAATAATACTATATTGTATATAGAAACTTGAAAATCATTTCATATTTTCATTGACTTGAAAACAAGTATAATACTCCTATAGTCTTATGGAATTGATTTAAGCAACTAAAAGAAAAGATACAGTAAATAATCATACCTTGTACCAAACAAATACTCTATCCGTTGGAAGACCATTTGTAAACCATCCATTAGTGCTGTCAACACTGAAATGCTTCACATGCTCACAGTGTAATCCCACCTTATAGTTCCATACATTGTTGGTGATATCCTTGATGATCTCAGTGTTATCCTTTCTTCCAACCAATTGGACAGGACCATCAATACCAACATGGACATTGTCAAAGTAGGCACCATAGTTCTATTTGAATAGAGAGATCAATGTTAGTCATTTACGTGAATCAACCATAAGTAATAATTTCTTCAATGAAATGTGCACTTGTTACTTAGAGGTAAACCAACAGTGCTACTGAGTAGAGTTATCTCATTCGTTCCAAGCTTCAATTTGACCTTTGTCTCATAAACAAACTTGTACTCTCCATCTAGAGCATAATGGGAACCTGTAGATGAAAGAATGGAAGAATATAAACAACAATTTGGTAACTAGCTCAAATATAAAATTAATTTCCATTTGGAATTTACCAGCATGTCCCCCATTAACAAATACATGAAGCACATGTCCACTGGTGTTCACTCTTAGCTTAAGATCTTTGGACCAAATAGGATCATCTTCTTTAATGTCAACACTGAAAAAAGTTTTTTCATGCATGTTAGTAAGTACTAATTAACAAACACCTCTATAAAAAAGATAGAGAAATTATTAATTACCTGGTGATGTACCATAAGTAATCACTGGTATCATTTGTGACTACCTTTTGATCCAAAAGTTGAGGAACACTAAGAGAAACAGAACCAAGGACTTGGCCATTTTTCATTTGCACAAAGGGCTCGTGCATCCATTGCCAATTCAATGTATTTGAATCATCTTCAACATCAGCTTCATTGTCCTTCATGACCATTATGGATGTTTGGGCATTCACCTGATTTCATATTATTTAATTAGTTAGTATCAGTCACACACAAGTACAACATCTTAATCTCATTTAACATTATTTATCATTTATATGACAATTAATTTTCAGAAAGAAACATTCTATTTCTCACCTTTGCAGTGTTGTAAGTTTCTGTGTAACAATCTGGAAGAATAGAAACAGACCATGCAAGAACCTTGTATTGAGTGTTTTGAAAGTTAATTGTAGCATCTGATGATGAATTTGCATTTCCAAGGAAGCAAATTGATTTTCCACCATAACTGTAAACTGTGGCCTGTAAAAAATAATTAAAATTACTAAATGATTCAAAGAGGCTAAATAATACTCACTCCGTCCCTTATTATAAGACCATTTTAACCGTTTAACACCGTTTAAAAAAAGTTGGTTAATGTATTGATCTTTTCAAAAAAATTATAGCATTCCAAATATAACCCTATTTAAAGATCACTATATTTTAGAGACATTAATTGTCACATGGTGGAAGACTCCAAAAGTCACTTTTCAATGGTGTAGTTGAACATGTGGGTAAAACTTAATTAATGATTTATAATTGGGAATTAAAAAGAGTCAAACATTGATGAAGGAAAAATATGGAAAAAAAATCATTAATTTATCTAAAAATCTGCAAAGGGTCTTATATTAACGGACACTCAATTCTTCTAATAGGAGCCTTATAGACAGGGACAGAGGGAGTATCTTTATATGTATAAATGTAAAGTAGTGAAAGTGGCAAATGAAATCTAAAGTGAGGGCACAATAGTAAATTCATTTAAGTAAAACTTCTAAAAATAGAAAGTATCTTTGACATTTTAAATGATTAATTTTATGCATCACCATCAAATAACTATAGTAATTATATTAAAGTAAATATCACTATAAAAATAAAAAATTATGATAATAACAAATAATAATAATAATTTAAAGCATATATAATAATTTAAAAAAAATAAAAAATTTAAAACATTCTCAAACACTTTTAAAACTAATTTATAATTATGTTTATAGTAATTATTTAATTATAATTATTTTATAGAGAAAAATCAATAATATTTAAAATCCATTTTAACAATTTCATTATTAAAAAGGAAAGGTTTATAACATAAATAAAAATATAATATGAAATTTAAAACATAATAAATAAGTTTAAAAGAGGTAAAACTTTATTGTAAAAAAATTAAAATATAATATGAAATTTCAAACAGGATCAAACACTTAAAAATTATTTAACAATTATAATAATAGTAATTGTATTAATTATTTAACTATAGTTACCTTTATTATATTAAACATCAATATTAAAGTCAATTTTAACAATTAATATTAAAAAAATTATAACATAAATAATAAATACAAAATTTATAACATTTTAAAATAACTTAGAAAATTATTTCAAAAAATAAAAAATGTAATACGAAATTTGAAACGTGCTCGAACACTTAAAAAAATATTTAATTTTTGTTATAATAATTATAATAAATTGTTATATCAAAATATCAAATATCAGTATTAAAGGTCATTTTAATTTAATAGTTTAAATATATTAAAAAAGGGTTTATTAGATAAATAAAAATATACTATGAAATTTAAATTAATATTAACAAATATTTTATAATTACGTTAATAGTAATTATAGTAATTATTTAATTAGTGTTCTTCTTTGTGGGTTTCCTATTTTTGTTTAAAGGGTCTTTGTGACCTAGGATCAAGAACAACATTTCTTAGTTTTCATACTTTGCAAATGCCAAAGTCCCAACTAAATATTTGAAAAAATTTAAATTGTGATTGGTTATGACCATCTTCATTTGGATTTTGATTTTTTTTTTAATTTTATTGTTGACAATGATAAATGAAAGAATGAAAATGTTACAAAATTTCTTTAATTGGTGACTTATATTTGTATGTGTTGCAACAACTAAGTTATTTTGCAAAATTTCACTTGATAGGAACAATAAATTTGATTTGGTTATAGGTAAAACTATCTAGCAAAGTTTTTAAGTGGTTGATGAACTGAGCAATGCCTATAACCCATAGAATTTTAGTTTTATTCAAGTGTATTGTCAAATGCGGACATAAATAAGTTGGCAAGAAAATTATTGGTGTTTAGAAAGAAATATTATAGTTCTGTCTATTTGAATTTAAACCTTAAAATAAGATAATGAATGTTACGTCTGAAAGCATTTCCAAGAATCTTAAAGTTTTATCATATATAATAGGCATTCTTGGAGCACTAAAAAGAATACTCTAAAAGGTTATTCATGTTTTTTTTTACATCATGTATGTACTAGAGGCATTCCATAAACAATAAAAAAATCTCACTAAGGGGTCATTCTATAAGCATTAGAGATAATGTATATATTATATATTATATTGTGTGAAATTTTTATTATAGATCAGATAAAAAATCAAATAAAATAATATCTTTTCAAATAAATAAAAAGATATAAAAGACTATAAGATATAAGAGTGTTTTAGGATTAAAAGATGTAATCATTTAATTTAACACCTATTTAATAAATGAGAACGGAGAATATTAATCATAAGTAAATTTCTTTGGAGAAAAATTCGTTCCATATGAAAGGAGTATGAGAGGGAAAGTTTAAAACAAAATTGTCAATTACATGGATATGTACAAAAAATTTAAATATGATTTCCATGGAAAAAAGAGTTGGTAGAGAGTATGATTGAAATGGTGGTGAGACATATTTTCAGTTAGATAGATGAGTTAGGGGGAGCAATTATAGGACAAATAGTTATCAATCTTAAAAAAAAGTTAGTTATCCCATTAAAAATATAATATATAAAAATATTTTGACAAACTACAAATTAAAAAGAATAATAGTTCATTTTTTAAAAATGTAATTTTGAAACTTTTAGAATGTTTAGATAATCATTTTTTTTAAATATTATGTAATCAATAAATTAAAATAATTTTAAATGTTACTATAGTTTTTAACTTCTTTTAAAAATATAATTTAAAATAGGATTTAACGGATAAACGCGGACAATTTAAAATTTATATGTTGGGGTGGAATAAAGGAAAAAGGGAAGTAGCTTGAGTTTGTTAGGATATATATTGTGCAAATGAAAAACAGAGACAATGATAAGAATAAAAGATGAATAGAGAAAAATAATCATTCACGTTAATATGTAATTTTTAACTTTATTATATTATGAATTATATATATTAAAAAATTATTGTATGTTTTTTTTTGTCAAATAATTATTGTATGTCTAATACGACAAATATGCATCGTGCATCGCACGGGTAGACGACTAGTAACATATAATATAAAGGTATAAATCAAAATTGCTTGAGATGAAAATAAAAACTCACCGTAACCATATTTCCATACTCAATATTATTGGAGTAACCTTGAGTTAAGACATCTTCCATTGATTTGAGAATTTCATGAAGTTGTTTAAGATATCCCCACTTAGGTTGATTTAAATTACCTTACATTAAAAAACAATACATTATCAAATGAATAAAAATTTAAAAACAGTTAAACTATTGTTTGTTTAGAAATAGAATAAATATTTTTGTTACTTACCATATTCATCCAAAGGAGCATCATAGTCATATGAAGTGGTGATATATGGTCCTCCAGCAGTTCGTCCAAAATTGGTGCCTCCATGGTACTATTATGAGCAATTTAGTAATAAAGATGTATTATAATTATAATTAATATATAAAAGCAAGACAAATTAAAACAGATAATTATTACCATATAATAGTTTTGGAATGTGCCACCATATTGGAAAAATCGTGCAACAGCAAAAGCAACATCCTCAGCAGTTCTCTGAGGTACTTGTCCTCCCCAATTCTTAAACCTAATTGCAAGCATTGTATTGTTTAATGAAACATTTTGAATTAAAATATAAAAAAATAAAAAATTAAGCACAGAAAAAAAACCGGAAAGTTATTGGTAGGGATGACAATTGGACCCAGACCCAGTGGGTACCCGCAAAAATTACCCATAATGGGTAGGGTAATTACCCACCAAATGGGTATGGGTGCGGGTATGGGTAATTACCCGCACTTTTTAATGGGTACGGGTGCGGGTACGGGTACTATGGTACCCTACCCTACCCATACATGCACTTATATAATATATATAATTAATGTAATTTATATACATATAATTAATTTAATAAATATATATATGTTTATATTATTAATTAATATTTTTTAAAAAAATAATTAATGTTAATCTATATTATAGTCACCAAAAAATATTAATATATATTTCTAATTCAATTAATTTAAATTTTATAATTTTGTCCTACACACTAAAATTAGCAAAACATGAACGAATTTTCATTTTCCCTCCCAATTTTTTAATCTCCCATCCACTTCCACACATGATAGTTGTTTTATAGGTTAAACTTGGATGATCTATGGATTATTTTTCATTTAATTTTTAATTAATTTTTATTTTTTAATCAATTTATTTTCTTATAGTTAACAAAAGTGCGGGTAATGGGTATGGGTACGGGTTCTTAAGTACCCAGCAGGTAAGGGTACGGGTACTAGAATGACTACCCACGCGGGTATGGGTCCGGGTACGGGTATTTTTTTAAAACGCGAGTATGGGGACGGGTACTATAGTACCCTACCCAAACCCTACCCATTGTCATCCCTAGTTATTGGAAATGAAGAACTAACCAGCCAGTCCAATTTTCAGTCCACATCTTTGGTTTATTCTTGCTGTTTGGATAAAATTGGTCACAATACCAACCATTGCATGCGTTAATCTAATTAAAGGCAGAAAAAAGGACAAATTAATAATCATCATAAACAAAATAAACAAAATAAAACATTCTAAAGTAAAAATTAGTAAATTACTATAGGGTCTGGAGCATCATCCTGTTGACACATAATCCAAGGCACACCAACTTGGTAAGATTCAGCTAATTGAGCACACCATTCAACATATTGTTTTCCATTATCACCATATGGACCCATAACATTTCCGTACTCATTTTCAATATGTTTTTTTTTTCAATTCACCAAACCAAAGTATTACATGTAAATTATAAAGAACAAAAATTTGATAATAAAAATAATTAATTAGGAATAGTGTTACAAAACTAAACCTGAGCAAGAATAATGGGTCCTCCTTGTGAAACAAAGAGATTCTCTTGCCTCATCTTGTTCACTATCAAAGTTGTGAAGTTTTTCATCTCATCCAGTAGTCAAATGGAGATCAATTGAGGAAAATTTATAAAAGTTAATTAGACACATCCGTGCTCTACAATTAAGGTTCAAAATAGTAAACTCATCAAATTATAGTGACTTACCATAAAAGCAACATTATTAGTCCTAAATTCCATGTTTGGAATATTGTGCAACCACACTGGAAATCCTCTATTAACAGACAAAAATAAATAAATAAATAAATAATTTTAATTAATCATGGCACAAAATTATTTTAATTTTTTTAAAAAAGAGAGAAATATGTATTTTAATTTCTCTTACCCATAATTCCATTCTGCACATACGTATGGACCAATTCTAAGCACAACATAAAGCCCTTCATTTTGAATGGTTTTAATAAATCTGACAAGATCTAGATTTCCAGAAAAATCATACTGAAAATACACGAAAAAAATTTCAATACCAAAAATTAAAGATATATAATGAAGTGAAAGAGAATGTTAAAACAAAAAAAATAAAAGAAACCTGTCGATGTTGAGGCCCATGAGCATTCCAAAAAACATAAGTTTCAATTGCATCAAGTCCACCTTCTTTTGCTTTCTTAATCAAAGATGGCACATCTATCATAAATAATAGAAGTAAAAATATCAATTAAATAGCTTTGCATAAATCATATATAATTTAAAAATGAAATGATATAATAATAACCCACTTCAGGAGTGTTACGAGGATAATGAACGGAACCAGAAAGGAGAATTTTTCTTTTGCCATCAATCTTAATGGCCCTTCCATCATATGAAACATCAACCTCAACCGAATTGATTGCTAACAAGCTAAACAATGCTACACATAGGAGGATAAGTCCTCTGGTTGTACCCATTGCTTCTATCATCAATGAAGCTAACTAAAATTGCAGTGATAGAACTGAAACAATAGTCATATTTATAATAAAAAAATTATGGATAATTTTCAACTCTGGTTTGAAATGGGTTTCGAATTTCAATTTGGATAAGAGCTAGTCTATCTTCAATTCAACAACTTGGATTAGTTTTGGATAGTGAACTTCTGGAAGGTTCAGGGAGTGAATCTTCTTCACTGCAAGCTTCGATCTCTGAGCGTTGAAGCTGAAGACGGCGATGCAGGGGTACCTGCAAGGGACTCCGATGCCTAACGTAAGAGCGTGTATAAGAGAAATATGGAACAGTAATGGTCGTAATAGAAAGTGCGTACCTTTTCTCTCATAATCACCTGTATTTATAACGTGATTTGGGCGGGAAAGTTAGTTACGCGTGTAACCGTCTCTGTGATTTACGGGTTCACGCGCTACTTCCGTCATTCAAACGCACGCGCTAAAGTGGAGTCTTTAATGTTGGTAGATCCTCGGATATACATGTCGACACGGCATATCGCGCCATCTCGTTAACGCTTTTCGGAAGTATAAGTGGGTATCCGAGCTCATATCTCGACTGGTCTAGTCGACTACTATATTTGACATTCCTCATGAGAATGTCGTTATATCAAGACGAAAATGTGACTCATAAAATGCCACCATATCATGTCGAGTTGGAGTATAGTTTTACTCCAGAACAGTTGTCCCCGAAAGTCGACTTCCTCTATGAGAGGCCTTCGACTTTCAGCATCGACTTGACTTTTTGAATTTCTAATATCCGCGTAAATTTAATATATTCTGTCGTTTGATTTTCCATTTATAATTTCATAATTAATTCCTCGCCAAGTGTCACAATCTTATCCATTTGGGCCTCGTGGGCCTCATAATTAGAGAAATCTGAACCGTTCAGTTTCGCACAACTAACCGTTCGCTTTCTCATAACTATCCTCAGTTAAAAACTTTTCATTTTTACTGAGATTTCAAAATCCTTTCTTTGAAGACAGAATCTCTCTCAGTTTTGGAGGTTCGTTTGAAGTTTAAACAGTTTCTGCATTGCTAAACTTTTATTTTGACTCCCTCGTGTATGAGCTTTGGAGTGGTAGAGCTTCTTGAAGAATTCAAGGATTACTCAAAAAGAACTATCACAGGTAACTTTCGTCTCCCCTTTGAGTTTCTGAGATTATGGTTCTAACTAGGGCTAAATCTAGGGCTCTTAAGTTAAGCTAGGCGTCACTGTATTGTTGTTCTAGATGATCCTGAGGATCCTAATATTCCTGATCTCGTAGCCAGAAGGGGAATACAGAAAAGTTTGAATCTTTTCAATTTCCGTGAGTCAGTTGTTGAGACTGCTCATATTTTGAAGAAGTATGACTTCTCGGGATGTTCCGCGGAATCGTCCGTGATCAGCCTTGCTGACCGCGGAATTGATTCTTCATCTCAAATTGATTTTAACTTAGGACTTTTGGACAGGTCCGAGATGGGAAGGCGGAAGATTTATACTTCTCCGGCTACAAACTATCCTGTGCCGGAGACGTTGTCGAGTTTAACGTGGGTAGACAGAGAAGCGATTGGGACTCCCAGCATATACGCCTCCGAGGGGTCTTTGGAGTCAGGGTTTCGAGATGTAGAATGGGTGGAACCAGGCAACGAGGATAAATGGAGTTTAGTGCCCCCGAGAGTGGACGACCGTATATGCACCCAAGGAGATTTGAAGGATAACCTTTTTATTCCGATGTATAAATCCGTCTTTGAAGACCTCGGATTTTGGTTACCTTTTCATTGGTTCGAGTTGGAGGTCCTTCATCATCTGGAAGTGGCGCCTTCCCAACTTCATCCTAATGCATGGGCTTTCGTACGAAGTTTTATGATTTTGTGCCATGGGTTGAAGCTGGAGCTTAATTCGAGTATCTTCTTTCACTTCTTTCGTCCTTTGGTAGTAAAGGACGATCCAACCCGGTATTCATGGTTGTCCCTTCGCGCTGGGAATGGTGGGAAAATCTTTGAAATATTTCAAGAGTCTTATCGAAATTTTAAGGATAAGTTTGTATTTTGTAAGTCGATTGGCGAAGGTCGGCAAAATATCCTTGGCGAGGATGGTCGTGGGATGATTTATCCTTACTGGAGCCAAGCCCATTTTGAAAAATCTTCTTCGGAATATACTGTCAGTTATAAGGAATTGTCCGAGGATGAAAAGGGGGTCGT
This sequence comes from Sesbania bispinosa, assembly GCA_026901365.1. NCBI lineage: Eukaryota > Viridiplantae > Streptophyta > Magnoliopsida > Fabales > Fabaceae > Sesbania > Sesbania bispinosa. Next base: position 434,150 of record QLOH01000753.1, on the reverse strand, counting down.
TGATAAGATTAAAAATTTTGTGAGGGATTTTTGAACTTTGCCGAGTAGCGAAGTTATTGAAGAGGGTGGTGACGCAACTCGACAGTCATTGGGTAAATATTTTCTATAATTCGTACTTATCTCGAAAGTTCGTGTTGATGCTAATCATTTATCCTCTTTTGCAGAAATTATGGCGGCAGCACAGAGGGCGAAACTTGCTGAGAAACTGCTAAAAAGGAAGGAGCAGGAAGCCCAGAAGAAAATTGCTAATGTCGAGATTATTGACCCGACAATAGTGAAGAAGCCAAAGTTAGGGGCTTCGAGCAGTGTCAAAATTGATGGTGTCTCTGTTTTCAAGACACCCGATGAGAAGAAGAGTAACGAAGAAGCAAAAAAGGCTTCTTCTTGGTATTCCGAGGATGCCTCAAAGGAAGGGGAAGGGCCATCCTGTAGTAGCTTGCCTCCCTCGAACATGACTAAAGAGGAAGTTCGGCGTTACTTAGCAGTTCAGGCTCAAAATTTATTTGTCAACAAGTCTGAGGCAGAAATAACCGAGTTCATGAATCACGCGTCGAGTTGGGCAATGAGGTTTGCAATGATGTCTCAATACTTTGCCTGCTCGGTTCATGACTTAAATGCGCTCTTACCTCTGAAGGAAGAGTTAGAAAAAGTCAGGGGAAAACTGGAGGCTGATGAGCTTCGGATGCAACAAGCCATTAACGAGGTTCAGCTCATGAGGGTGGAAAAGGATAAACTCTACGAAGAGAACCTCGCGCTAAGTAAGCAAGTCGAAGTCTTAACTACCGAGAAAGAGAATGCTGTGAAGAAGGCAGAATCGGCTTCTGCTGAGCTTACTTCAGCTCGCAGTGACGCGACATCTGCTTCTGAGGCGGCATCTCTTGCCCAAAAAGAAAACATTGAGCTAAAAGAGAAGATAAGAGAATTGGAAGTCAAGTTGGCTGAAGAGACTGCTGAGAGGGTACAGGCCGAGAAGTTATGGATTGATGCTTCTGCTTTGTATTTTTATGAGGCCATAAAATAGATGAAATTTCTTAACCCTGAAGTGAGCTTAAATACTAAGGGGATGTCGACCGTCTGTACCGTCAAAGATGGAAAATGGTACGATGTCCTTCCAACTGGTGATGTCGAGGGAACCCCTGGGGATGAGATTCCGAGTACCCCAAAACTTCGAGCAGATGAGGAAACTGGGCAGGAAGATGAAGAGGGTATCCCTTCGAACGATATTGAAGCATGAAGGGCCAGAAGGCTAGCACTCTTTTGTGTTCTAACTTTAGGGTTTAGGGTTTATGATTGTTTTAAGTACTTCTTGTTATGAACAAATTTTGTTAACAATTATCAAGAGTAACTTTTCGGTATATACCTGAGTATTTCAAGGAACTTATCCTAGAATTTGGTAAAGTTTAAATATACTTGGAGATATATTTTCGAAGTCGAGGGACGAAGCTCGACGTTGCCTGAGGAGCGTATCCTCGACGTGAGATTTTCAAAGTCGAGGGACAAAGCCCGAGATTGCTCGAGGAGCGTATCCTCGACGCGAAGCGTTAAGTCGAGGGACTAAGCCCGAGATTGCTCGAGGAGCGTATCCTCGACGCGAAGTGTTAAGTCGAGGGACTGAGCCCGAGATTGCTCGAGGAGAGTATCCTTGACGCGAAGCGTTAATTCGAGGGACTGAGCCCGAGATTGCTCGAGGAGCGTATCCTCGACGCGAAGCGTTAAGTCGAGGGACTGAGCCCGAGATTGCTCGAGGAGCGTATCCTCGACGCGAAGCGTTAAGTCGAGGGACTAAGCCCGATATTTGAATATGGAAACTGAACTTTATTTATTCAAAAATGTTTACAGTTAGCTGAAGTATTTCCGGAGCTTATCGATATTCCAAGTTCGTGGTAATGGAATTCCAGGTAAAGTTTCTATTCTATATGCCCCAGTTCCTGTTTTCGAGATGACACGGTATGGTCCTTCCCAATTCTCAGCTAACTTCCCTTGGGTTGCATTTCTACTGCCAACATCGGCTTTTCTCAAGACCAAATCTCCAACTTCAAAGGAACGTGGAATGAGGTTCTTTTGTCGACGTCTTGCCGACTGTAGTTTGATTGCAGCTTCTCGAATTGGGCCCTTTCACGTACTTCCTCTATTAGATCCAATTCTTCTCGCATACTTCCTTCATTATAATTCTTATCATAGGCATGAAGTCGAAAGTTCTCTTCACCGATCTGTACCGGAATCACGGCATCAACTCCATAAGCCAATCTGAATGGCGTTTCTCCTGTAGTTGAATGTGGGGTTGTGTGATACGCCCAAAGAACATTGGGTAATTGTTCAGCCCAGAGTCCTTTTGCCGACTCAAGCCTTTTCTTAAGGCCTTTAAGGATTACCTTGATGGCCGTTTCGGCCTGCCCATTTGTTTGGGGATGCTCCACTGAGGAAAATCTATGTGTTATGTGAAAGTTCGCCATCAAACCTCGAAATCCTTTATCAGTGAATTGTGTGTCGTTGTCGGATACCACTGTGTTTGGGATTCCAAACCTGCAGATGATGAATCGGTAAAAGAACTTGGATAAGTTTTTTGCCGTGATCTTAGCTAATGGTTAAGCCTCAATCCATTTGGTGAAGTAATCTACTGCCACGGCAAGATACTTTAATTGTCCTGGAGCTGCTGGGAATGGGCCCAATATATCAATTCCCCACCATGAAAATGGCCAAGGGGCGGAAATGGACCATAAAGCTTCGGCAGGTGCTTTGTGGATGTCAGCATGTTTCTGGAAGGATGGGCATTTTTTGACATATAGAACACAATCGACTTCCATGGTGGGCCAGTAATATCCTGCCCTCAAGATTTTTCGAGATAATGAATGGCCTCCGGGGTGATGTCCACATATGCCTTCATGTACTTCGGTCATCACATATTCGATGATGTTTCCTGATATGCACTTCATGAGTGGCTGTGCTAAGCCTCTTCGATATAAGACTCCGTCTATCAGACAATACCTCGCCGCCTGCCTCAAAATACGCTTCGACTTGTCTGGGTCATCAGGTAAGGTTCCATTTTGAAGGTATTTCTGTATATCTTTATACCAGCATTTTTCTTCATCTATTGACATAACGACAGTTGGTGTCGAGATTACTTCTTAAATCACAGACTTGTTATTTCCTGACGACCTTGTACTGGCGAGTTTTGAAAGTATATTGGCTCTGGCATTTCTTTCTCTGGGAATGTGGTTTATCTCAACCTCGACAAATTTACTGCATAGATTTTTGACGACTTTAAGATATTTTTCCAACATGGGATCTTTTACCTGGTAAGTACCGTTGATCTGTGAAACTACTAGTTGTGAATCGTTGTTGACACGAACTCGTTTTGCCCCGACCTCGGTTGCCATTCTCAATCCTGCTATCATTGCTTCGTATTCGGCTTGATTATTGGATGTTGGGAACGATAGGCTCAGAGAATGTTCCAAAATGACACCTTCCGAGTTTTCTAAGAGTATTCCTGCTCCACTTCCTTTTTTATTTGAGGATCCATCAACATGCATATCCCACCAATTATCTGGAGATTCAGATGTCAGAGTTAATTTGGCTATGAAGTCTGATAGGACTTGGGCCTTGACTGCTTGCCGAGGCTGGTAAATCACCCCAAACTCGGATAGCTCGACAGCCCATGACACCATCCTGCCGGCCAGATCTGGTCTGTGAAGGATTTGTCTAATCGGTTGATCGGTTCTCACAATAACTGGATGTGCTTGAAAATAATGGCGAAGTCGACGAGCTGTTGTGATTAATGTTAATGCCATTTTTTCTACCCTTGGATACCTCAGTTCTGCTCCTTGTAGGGCTTTGCTAATGAAGAATACTGGAAGTTGAGTAGCTTCTTGTTCTCGGATCAATGCTGCGGCAATCGCTTCCTCCCCAACTGAAAGATATAAGTAAAGTGTTTCTCCTACATTTGGCCTCGACAAGACGGGTGGTGATGATAATATTACCTTTATTTGCTGAAAGGCTTCTTCACATTCATCGTTCCAATCAAAAGACTTTCCTTTCTTTAAGAGGTGAAAGAATGAGAGTGCTCGGGATGCAGACTTCGAAATGAACCTTGTTAATGCGGCGATCCTTCCTGTCAATTGTTGCACTTCTTTTACCGAGGTGGGGCTCTTCATGTCGAGGATGGCGCGACATTTATCAGGATTAGCTTCCACACCTCGCTCCGTGAGCATGAAACCGAGGAACTTCCCTGCACGAACTCCAAAAGTACATATCTTGGGATTGAGTCTCATATTATATCGACGGAGTTGGTCAAAGACTTCGCCGAGGTCTTGAGTATGAGTCTCATCTGTCGGGCTTTTTGCTATCATATCATCTACATAAACCTCCACAACTCAACCAATTTGATGTTGGAACACCATATTCATCATCCTCTGGTAAGTTGCCCCCGCATTCTTAAGTCCAAATGGCATCATTCGATAATAATAGTTTGCTCCTTCAGTCATGAACGCCGTTTTTTCTTGATCGGGAGGGTACATTGGAATTTGGTTATACCTAGAATATGCATCCATAAAAGATAAGAGGCGAAAACCAGAAGATTTGTCGACCAATAGGCAAGGGGTAAGAATCTTTAGGGCATGCTTTATTTAAATTGGTATAGTCGATGCACATTCGCCATTTTCCATTTGATTTTTTTACCAAAACTACATTAGACAACCAAGTCGTGTATTTGACTTCTCAAATAAAGGCAGCATCGAGTAGCTCCACTACTTGCTGCTTTACTGCTTCTGCTCTATCCATCGACATGTTTCTTCGCCGTTGCTCGACTGGCTTGACTTTCGGATCCACGGAGAGCCGGTGACAAATGACCTCGGGGTCTAGACCTGGCATATCGGCGGCAGTCCAGGCAAATAAGTCGGCGTTTTGTCGGATGAGGGTGCAGAGTTCTTCTTCAACTTTCTCTGATAATCCACAACCAATTTGGACTGTTTGGTCAGGTTTGGATCCAATCTGTAATGTTTTAAATTCTTCGTCGGGAATAGGACGGGTTTCTTTGAAATCTTCTCTGACATCCAAGTCTGTCAACATTACACCAACTGATGATGGATGTTCCTCGCGTTTCTCCGGCGGAATAGACTTCTCTGTCTTGGAAATTTTTAAAGATTCTTTATAACAATAACGTGCCATTACTTGGTTGCTGCGCAAGCTGATCACCTTCCCGTCATCGTTCCAAAATTTCATCATCAAATGGTTGGTCGAGATGATCGCTCCAATTGTGTTGAGGGTCGGCCTTCCCAAAATCGCGTTATAAGTCGCCGGGCAGTTGACCACCAAAAACCGTACTTTAGTGGTTTTGGTCAAAGGAGTTTCACCAAATGTCACGAGGAGTTCTACATATCCGACAGGTTGGATTTTATCTCCTGTGAACCCGATCAAGTCGCCCCCTTTATAAGGAATCATATCCGTCTTAGGAATGTTGAGGAGGTGGAAAGTCTTCATGAACAGAACGTCTGCCGAGCTTCCTTGATCGATAAAGACTCACCTGACTTCATGGTTTGCCATCATGACCTTTATGAGCATTGGGTCATCGTGTCCTAGAATGACTGGGCCATAGTCGTCTTCTGAAAAAGTTAATGGGGGAAGTTTTCGTCGCGGGCCACCTCGCGGATGGGGGGAAGATGATGCCGACATAACTTCTTTCAAGTGCCTCTTTCTTGCATTGCTTGATTCTCCTCCTCCTGTGAACCCTCCTGCTATTACATAGATCACTGGGTGTTTTGAAGAGGAAGGCTCTTCTCGAGATGGAGTGTAATGTCGAGAGACGCTTCTACGTTCTCGATGAGAGTCGCGAGGTGGAGATTTATCAGATGATGGCCTCTTAGACGTCGACCTTTCTAGACGAGGGGACCTCGTTCGGGATCTGCTTCTGTCATGTCGGCTAGATTCGTGTCGTCTTTCATCCTTTCCTTCGTTATGTCCTCGACCCTGGGTATTATCCCTTCTTGACTGATAATCAGCCTCCTTCTTGAACCTTCGGAGTTTCCCTCGTTGGATGAGCTGCTCGATGGAATCTTTCAAATTGAGGCATTGATCTGTATCATGGCCATGAGATTTATGGAATCTGCAGTATTTGGTCTTGTCGGTATTTGGCCCCGTCCTCTGAGGTCTAGGTCTCCTCATGCCGGCTTCATACATCTCGACATGGAGAATCTCGTTCATGATCTTCTCACGAGATTGATTTAAGGGGGTATATGACGTATATCGGCCGAAAGGCTCTCTGTTGCCTTTATTATCTTTATTTTTACTCTTCTTCCCTTGCTCCTTCTGTGGTTGATCTGCCGAGACTGCATCTTTCAATTTCAAGGCCATTTCTTCGTCTTCTAAACTGATGTAACTCTCCGCATGATTCAAAAACTCCTCCATGTTATTTGGTTTTCTTTTGGATAAGTCTATCCAAAAAGGAGAATGTGGTATGAGCCCATCTTTGGCCAGCATAAGTTGGACTCCAGGTTGAAGGCCTTGGACTAGCAACGCTTCTCTTGTGAATTTACTGATATAGTCTCGCAGAGATTCTGAAGGTCCTTGACGGATTTGTTTTAAAGATGCCTCCGTCCTTGGTTGAACCTTACTTGTAGTGAAGCTTGTGATGAATTTACTGCGTAACTCGGCCCAGGTGTTGATGGACCTCGCGGGAAGGGTCTGGAACCATCTCAGAGCAGTCTTCTTCAATGACAAAGGAAAAACTCTACACATGATTGGACCTGATGCGCTTCTTACCGACATAGCGGATTCATAAACATCCAAGTGTTCTAGCGGATCACCTGTTCCATCATATAACTCTGGTATCGGAACCTTCTCGAACCTCTTGTCGATAGGAAAAAGCATGATCCGTTCAGAGAAGGGAAGGACGACTTGAATCACTTCTTCGTCATGTATATGTCTTGATTCGTCATTTACCGGAATGATTTTTCGCTGTGGTGGCGAGTTGGAGTGCACTGATTGGACTGAAATTCTCGGAGAACTCTGAGTCGGCATAGGAGTCGGAATTCTTTCTTGTTTGGAAAGGTGCTCTTCTCTCTGGGAGGCCTGATGCTGAGTGGTTTTTTGTCTTTCTGCTACAAGATCTTCGACAGTACGTCGATTGAGGAGCTCCATTTCACGCTCGTGTTCCCAGCGATCGAAGCGTTGAGAGCATATTCGCCTAACATCTCTTCCTGACGTCTGATGAAGTCGATCAATTCTCCTCTGGAAGGTTGATTTGGAGGTGGTGATGGTGCTCTGAGGTTTTCTGGAATGGGCAGTGGAACGTTTCTAGCTCGCGATGGTCCAGTGCGAGAGGTTGGAATCGGGATTCCGGCGAGTGTTGAAACAATTCTAGCGACGAAGGAGGTCATGGCTGGAATGGTGGTTGAAGTTACGTGAGGAATGGTTCCTTCTCTGGTTTGAGATTGTCCGCTTCTGGTAGTCACCATCGTGCGAAGATGGATGATGAAGGTCTAATCTGGAGATCGAAGGATTATAAAACTTGAGAACGAAAGGTCCCCACAGACGGCGCCAATGAACTTCTGGAAGGTTCAGGGAGTGAATCTTCTTCACTGCAAGCTTCGATCTCTGAGCGTTGAAGCTAAAGACGGCGATGCAGGGGTACCTGCAAGGGACTCCGATGCCTAACGTAAGAGCGTGTATCAGAGAAATATGGAACAATAATGATCGTAATAGAAAGTGCGTACCTTTTCTCTCATAATCACCTGTATTTATAACGTGATTTGGGCGGGAAAGTTAGTTACGCGTGTAACCGTCTCCGTGATTTACGGGTTCACACGCTACTTCCGTCATTCAAACGCACGCGCTAAAGTGGAGTCTTTAATGTTGGTAGATCCTCGGATATACATGTCGACACGGCATATCGCGCCATCTCGTTAACGCTTTTCGGAAGTATAAGTGTGTATCCGAGCTCATATCTCGACTGGTCTAGTCGACTACTATATTAGACATTCCTCATGAGAATGTCGTTATATCAAGACGACAATGTGACTCATAAAATGCCACCATATCATGTCGAGTTGGAGTATAGTTTTACTCCAGAACAGATAGCATTCAGAAACAGAAATATTTTTCAAAATCAAATAAAAACTGTTTCAGGTGAGAGATGAATTTTTTATAACAGAATAGTTAGATAGGATGACCAATTAAAAATAAATCTATCTATTTTTTAAAATTAAATAAATTCTGTTTATTATTAGGTTACAATGTGCAGTCCGTGATTTCCGATAGCCTAAGGCTAACTAATTAGTCAGTAAAATTATAAAAAATATATATGTTCCGTGATACTTAAAATTATAATATTCATTTTGTGATATTTATAATTGATTTGTGACCAAATTTTTAAAAACAAAAATTATATTTTTCTTTTATTTTTTATATACGAAATTTTTTTTATTATATATATTTAATTAAATTTTCAGATTTATATAAAGATTTATATAAAAAAATAATATATGACAATTATCAATAAAATAATTTTTTATCAATGAAATGAATTTTTAAAGTAAAAATCTTAACTACTTGCATATTTTTATTGATGGGGTGACTACTTGCATCTTTTATATTGTAATTCATTTTTAGTACCCTTAAAATATTTTTCACAAATTAAACTATAAATTATATATAATATTAGTTATTTTTAATAATTCATAAAACTTTTCTTTTTTTTATGTTACAACTAATTTATGTTTTCCTTTTTAAATTTATTCTAATTGTTAAAAAAAATACTTTAGAAAATGAAGAATCAAATTTGATTTTATCGCACATTCAAATAAAATAAAGTTTTTAACTAACTAACTATGCGAATATGTTACCAAAATATAAATACATAATCTTTGACAATAAATTATTTATTACACAAATAATTTTTATTAGGGAAAATTTGAAATTTTATTAAGAAAATAGTTTCATAAAAATTGCGACTTATACTAACATTCTTTATATTAGCTCTTACTTTATTAAGTATATTAATAGATTTAGGTTAGTACTATTAATGAATATTATATTATAATAATTATAATAAATAATAATAGCACATGAAAGTAAAAATGCTTTAATAATAATTATTTTTGAAAAAATGTGAAGAAATTACATTGATTTATATTTTGTATAATAGTTACTATAAATACTTCCATAAAAATTTAAATAAAAGATAATATATTAAAAAAATGTAAGTTACCATATTGTAAATTACAATAATATGTAAGTGTATAATATTACAAATAGGGTAATATGAACCAAAACTTCTAATCCCAACCAATATAAATTGGCTCACTAATAAAGCTAAAAAAAACAGAGAGAGAGAGTGCACCAATGAATGATAAAGAAGGTACAAGTGCATTTGGTTGCATTGTAGAAGTATAGCTGGATAGAAACTAATTTTGAAGATGCGTTTAATTTAAATTTTATCTATACCTATATATATATATATAAAGGGAATTCCCTTTGTTTGATTTCCACTTTTTTCAGACAATAATACCCCTAATTCACGCCTCATTCCGATATATTGAATTCTGGTTTTTTTAATGATAACTAACACTAATCCTTTTTTTTTTTCAATTCAAATTCAAATCTTGATTGATTATATTTTTTTCTATTCTAATTTTAATCTTTGTTTCTTAATTTAAATTTAAAATATTATCATTATCATTTAAGTCGTGAATTTTTAAAGTAATTTTGAAAAGTGTAGATTAATAATTCAAATTCAAATCATTCTTTAAATTTGGAGGATATACTAAATTCTGGTTTTTTAATGATAATTTTTTAACACTAATCCTTATTTTTACAATTCAATTCAATTCCTGATTGATTCTATTTTTTTCTATTCTAATTTTAGTCCCTATTTCTTAATTTAAATTTAAAATAGGGAAAAATATATTTTTCGTCCCTGTAGTTTCGGTCAACTTGGGTTTTCGTCCCTATACTTTAAATCCTTGGTTTTTTGTCCCTATACTTTCAAAAACCCGTAACATTAGTCCCTGCCGTCACTTTGGTCCGTTAAACATGCCACGTGTCAATTACCTAGCATGCCACGTGTACCTAGCATGCCACGTGTCAATTGCCCAACATGCCACGTCACAGGTCTAACGGTCTAAACTAACGGCAGGGACTACTGTTACGGGTTTTTGAAAGTACAGGGACAAAAAACCAAGAATTTAAAGTATAGGGACGAAAACTCAAGTTGACCGAAACTACAGGGACGAAAAACATATTTTTCCCTTTAAAATATTATCTTATCATTTAAGTCATGAAGGAGTTAGTTTATTATATACCATATGTAGAGAAGGACTTTATATTTAGAAGTTGGTTTATTTTTACATTTATATTATACTGAATTTAGTTTAACTTAGAATGTTGAATATCATTTTAATTTATTCATGCAAATTAATTATATAAGGTATTTGAAAATGTAAATAAATAAATTTTAAGTCTTTTTAAAAAAAATGTGGATATTCGCTAGTATTTAATAATAATAATTTAATTTTAAGATTCGAAGAGAAAAATAAGATCAATGTTAAACAAATACATTGGGTTAATTTATTGCTAAATTTTTTTTATTAGATAAAATTAAATATTTAAAATTATTTACTAATAATTGTCTCAAAATTAATTTATAATTATTACACAAATCAAAATTAATTTATTAGTTATGTTAAATTCATACTTGTTTGAATATTTGATCCGTCAAAAAAAGTTATACTTATTTGTAAATCTCACTTTATTTAAATAGATTTTATAAATATTTATAGAATAAAGACATGTAAAACAAATAAATCAATAAATTAAATAAAAAATATTATAACTACCTAATAAAAAAGTATAATTTAATAAAAATAAATACATAATTCTTTAAATCATAAAATTTGTGATAAATCTTAAATATTAAAACCTAAGAATAAAACCTAATACATAATTCTTTAAATCATAAACCTAAGAATAAAATCTAAGAATGTAAACATCGAATGTGAATATTAAATAACTTCTATTCACGTGAATATACATTTATTTATCAAACTCATGAAAAAAAATGTGCTTCCTACTATTGAATTTTTTTATTCTTCCCATTTATAATAATAGTCACAATCATGAGTGAAATATGAGTTTAGTGGAAATGTGCTGGTTGGTGTGGGGGCAATTGACAATAGTGGAAGTTTCTTCACCTTCACCAAATCAAATTTTTAATTATATCCTCTAAATAAAATTTATCCTTATTATTAATATCTTGGAATTTAAAAAGGGGAGACACTACAGCACTGACCAAAATTGGGGGTTTTTCAGTAAAAAAAAAAAATTGGGGATTTGAAACTGTAATTTTATTAACCAATAGCTTTAGCATTCATATTTTATAAACTACCATTATGAGTTTAATTAAAATACACTGACACTGTAAAAAAATTTACACTGACATTCAATAATGTGTTGCCACATCAATTAATTAGATTGACACCTCATATGTTATTAGGCTCAATTAATGGTATGACAGCACATCAGTGGATGACAATGTAAAACATTTTTACATTGTCAGTGTATATACATTAAATTTATTTTTAATTATATTTTGATGAATGTTTTATTATTATCATGATTTAATTATATTTTGATGAATGTTTTAGTTATATTTTGAATGTTTTATTAACTTTAAGTTATAAAGTGAATTAATTCATTGAAGCATACAATATTTATTATAAAAATATTTGAATAAATTAAAATGTAATTTTAATCAAGGAAAAACCATAAAAATACTTTTAATTATGTTTTAATGGATGTTATTTTATTATCGTGACTCCTTATTTTTATTCACTTTACTATATATTAGGGTTATGAAGTAAAGTAATTAACTAAAATATTGAACGATTAATTTATTTTATAATATTTTAATTTATTATAAATTGAGTAAGCAAACTAGCAAAGTGGTAGGGACCTTCCTAGCCCATAAAAATCAAGTTTTTTAAAACATAATTTTGATAAATTAATTAAATAAATAAAGATAAATCAATAAAAAATACGTATGGGTCATATTAATATTAATATTATTATTATTATTATAAATAATATGTTGTATCACTTTTATTTTTATTAACCTTGAAATTATAGTTAAGAAAATAAATTTTTGGTAGCTTCTACGGTGCATGGACCTTGTAGGGCATGTACCATACCTCACCAAAACGACATGTCACAGCAGGTGACTCAACCGAATGCCTAAAAATTTGAGTTTTATATAGTAGTCATAAAAAAAATTGAAATTGCAAAGAAGGATTCATTACACCGTAATTCTCTTGGGTTCTTGTTGTCATGTTCTGTTGATACTAACTCGTCACTACTTGTTCAAAATTTCTAATCAATGTTGTCATGTGCATAGGGGTGGGAATAGACCCGACCAGACTTTGAATAAATAGGCCTGACCTGTTTTATAAATTTAAAGTCTAAACTTGGTCTATTATCTGTAATAGGCTTTTTTTTTCAGCCTGATCTGACCTTTTTAAAAGTTTGGCCTGGCCTGCTAGCATATTTAAAGCCTTCATATGATATTTTTTATCTAACATTTCATGATACTGGGCCTAAAAAAATTCTTAACCTAAACTAATACAAAAAAAAAATACAAAAGAAATCTGTTGTCCAAAAAAAAAAGAAAAAACAATCTATAATAGTTGAAAAAAAAAGCAATCAATAATTTGAAATCTATTTCCAGAAACCCTAAAACTCAATCCCATTCAGAGCCTCTGCGCCGCACACTCACCAGCAATGAACATACCATCACGCTGTCATGGCACAACGAACACAGTGGCTTTCCCCCTCTGTTGGTGGCTCCCCTTCCTTCACGGTGGCCTTTCGTCATTCTGCCACAACGACATTGCCTCGTCGCGCCACTGTCACGGTGGCCTTCCTTCACAGTGTCGCGACCTCCCTTTGCACGCGGTGAAGCTGCGACGACGACGCGCGACCAGGAAGCAGGGCGAACAAAAGCGAGGCGTGAGAAGGATGCGAGCGTGATGATCGAGACCACGAAGCAGACGCGACCAAGAAGGACGAGTGCGACAGATACTACAACGATAAGCGAGATGCAACCACAAGCAGACGCGACCAAGAAGCGGTGGTGCGACGGGTAGTGTTGACCGTGAAGCAGTTTTTGTGGTGGGAGGAAGGAGATAGTCGTGGGTGGCTGTGGAGTAGAGAGTATTGTGAAATTGAAAAGAGATGAAGAGGGGGAGATGAACCCTAATCTAATTTTAATTTCAAATCCAGTTTTTTTTCTTGTGAGTTATAATTTGTAAAGGCTTCTATTTAATAAAATTCAAATTTTAACATGATTATATTATGTTGTTATTATTATTATATGTATGTGTATGTTTATATAATTTTAATATATTTTTATTTTATAAAATATATATAATATTTATTAATTTTTAAATGTAAATAGGCTGGGCTATTAGGCTTCATAGGCTTTTGTATAAGTCTGAACATGACCTTATTATATAAATAGGCTTTTCAAAAAGCCTAAACCTGACCTTTTTGTTAAATAGGTCAGGCCAGACCAGGTTTTGAATAGGCCAGGCCATAGGCCCCTGTCGGCGGCCTGGCCTATTCTTCCCACCCCTATTTGACAAGCTTTTTAGCTACCAAATTCAGGTTTAAACTAATTGAAATGACATCCTAAACACACTTTAAGCGTAACAGGATTGTTAACATGGTACATGTCCACACATGTATCATATTAAATTTCACATACATTGAAGTAAAATAGACAATTTAATCTAAAAAATATCAGTGTATATAAATTTGTCTCTAAATGTGTCGATTTCTTCATACTTCTTTTTAATGAACTACTATTAATCAAGTGTGATTAAATTGTAATAAAATAGTAAAATTGTCATTTCTATGTGATTTTAACATTACGTTTTGATAACGTTGCTAATGATCTTATATTACATATGAAATAAACTCATACAATATAAATATATATATATATATATATATATATATATATATATGGAAAATATGTTGTAGTTTCAGTCAAATTGGGTTTTCGTCCCTATATTTTAAATCCTTGGTTTTTTGTCCATGTACTTTCTAAACCCCTAAACATTAGTCCCTGCCGTTAGTTTGGACCGTTAAACCTGTGATGTGGCATGCTAGGCAATTGACACGTGGCATGCTAGGTACACGTGGCATGCTAGGTAATTGACACGTCACAGGTTTAACGGATCAAAGTAACGACAGGGACTAATGTTTAGGGATTTAGAAAGTACAGGGACAAAAACCAAGGATTTAAAGTATAGGGACGAAAACTCAAGTTGACCGAAACTATAGGGACGAAAAACATATTTTTCCCATATATATATATATATATATATATATTCTCCAATAAGGATAGTTGAAACACCAAATTATACTAAGATATTATTCAAAAATGACACACTAAACAAATCTTAGAAACTACCATAACCCAACTACCATAACCCATAGGCGAGTGTTTAATAAATATAAGCCCAAATCAAACTTATGAAAGAAGTTAATTATCCAATCAAACTGAAATTTAGTTCCTTCCCTTAAGTCATCTCTTAGTCTTTCTTCAAAAAAATTAACATTGATCGATCTTTTTTTTTTATATATAAAACATTGATCGATGTTGTCAAAACATTGATCGATCTAACAACATGTGATAACAATTGTGACACCCTTCTACCACATACTCTTATATGTATAATAAATCGAAGTTTAGAAAAGGTAATGTCCCACGATGGGTAAAAAGGTTCACAAACGCTGTTATTTAAAACTTCATGAGTTCGAAAACAACTTTATTAAAGGAAAATAAATTCCAAATATAATTCAAACATTTATGCAGCGGAATCTCCAAAATATAAAAACAACTAAACAACCTACTTGCCGTACAAGGCATCCAAAATAGTTCATAGAATACTCCTAACTAAAAACATAGTAAAGACCCTCAAGTACACCCTGATGTCACATCTATCAGAGCACAATCCCTTTAATCATAATCGACACCAATCGTGTCCTCATCAACACCTGTAAAAATATATCCACAGAATACGGTGAGGAAAAGGAATACTACTTATACATACACATAAAGAATACCCATCCTCACCCACAACATCATCACATCATGTCATCAATACATTAATCACCGATAACTAACACTCATCTAAACTCCACATATATGTAATCATCTATATCAACATATACATGCCCTATCATTATTCTTATTTAGAACACATAAATATTTCATCATACATTCACCAAGCTCAACATCATTATAACATCATTCATCTATCATCATACTCATCGTCATCATAGCATCATTCATATATCATCATACTCATTATCATCATAACATCATTCATATATCATTATACTCATTATCATCATAACATCATTCATCTATCATCATACTCATGCTTATCATAACATCATTCATGTATCATTATACTCATTATTATCATACATCAATACTCCTCTCATCATCTACCCAAAGATCATGACTTGGAACTTCACACAATGGGTGAACCTCGTCAATCACTCTAGTTAGTACCAAGATAGTCTACCGGTGCTACCACACACTATCTGATAGGTTGTACCCCCTTTATGGGCCCGCACAACGACATTCGACCCTAGGTTGTACCCCCTCTATGGGCCCGTATAATCACTCCTAGGTTGCACCCCCTCTATGGGCACGTGCATCGAACGCCCCATCTTTCTCCCCTGAGTTGTACCCCCTCTATGGGCTCGCACAACTCAGTTCACCTCCCGAATTGTACCCCCTCTATGGGCCCGCACAATTCAGGTCTCATCACATATGCTCAGGGCATCTCTCCTAAGTTGTACCCCCTCTATGGGCCCGCACAACTTAGGTAACATCATCATCAAAGGTGATATACACCATCATCATAAATCATCGTTATCATGCATTATCATGCTCACCATCAAACATCATCATTATAAAGTGATATACACTATTAACATCATCATCATGCATCCTCATGCTCATCGTTAAACATCATTATAATAAAGTGATATACACTTATCATCATCATCATGCATCAATACACTCATCGTTAAACATCATCATAATAAAGTGATATACACTTATCATCATCATCATCATGCATCAATACACTCATCATTAAACATCATCATAATAAAGTGATATACACCGAAATCATTATCATCATCACACTCATCATCAATTATCATCATTATACGTCATCATAATCATCACAAACCTCGTCAAACATCAGTAATCATCAGCATCATACTCATTATAAAGTACCATCAGACAACATCAATCATCATCACACATTTAGGATCTCAAATCCACTCTGGTAATCGATTACCAACCTCTAGTAATCGATTACCTGCAAACAGGGTCTCTGGTAATCGATTACAACCACCTTGTAATCGATTACTCGCAAACAAACTCTCTGATAATCGATTACAACACCCCTGTAATCGATTACCCACAGACAAACTCTCTGGTAATCGATTACAACACCCCTGTAATCGATTACCAGCAAGCAACAATGCTTCCGGGTTGTCCAGAACACTCTGGTAATCGATTACCACACCTGGTAATCGATTACCCGCGATGCAGATCGCAAAATTTCACGATCTCAAACCCCTCAAAACCCACCCAATCAATCTCTTTCGTCTAATCGTCATACATAATCATTATTAATATCAATTACTCAGTAAATCATCAATCTATTACAGATTCTAACATCAATTAATCAAAACCCCTAATTTCTCAATCCCTAATCACCCCTTTTTCCATTATCCCCATTATCATCTTTATTCTCATTCAATAATTCATCAATAAACATACAATCAACCATAAATCGACAGATTATACCATCATTCTCAGTTATACATTCATCAATACGAATTTGTACTCCTAGATTACTACCCAAACATCCCTACATGCATATACAAGCAATACCCTCTCCCTCACCGTACCTTAAGCGAAGCTTTGATCACAGCAAGGAAGTCCTTTCTTGGATTCTTGGCTTTCACTCCACAGCAAGCTCTCTCTTAAGACTCCGTTTCTCCCCTCCTTAGCGTTTCGCTTACTGACGAATGATACGAATAAGGATTAGGGTGCTTGGTTAACCCCTCCTTATTGAAATGTCTAATTGGGATTGGGCCCACTCTCACCCCGTTATTTCTATTTTCAATTAAATCTTACTTTTACGAAATAAAACTAATAATAATAATAATAATACTCCTATTATTTATTTTCTCATTAATTAATTATCTCCTTAATTAATCTATTTAATTTAATTAATATTTTTATCCTAATAGAATTTAGGATGTTACAACTCTCCCCCCCTAAAAAGAAAATTCGTCCTCGAATTTTACCTGAAGCGAATAACTCTGGATAGGACTCTCTCATCTTCTCTTCAAGTTCCCAAGTAGCACTCTCGGGTGTAGGTCCTCCCCAGATTACCTTAACTAAAGGAATCTTCTTACCTCGAAGTTGTTTCGCCCTCCGATCCTCAACTCTCACCGGCATGGTTTCCACTGTCAGGTTTTCCTTAACCTCAAGATGGTCTGACTCAATCACATGCGAAGGATCATGAACGTATTTCCGGAGTTGGGAAACATGGAAAACATTATGAAGATTGGACAAGTGTGGAGGTAAAGCAATTTGGTAGGCAACATTGCCGACTCTTTTAAGAATTTGGTAAGGACCAATGAATCGAGGTGTAAGCTTTCTAGACTTTAATGCCCTACCAACCCCAGTTCATGGAGTGACTTTCAGGAATACATGGTCTCCTTCTTTGAATTCTAGCTCCTTCCTTCTCTTATCAGCATAGCTCTTCTGTCTACTTTGGGCTGTTCTCATCCTCTCTTGGATTATCCTAACCTTATCTGTGGTTTGCTGCACTATCTCAGGTCCTAATGCAAGACTCTCACCCGGCTCACACCAACACAAAGGGGATCTACACCTCCTACCATACAATGCCTCATAAGGCGCCATACCTATTCTAGAGTGAAAACTATTGTTATAAGTAAACTCTATCAATTGTAAGAAGCTATCCCCAACTACCCCTTTGGTCTAACACGCAATCTCTAAGAAAATCCTCTAAGGATTGAATGGTTCTCTCGGTCTGACCATCAGTTTGAGGGTGATCAGCCGAATTAAGCCTAAGCTGGGTTCCCAAGGCCGGCTGCAAACTCTCCCAAAATCTAGAGGTAAACCTGGGATCTCTATCTGAGACTATACTAGATGGTATGCCATGCAACCTCACAATCTCATTGATGTACAACTGCGCTAGTTTCTCTAAGGGATACTTAATGTTAATGGGTAGGAAATGTGCACTCTTAGTTAACCTATCAACAATAACCCAAATTGAGTCATGTCCCCTCACGGTTTTAGGCAAAGCAACTACAAAATCCATGCACATACTATCCCACTTCCACTCAGATATACTTAAGGGTTGAAGTAATCCTGAAGGTTTTTGATGTTTTACCTTAGACTTTTGGCACACTAGACAAGCACTCACAAACTCTTCTATGTCCCTCTTCATCCTAGGCCACCAAAACACTTTCTTCAAATCCTGATACATCTTAGTCGATCCTGGGTGAAAACTAAGCTTACTTCTATGACCTTCTTCTAGCACTAAACGCTTAATGGTAGGTTCACTGGGCACACACACTCGGTCTCCAAATCTCACTACCCCATCGGTACCTATCACAAACTCTCCTCCACTACCTCCTTCTATATCCTCTCTCCTACTTACTAAAAAGGGGTCCTCTAACTGAGCCTTACTAATATCCCTCAACAGATCATTACTCACTCTAGTCATCCCTAACTTCACACTAGAAGAGGTTACTTCACAAGCCAAGCTCAGATCTCTAAACTGGGTTAAAAGATCCATCTCCCTAATCATCAAGGAACTAACATGGACAGTCTTCCTACTCAAGGCATCAACCACTACATTAGCCTTACCGGGATGGTAACTTAACTCAAAATCATAATCCTTAAGAAATTTTAACCACCTCCTCTGCCTCATGTTCAGCTCTTTCTGGTCAAACAGATATCTAAGGCTCTTATGGTCACTAAAAACCTCAAACCGGGAACCATATAGGTAATGTCTCCAAATCTTCAATGCAAACACTACGGCTGCTAACTCTAGGTCATCGGTAGGGTAGTTTCTCTCATGAATTTTCAATTGCCTAGAAGCATAGGCTACTACTTTACCCTCTTGCATCAACACCCCACCTAAACCCATGTTGGAGGCATCACAGTATACTACAAAGGTTTTACTAAGGTCAGGTAACACTAACACTGGTGCACTAGTCAACTTCTCCTTAAGGGTTTGGAAGCTAGTCTCACACTTACTGTTCCACACATAGGCAACTCCTTTCCTAGTCAACTCGGTCAAAGGCAAAGCTAACTTAGAAAACCCTTCTATGAACCTCCTATAGTACCCAACTAACCCAAGGAAACTCCTAATCTCACTCACTGACTTAGGTGACTCCCACTTAAGCACGGCTTCTACCTTAGAAGGATCTACACCTATACCTCCCTTAGAAATCACATGACCCAAGAAACTCACTTGCTCTAACCAGAACTCACACTTGGACATCTTAGCATACAACTGTTTATCCCTAAGAACCCGAAGCACTACCTTTAGATGTTCCTCATGCTCCTCCTTAGTTTTGGAATAAATTAGTATATCATCTATAAAGACAACTACAAATTTATCCAAATAAGGGTGAAAAATTCTGTTCATGTAATCCATAAAAATGGCAGGAGCATTCGTCACACCGAAAGGCATTACCAGATACTCGTAATGTCCATACCTAGTCCTAAAAGCGGTCTTAGGTATATTCTCCTCCTTAACTCTAATCTGATGATATCTTGATCTAAGATCTATCTTGCTAAACACACATGCCCCTACTAACTGATCCATCAAGTCATCTATCCTAGGCAAAGGATATCTATTCTTAATGGTTACCTTATTTAGCTGGCGGAAATCCGTACACAACCTCATGCTACCATCCTTTTTCTTAACAAACAACACAGGCGCTCCCCAGGGTGACACACTAGGCCTTATGGACTTTTTCTCTAACAGGTCTTCTAATTGCTTCTTAAGCTCTGCTAGCTCTATGGGTGACATCCTATAAGGTGTAGCTGAAATCGGTCCTGTACCCGGCACTAAGTCTATGGCAAACTCTATCTCTCTCAGGTGGAAAACTAGACACATTATCAGCAAATACTTCAGGGTACTCACACACTACAGGTATTTCACTCACCACAGCGCTACTATCAGACTTCAAAGAAGCTAAAAACATGTAAACCTGGGCATCTTCCCTTAGAGACACCTTTATCTGATTGGCAGTCATAAGATCCTTATTCTTACACTCGACATGATGACCAAATACAACAGATTTATCAGCACAATTTAGAAGGACATGATTGGACGATAACCAGTCCATACCAAGAATGACATCTAGTTGACTTAGAGGCAAACAAATTAAATCAAATAGGAAATTTCTATCATTAACAGAAATAGAACAGTTTAAGCACACGTTAGAAGTAGAAACTGACCCACTAGCTGGCGTTTCCACACTCAATACAAAAGGAAAGGAAGAAATAGGCAATTTAAGCTTAGACACACAAGCATGTGATATGAACGAGTGAGTCACACCAGAATCCGACATCTCCTGATAATATGAACGCAGCCAACGTAACCTTTTGCACCAACGGGCAGTCCATCGCTCTAAAAATCTTCTCGATCTCGAAGATCCAGTTAGCAGGACCGTCAGGGTCATAACCCCCACGGAACGTAGGTGGATGGTTCCTCTGGAACTGTGTAAGCCAATCCGTCTCGTGATGTTGGTTAAGGTTGCCAACAGCCTGTGCCATTGCCATTAAGGCATCGGCCATCGCTCGATCATTCCTACCCCCAGCCATTACTCTTTCTTATCAAAGAAAGGGTAAGCAAACATACCAAGTAAAGCAGACAGTAAAGAAATCAATCAACAATCAAGCCAAACAAACAACTCACTCAAGCAATCAATCAATCAATCCACTAATCAATCAGATTCACACATTAGAAGCATAGTAAACTCATGACTCAAGGCTGGTGAACCTACCTGCTTTAATACCAACTAATGTGACACCCTTCTACCCCATACTCCTATATGTATAATAAATCGAAGTTTAGAAAAGGTAATGTCCCACGATGGGTAAAAAGGTTCACAAACACTGTTATTTAAAACCTCATGAGTTCGAAAACATCTTTATTAAAGGAAAATAAATTCCAAATATAATTCAAACATTTATGCAGCGGAATCTCCAAATATAATTCAACTTGGTCAGTTGTTTGGATGGCCACTATATGGTCATTATGGCTCGCTCGGAAATAAGTAGTGTTTTCTCAGAAACAAGCTGTAAAAGGTGAGCTGTTGGACCTTATTAAGGTTCGCTCATGTCATTGGATTAAGGCAAGGGACTCTTCTTTCCTTTACAATTTTCTGTTTGGATGTTGTCTCCTGCGTCTTGTCTAAGTTTTTCGGATACTTCAATCAAAGGCTCTTTGTTTTTAATGGGTTCTCCACACTGGACTCAGTATTGAGTATTGCTACTGGTGCTTACTAGTTTGACTGGTTCTAATTTGCGCTATCTATTTTTTTAGCTGCATTTGGTTTGGTGGTTTAACATCTGGTTTTTCATCCTTTCTGATTGAGTATGTTGGTGCAGTTCAAATCATATTTCCGGGATTTTAGTGAATGGTTTTCTTGGGGATTTGTGGATGTATTTTCTCTTTAATAGCTCTGTCCGTTTGGTGTCAGTATATGGGTTTCTTTTTGCTGAGTTTTCATTGCTTTGCAAAGTCATCATATTCACGGTTTTTGAGGACTAAAGAATTAACTTTGATTTTGGTAATTACTTAATGGTTTACGAGCGAATGTCTTTTGTCCTTACGCTTTGGATTTTCAAGTGGAGTTTGTATTTTGGGTATCATCTCACTTGAGATTGGCTAGTGTTTCTAAGTCTTCTATTTTTCTTGTCTTGTGTTTGTGTATTTGCTTGTAGTTTCAAGTCCATCTTGACTTAAGGGGAAGTCTTGTAATCTGTTTTTGGGTTTTTTTTCTGGTTACTTCTTTCTTTTTTGTTTTGTAACTGTGTATGGATTTGAGTACCCCTTTTACTCCTTTATTTAATTTTATCTCTCTTTGCTTATTAAAAAATCCACTAGAGTTGTAATACCCACAAAAATCTGCAAAGAATTTTAAAACACTATTCAACCCCCCTTCTAGTGTTTCCTGTGGTTCTAACAGTTGGTATTAGAGCTTAACCTCGGGTTGAGCATCTAACAAATGCCGAGGAAAAAGATCCAGATGGAAATCTAAACAAGCTATGAGGAGAACTTATGAAGCTGATCAACAGAAGCAACAAGAGTGTCTTTGGAGACAAATACATATCATCAACTCAGAATTCATAAGTATCATTGCTGGTAACATCGTTTAAATTTAAAGCACAAATATTTATGTCTATTTGAAGATGTGTGAAACCTTGTATGTATATATATTTCTGAAATGTATGAACCTGTTGATGTGTGTGTATCTGCCGAATTTGTATCTGCTGAAAACACATACTTTCTGAAATTGACTCTTTATGACGTGGCACTTTGAGACGGTTGGCTTTTCACCTACTCTCTGAATCTGCACGATTGCACGACTCCTCAAGTCTGCGCAGCCAGTCTCTATCATCATTAGTGCTACCTGAGCCTATATATATATCTTAGAAGAAGCTAATCTCAAGTTAATTTCTCTCTGCTCTCTTGCTGTGAAGTCTCTCTGCATCTTTTGAACTTCCAAAGAAAACCTAGATTCTCTCAAGCTTCTTTGCAACTTCAAATGGCCTCCAAGAAGAATGTGGGTACTGCCTCAAAAGCTGGAGGAAAAATTGTTCCCTCCAGATGTGTTGATTTTAAAAGTCTTGCTAAACTCGGGCTAGACCTCGAAGATTACTTTAGAAGCGCTGGGTGGTTGCCCTTCTTTAACGTTATCGACTGTGGCTGGCATGAGGCTAGTGTTTACGAGTTTTGGAAAACTGCCAAGGAAGTGGAAAGTAACAAGAAGATGTTCCTGAAGGCATCTATGCTGGGCCGCGAGATTATTATAAACGACAAAGTACTGGAAGAAGTCACTGGTGTCAAAACTGAAGGAAATATCTACATGAGTAATTTGGGAAGTCAGAATTGGAGGTGCTGGAAAAGTCAACAAAATGTTGTTTGGAAAGTTGGATCCCTTAAACCCTAAGGGAGCTGCTGTTGTCAGGGAAGAGATTGAAGAACCTGTAGTTGACCTCGCAGAGATAGAATCAGATACTGATAAGATAAATCACGTTCTTGTTGAGCTTACAAGAACTATCTTTGAAGAAAGTGATGAAGAACCAGAAAATCCCCTTGCAATAGTTGTATATGAAGGGCCTATTCTCTCTACAGCCATTAACTGGAATTCTAAAGGTAGTTATGTGCTGAAGGAGAAAGGTGTCTTTAATTTTGAAGGCAACTTGTCTTTGAGGGAAAGGATGTGGAAGCCAAAGACAAGGGATATTTCTAGAAGACATACTTTTGACTTTGCTGCTCCCATTCTAAGCTTTGATGATATATTGAGGGCTGCTGAATTCCCTCACAGATATTATTGGAATGGTCAATATCAAAGAAGGAGGCTTCTCAAATATCCAAACCTGTATGAGGAGCTTCTGAAATTCAAGAATCATCTGCCTCTCAAGCCTCCCATGCAGAAAGGTCTTCATATAGATTCTCTTGAAGCAGCCAGGATGAGAAGGATGAGCAGAAGCTCAGGGGAGGGTCTGATCAGCTTGAAAAGATCAGACAAGGTGTACAACCTCCCAGGCATTGCTGGAAGAAGATAGATGTGGATTGAGCTGATGTTGCAGTTATACCTACCGAGGACTGGATTCTTATTGGGAAGTTGAGTATGGAAGCTAAGCTCTGTGAGAAATATGCTGCTGGCTACAGAGGATTCAAGCCTCTCATTCCTATCTCCCTGAAACCAACCACTAAGATCTTCTGGAAACCAGACGGGATTGTGCCAAAGCTGCCCTTTGCAGAAGGTCCTAAAGATAAAGGAAAACAACCTAAGTTTTATACTACCTACCAGGATAGTCCTGAACCTCTTACCAGAGATAAATGGGAAAGACTTCCTGAAGTTCTTGAAACCTATGGGGGTTTTGACCATACCTATAGAGACAGGATTTGGGACTCCTATTGGATCGAAAGAGAGAAGGAAGGATCTTGCTCGGGTACCAGATTTGATTTTGTTGATTGCCTGACCACGAGCTCTCTCTCTATTCAGGAGTTTAAAACTTGGTTTCCTGGGAACTTTCCCAGCTGTGATAATCTGTTAAAGGAGTATGCTGAACAAGATTGGGCCATTGTGCCATATTCTAGAGCTGTCTACATCTGCCTGGTGGCCAATCCTACTGATTATGGTTTTCCTGTTGGTTTTGTGGAGATCACATTTCACCGGAAGCATGTCTATATTATCTACAAGGAAGTCGATGTTGCTGATGTGCTTGCCATACAAGAGGAGGATATCAGAAGATTAAGAAGAAAGAACAATAGACTACAGGCTATGATGAGACAATTAAATACTGTTTCTCTTCGCACTCAGAGTGTAGAACCTAAGCCACGACTCAAGAGAACCAACAATTTTTAATTTGTCAAAGTTCAGAAAGTCTATGTGTTTATAACATATTTTGTGATTGTTTGATATATCAATGAACTTATTTGCAACATGACTTGACTACGTGAATTAATTATCTTTGTGAAGCATTTATTCTGTTCTATGCTTTATTAATTTCTTTCTCAATCACATGCACATTTATAAGCTTACCTACCCTGTATATGTTGAACTTCATTTATTGCCTCTATAAACTTCTACCCACCCTTTTAAATAATGACAAAAGGGGGAGTATTAAAAAGTAAATATCTGAATCTAGTCAGAGGAATGAAATTTAAAGTTAGACATTCAATATCTGAATCTGGTCAAAGGAATGAAATTTAAAGTTAGACTCTCCGACATCTATAAGAATATGTCTCTGGGAGAATTCTTTATTTCAGGGGGAGCCATATTTCAGAACAAGTATCTGAAATAAAGGGAATATATTCTAAAGCCTTTATTTATTTATCTCCCTTCAGATATTTGCCTAATTTCTTTTTAAACAAATTTGTCATCATTAAAAAGGGGGATAATGTTGAGTCTCATAATCAATTCAAGTACTCAAATAGGATTCAATACTCACATATCCTAAGTTTTAATGGACAAAAAATTTGTTTTAAAAAGGGATCGTTTATAAGAACAATATCACTTGAAGGTATTTTGCTTTATTGTTTCAGTAAGTGCTATGAAGAAGAAGCCTCAAGATGAACCTACTGACATGAGGGAACCTTTCGAAGAGCCAAGATCTACTGAACTCATTTCAGCCTTCAAAAGTGTTACAGATCTCTAGAAGAACTGATGAAGACCTCAGTTTAACTGTTGGCTAAAGCCTGGAAGCTGCCTGCTAAGGTCACAACACTTTCTTAACGTCTGAAGCAAGTTTGATCCATTTAAGGAATGAATTCAAAATTCGACTATGTTGTCAAAATCACATTACCTTAAATGGAATCTACTGATGCAAGTCAGAGCAGTGTTGCAGTATGCAACACCTACACATCTCAAAAGTCTAAAGCTATCAGAAAAGCTTCTCACAATGACTCAAAAAGCATTTAATGCTATCTCACAACGGTGAATGAAGATTTCCTTAACAGATTTATTTCAAGACTTTATAAATAGCCTCATGAAAGACTTTGAAGAGTGGAGAACCTTTGGTGAACCCCTGATGAAGTTATGGCAAAGCCCTATTCAATCGATAATGAGAGTGAAGCCCAAATAGAGACAAACAGAAAACTCCAAGAAAGAATGGCCAAAATTTATCAGAAAATCATTTCAAGCCAAACACTTCATTGTTGGAATTCATTTTCTTGTACTTAGATTTATCCTTTGTATCTTGAGTTATTCTCAGTCATCCCTTTGTACAAGAGAACATGAGTTTAAGTTTCTCATAAACTTAAACTTATCTTATATTGTAAACACCGTTAAGTGTCTGAGAGCCTGGAGAGGCTTGGAGGAATAAAGAATACTTGGTTTAGCCTGGAGAGGTTGTGTCCAAAGAATACTTGTGTTTAGCCTGGAGAGGCCGGGTCCAAAGAATACTCGGTGTTTAGCCTGAAGAGGTTGGGTTTAAATAATATTTATAATCTTGCGTGATTAGTGGAAAAAATCCAGTGGAGTGTTTCCCTG
This sequence comes from Sesbania bispinosa, assembly GCA_026901365.1. Lineage (NCBI taxonomy): Eukaryota > Viridiplantae > Streptophyta > Magnoliopsida > Fabales > Fabaceae > Sesbania > Sesbania bispinosa. The sequence goes on along the minus strand of QLOH01000753.1, from coordinate 407,789 downwards.
GGACTGGACGTAGCTCGTTGGGTTAGTGGGTGAACCGGGATAAATTTTTGTGGTCAAGTTCTCTCTACCCTTAACTCTTTATATTCTGTTTAAACTAACCAAGGAGGGTTTTAGAAAAGTTGTTTTATTAATCTGAGCAGAAAACAATCTTTTCTTCAAAAGAAAAACGTTTCAAAAGCTTTTATTTAACATTCTGAGTTGCATCAGCAAGTTGCTGAACTTCCAATTTCGGAAGATTGCTCAAATATTTTCAAATCATTTTTGCTTGTTAAAAGGTTTTCACGAAAATCTGCAAAGAATTTTAAAACACTATTCAACCCCCCTTCTAGTGTTTCCTGTGGTTCTAACAGTTAGCAGTGTAACCCTAACCAGTATATTAAAATTCTTGAAATAACAGAAAAAATATATTTTTGATTTTAAGACTAGATTATTAATCATATTTATAATTTTGTAGAATTTTTGTGTGTAACATCCCAAACTTTTATATCTGCTTAATTTTACTGATACTGATTGCGTGTGTGTGGAAACTGGGAAATAAGGGAGTTTAGTTGTGAAGTGAGTTCTAACCATATTTTTAGGCTTAAAATAGGTTTGAATAATTATATGATTTTTTCTGGAATTTTTCTAAACCTTTCCATGATGAAATGACCATTTGGCCCCTGGGTGCAGTGTGAATTTATCAGACTGACACTGTCTTATTTCCCCACTACCATGCATGACTTATAATCAATTACTTACATTCCCTCCATGAAATTCAAATTTGGACAATAAAGCAAAAGGAAAATTAAGCCTGTCCCTTGTCTGGAAATGTCACTTTCACCCTCACCTTTCCTCTCTCCTACTTTCCTCACCAAAAAGAAAACCCTAAAGACTAATCCCTATCTCTCACTTGCACGTCCAGCAGCACCTGCAACCCCCTCCACTCTCCCTCAAACTCTTCCTCTTCCTCTCCTTTATTCCTCCATGGTTATTGTAACATCCCAAAAATTTAGAAATCTAAAATTATAACAAAAATAATAATCATAATAAAATTAAAATACTTATAATTGTATTTCGATAATATTGGTGATGAAAAGAGAATCTTTATAATAATAACAATAACTATTAATAAAATAATATTATTATAATATTAATGATATAATAATGGCACGATAATATAAATACTAAAAGAGAGATATAGAATTTGATATTAGAAGATGTAATAATTGTTATTAATATAACAAGATAATAATAAAATTATTAGAAGATAAATTATATTATTAATGTTTCAATTAACCTTAATTGTTATAAATGTAGTAGTTATTATATTATTAATATTAATATAATAATATCAGAACCGATTGGGATATCCTCAGGAAAGAGATATGCTTTAGCATTTTAATTTAAAGATCATATTTCAAAATAGGAATGATAACATCACAAGAAATAGAGATAAGAGAGTAATATCAAGTTTAGGATAATGTTTAAATATAAGATTCGAATTCGAATTTGAATGTAGATGGATAAGGAAAAGCTTAAGAGGCAAAAACTAAGGTTGTTGCTTGATGTTGGTTCTAAGCCTAATGACCTTGGTGCACTAAATTGCAAATATCTAGAGTTGTAGATGTCCGATTGAGGTGATTCCACTCTCATTAGAAATCTTATTTTCGGGGCTTCAGTTTGATAGGTTATATGATAGGGTTTGGATGAAAACTGCACCTTCGCAAGAAGGGAAAATTGCAATCTGGTTCTCTCGCTCGAGCTGAGCTCGAGCGCAGCCTGAGCATAGAAAAACAGAGAGCAATTTGAGAAATTCAGCTCGAGCTGAGCTCAAGCGCAGCCTGAGCGAGAACTTGCGCTTGAGCTGCGCTCAAGCGAGGCTTGAGCGCAGGTCCGATTTCTGCACTTTAAAACACGTTCGTGGACGGTTTCAGTCAGTTCTTTCTTCCGTTTTCTCGTATTTTCAGAGAGAGAGAGAGGTTTTAGTGAGAGAAAATCCCAGCAAAGGCCAAGAACAATTCCTACTCATCAAGAACGAGTCTTGCATCAATCTTTCCCCCATCAAGGCCCTCCATTCTTCGTTCTTTCTCCGTTTTCTCGACTCACAGGTGGGTGGACTCTCACTTGTTTGTTCTGGATGATTGCCATTGCATGTTCCCTATTCTTTTTCCCCTTTCCTTCTATGAATTAGTGATATATGTATAGTATGAACATAAGAATTGTGAATATACTGACTATTGTATGTATTGAATATACAAAACCTTAGGGTAGATGATTGGATGATTCTGTATGATGTATTATGAACCTTGAATATTTTATTATGAAATCATGGGCCTTTGGCCATCACAGTCATGAATTATGAATTAAGTTATTACAGGGCTTATAGCCATCACAGAGCCTCCGGGCTATCACAGGGTCATTGACCGTCACAGGCCTTCGGGCAATCATGTTTAAGAAAGACGAGGTGATCTCATCTAACCCTCGGCCAAGGGGAAGATGGGGGATCCTCAATTATTAAAAATAATCAAGTAATGTGTCATTCATGTTCAAATAAGACTTAATCTCAGGTTTCCCTGGACGACGGCCCTTGGATTCTCAGGCCGAGCGCTCATCACAGTCAAGTAACAGAGAAAAGACCCCGGGTGTCGGGTACAACACCTCACAGCCATGCATTGCATCTTGATGATTGATTTTCCTTTGTGTTGAATTCTATATCATTATCTCTTTTATGTCTCTTAAATTTATATGTATTCCAATGACGGTTCTTGGTTGCTTTCCCCACACTGCACACACTGTTACACTCACTGGGACGTTGGTCTCACCCCATTCCATGGGAACAATATTTTCAGTGGTGCAGGATACTGATCAAAGCTATGACGAGTAGTAGATGGCATGTGAAGACCATTAGTCTTATTGTTTATTTTACTTGATGTTTTTCATGTTGTTTAGAACCACTAGTGTTATTTGTTAAAGCTACTTTAGGAATCATTATGTTAGTTTAATATTGTTGTATTTGAGCCTTGATGGCAACATTATGTTATTATTTCCTTGAGTTATATATGTATTGTTGGAGCTTTAGTAATTTGTTGGGTTACTGAAGCGATGGTATTGTATGTCGATATGCGAAATGAATGAAATAATTTCACGAATTTGGAAATAGTGCTTCCAACAGGCATTATTTCTGAATTTAGAAATTAGGACGTTACATTTTGGTATCAGAGCAGTTCAATCCAATTGGACTGTGGTTAAGTTAGTTGCCCGTGACTCACTATTATCCCACTGTACCTCGTAACTAGTATAGGGACTGATCACCCCTCTATTGGATGCGTTGTACACGGAATTATGGTTAGTGACGTAAATAGGATACCTTGTTAAAGGAGTTGGGACACTTCTCTAACAGGGTTAGAGCCACCTACATGATAGTCAGAGGGAGAGGGACATAGGTTTGTTTTTCCAAGAGTAGGATCTCCACTTCAAGAGCCTTATGAGATGTCATTTTAGTTTCCAAAGAAATTAAGGTACCCTTAGAAGGAAATGTAAAGTAGAAGTTTTTGGAGAGAGGTTTAGAGGGAACATGAGGAGTAGGCTCCCTAGTAAGGGAGGATAGTGATGGTTGCTTGTAGTTACACCTTGAGTGTGTGACTTGTTTGATTAATCATGATGCTTGTTTTTGCTTGAATAATCATGATGCTTGTTTTGCTTGAATAATTGACTGATATGTCTGATTGGTTGTGTTGTTGGAATGTGTTGCATGTGGAGATGATGGTAAATTTCTAGGATTGGAGTTTTTCCATGACAGGTAGAGGTTAGAAGAGAAGTGTGGGACTCATGGGAGGTTAGAGGAACCTAATACTATTAGTGAAGGGGGGGTAACACTAGCTCTTGGTTAAGCGTTTACCGTCGAGTAGGTATAATCTTAAAGATAATTCGAGGAATTGAATTAGGGTCTTTAATCTCATATTCTTTCCTTCTTTCTTTTTTTTTCCCGACTGGTGTGTGTTGGTGTTGAGTTGCTATTTCGATTCTAAACTCATTCTTAGTTGCCTAGTCATTATATGGATCAAATTAGATATCTAATTTGGCGGTCAGTGATTTTAATTTGATGGTGATTAGATTATTTAAGCCTTATGATCAGTAATTTGGTTTTAATATGCAAGAAGCAAGTGTAATCCTTTGTTCCCTAAAGTATTAAACTAGTACTCCTAGAATCCCTAATGGGTCATTAGATGTAATTATAGTACATTTATACCATATTCTTGCTCCCTTTCTTTAAATCCCTGTTAGTGTAGGTTGACCCTGATGTTGATGGTTATCGGTAGTTGCACCTTGGTGACGTAATTTACTTGAGTAGGATGGATTGTTTGATTTACTTGACTGAATTTGAGTTTCTTGGATTTAGAATTTATCTAAATTAGGATAATTCAGATTCCAAGATAAGGTCTTATTTCCATTTGAAATAAAATGTTTTCAAGGATAGGATTTGTTATATATATATATATATATATATATATATATATATATATAGATAGATAGATAGATATAAAACAAAATTGTTAGGATCAAATTAGATGTAAATTGGAGGATTTTGAGAGTAGATTATCTTATGAGTTTAATTTTTAGAGGTAGCTAGAAATTTATGAAGTATAACTAAGATTCCAATAAAGGTAGTGATAATAGCAACTAATAAGCTACTTTATAACACTAGAGGATTCAGATGAAATAGATGTTGTAGGATAAATAAAAATGTTTGAACAATACGATAAGGTTTGTTGGAAGTAGATAAAGTCGGGAATGAAATAGTCTCTATTATTTCATATATAATTTTAGGAATTGTTAGCAGAAAATAGGAATTTCAAAATAACACAGGGTAGATAATTATCAGAGAGATGTCATAGTATTTTAAAATATATCATACCCCATCAAATATTGTAAAGATAAATAAATATTGTTAAAAAGTAAGAATAATGAAAATATGAAACAAAAAAAAATATTAAGGATAAATTTTATAAAGTCATATAATTAAATAATAGGAATTTACTATCATAATCCCTTTATTAATTAAACTTATTTGAAATGATGACATTATCTAAATTTAGATTAAAAACTATATATATTTGGTTGAGATTAGTTTTCTGAAAGTATTAGAATGAGTAAAATAATAATAATAATAATAATAATAATAATAATAATAATAATAATAATAAAAATGAAAGAAACCCTTAGAAATAAAAACAGTTTAAGTGTACAAATCTTCACATCTAATTAAAAACTGGGAAATAGGTGAAAGGAGAACTGTAAATGGATCTTTAGATCTTAGGATAAGATTATAATGGTTTTGAGTTGTTTTCAATTGATGAAGGATATGAGGAAAATATTATATAAGAGATAAAATTACTTTCGAATATCAAAATCTTTCTAGGGTGATGATAAATTATTAGAACCTAGGAAGATGGATAACGTTTTGCACAAAGTTTAAGTGATCATTTATTTGAGGAAAACTATGAAGCTTGTTTTTGTAGGTTAGATATGGAGATTTGACTAATAATTAATAGTTTTAAGAATAAAGATTTGGTATTGTATGATTTAAGAGGTAGAGATTTAATCTTTTTAGAGATAGAGGTTTATTTATTTTGATGGTTTTGGGTGATAGGGATATGATAATTTTATGTTTATAGTTAAAAGGTTTAGAGATAAAGATCTAATCTTGAGCTTGTTTGAAATTGAGTAATTATGTATATATGGTTAAGAATTATTGATTTCATCATTGGATCTAGGAGGATCTCGATAAGGACATTTTACAGTTTAGATAGTTTTATAATTAGGATATGATCATGAGTCAATGGCTCACACATTTATCGTTATTTAGGTCATGATCTTTGAAAGTGTCGAAATTAATTATTTAATAGTTACATAGGTTTTTGATCATAAGAAAAATATTCAGAAATTACAGTTGAAGAAATAGAGCTTAAGTTTAGGAAGGAAACTCGAACTTTTAGGTTATGGTAAATGTGGTGAATGATTCAATGGATTTGGTTTAGGAATATAATTTATTCTAGACTTCGAATAGTTAGTCACAATTATTATTAATGGAGACATGATATCCAACCTGAAGCTATAGGTTACCAATATGCAGTGTCATAGACTTAAGTTTAAGAGAATAGTAAGACAAATTTTGAGGACAAAATTTATTTAAGGGGGGTAGAATTGTAACATCACAAAAATTTAGAAATCTAAAATTATAACAAAAATAATAATCATAATAAAATTAAAATACTTATAATTGTATTTCGATAATATTGGTGATGAAAAGAGAATCTTTATAATAATAACAATAACTATTAATAAAATAATATTATAATATTAATGATATAATAATGGCACGATAATATGAATACTAAAAGAGAGATATAGAATTTGATATTAGAAGATGTAATAATTGTTATTAACAAGATAATAATAAAATTATTAGAAGATAAATTATATTATTAATGTTTCAATTAACCTTAATTGTTATAAATGTAGTAGTTATTATATTATTAATATTAATATAATAATATCAGAACCGATTGGGATATCCTCAAGAAAGAGATATGCTTTAGCATTTTAATTTAAAAGATCATATTTCAAAATAGGAATGATAACATCACAAGAAATAGAGATAAGAGAGTAATATCAAGTTTAGGATAATGTTTAAATATAAGATTCGAATTCGAATTTGAATGTAGATGGATAAGGAAAAGCTTAAGAGGCAAAAACTAAGGTTGTTGCTTGATGTTGGTTCTAAGCCTAATGACCTTGGTGCACTAAATTGCAAATATCTAGAGTTGTAGATGTCCGATTGAGGTGATTCCACTCTCATTAGAAAGCTTATTTCCGGGGCTTCAGTTTGATAGGTTATATGATAGGGTTTGGATGAAAACTGCACCTTCGCAAGAAGGGAAAATTGCAATCTGGTTCTCTCGCTCGAGCTGAGCTCGAGCGCAGCCTGAGCGCAGAAAAACAGAGAGCAATTTGAGAAATTCAGCTCGAGCTGAGCTCAAGCGCAGCCTGAGCGAGAACTTGCGCTTGAGCTGTGCTCAAGCGAGGCTTGAGCGCAGGTCCGATTTCTGCACTTTAAAACACGTTCGTGGACGGTTTCAGTCAGTTCTTTCTTCCGTTTTCTCGTATTTTCAGAGAGAGAGAGAGGTTTTAGTGAGAGAAAATCTCAGCAAAGGCCAAGAACAATTCCTACTCATCAAGAACGAGTCTTGCATCAATCTTTCCCCCATCAAGGCCCTCCATTCTTCGTTCTTTCTCCGTTTTCTCGACTCACAGGTGGGTGGACTCTCACTTGTTTGTTCTGGATGATTGCCATTGCATGTTCCCTATTCTTTTTCCCCTTTCCTTCTATGAATTAGTGATATATGTATAGTATGAACATAAGAATTGTGTATATACTGACTATTGTATGTATTGAATTGACAAAACCTTAGGGTAGATGATTGGATGATTCTGTATGATGTATTGTGAACCTTGAATATTTTATTATGAAATCATGGGCCTTTGGCCATCACAGTCATGAATTATGAATTAAGTTATTATAGGGCTTATAGCCATCACAGAGCCTCCGGGCTATCACAGGGTCATTGACCGTCACAGGCCTTCGGGCAATCATGTTTAAGAAAGACGAGGTGATCTCATCTAACCCTCGGCCAAGGGGAAGATGGGGGAGCCTCAATTATTAAAAATAATCAAGTAATGTGTCATTCATGTTCAAATAAGACTTAATCTCAGGTTTCCCTGGACGACGGTCCTTGGATTCTCAGGCCGAGCGCTCATCACAGTCAAGTAACAGAGAAAAGACCCCGGGTGTCGGGTACAACACCTCACAGCCATGCATTGCATCTTGATGATTGATTTTCCTTTGTGTTGAATTCTATATCATTATCTCTTTTATGTCTCTTAAATTTATATGTATGCCAATGACGGTTCTTGGTTGCTTTCCCCACACTGCACACACTGTTACACTCACTGGGACGTTGGTCTCACCCCATTCCATGGGAACAATATTTTCAGTGGTGCAGGATACTGATCAAAGCTATGACGAGTAGTAGATGGCATGTGAAGACCATTAGTCTTATTGTTTATTTTACTTGATGTTTTTCATGTTGTTTAGAACCACTAGTGTTATTTGTTAAAGCTACTTTAGGAATCATTATGTTAGTTTAATATTGTTGTATTTGAGCCTTGATGACAACATTATGTTATTATTTCCTTGAGTTATATATGTATTGTTGGAGCTTTAGTAATTTGTTGGGTTACTCAAGCGATGGTATTGTATGTCGATATGCGAAATGAATGAAATAATTTCACGAATTTGGAAATAGTGCTTCCAACAAGCATTATTTCTGAATTTAGAAATTAGGACGTTACAGTTATATACCTCCATAGTTACACAGAAACCTGGCTTTATACCATTTTCACTCATTTTAAGAGCTAGGATCATAAACGGAACTTCACCTACTCTCTACCCTCTACTCAACCGAAGGTAAGAAGGGATCGTTGGAGGTCTCATTTTCACTCGTACACGTTCTCAAACCTCTGAGAGCTTCCTCCTCCCTTTTCTTCTCATTCTAGCCCTAAAACCCCCTCTTTTGCGGTGTTTAGGTTTTTGTTAAGCTTGGAAGCTCTCCTCCTCAACCGCATGGTTTCCACACTTTAGGTAAGGGGGGAGAACCCATAAAACTCTTGTAGGATTGGTGACTAGAGTGAGGGTGATCCTTGACCCTCTTCCTCTTCCTTTTTCCTTGTTGAAATTTTGAAATTTGAGTGTGTGTGTGTGTGCATCAATTATGTTTTTACAAGATGAACATGTATGGTTGATTTTTAATTTAATTTGATGATGGTAATGTGTTTGTATGATGATTTGAAGCATGTGTGAACCACTGGATCGAAGTAAAATGTTGTTATGAAATTAGGGTTTTTAAATAAAGTGTTGAACCTATTTTTAAAGATATGAACTTTGTATGGTTGAAATGTATGAAATAATTATTTGACATGATAATATGGATGTTGGGTATACGTAGATCACCATATGTGAGTTTTATACTTTTTGGAAATTTAATGATTTTTTATGAAATCATGAGTGTTCTTGAATGTTCATGTGTGTTCATATGATATTCATGTTGAGTTCATGAGAATAGTTATGTTTGATCCATTTGATTGAATGATGATGGATGTGAAAGTGTTTGTGGGCTTAAGTGGCCCATTAGGTTGAAGGTAAAAAGTAAAAGGTAAAAACTAAAGGTGAAAAGTACAAAGTAAAAAGCATAATTTTAAAAGTAAAAGGTGGAAAAATAAACACTAATTCGGATAAAACCCTAGGTTAACTTAAAAGTCTACATAAAACTCTATTTTCATGGTCAAAGCATGAGTAAATGGACCCATATGAGTCACATAAAACTTGGGCCACTATTTTGGGGCCTTTACACTCATAAAACTCATAATAATGGTAAAACAAAATAAAAGGTTTATGATACACAATTAGGTTGGGATTGGTATTGGGCCTCAACAATAATTTGACCCATGAATAATTAAGATCTTAATTGGATTAAGAGCTCATTAACATAATCATCTGAGTTAATCAGTTAGTCAAGTTTAGTTAAGACTAATCCTAATCATCCAAGATTATCTTAATCAAGTTTAACCATAATTAAATTCTAATTACGCTTAATCAAGATGAATTAATAATTCTAATCCTCCAAGATTAATGATGTTTAATAACATGATTAAGACCTAATGACAATTAAGGGTTAAGTAATTGTGATTAAACTTAATTAAGTGTGATTAAAACTTAATCCATGATTAAGAAAGAGATTAATGGGCGATTAAGAGTTAATTAAGGTCTCAAGTAGAGATTAAGACTTAATTAAGGAAGATTAACCTTAAACATGACTTAATTAAGGAAGATTAATCTTAAACAAAATTCAACTAAGGGTCAAACATAATTCTACTTAGTTAATCAAGGATTGTTAAGCTTGTATTAACTATATTAAGCTTTTATTAAGGAAAGATAGACTCGATTAAGGTAAGGTAACACCTAAGGAAGACCTTCTAAGACTTAACAACTATCATACACATATGATGTACATAATATAAATCAATATTTAAGTTGTAGAGCTGGGAAGGCCTTAGGAATTGCATTCTTTAAACTATAAACCATAAAACTTAACACTCGAAACATTGTGAAGTATCATTCATAAGACACAACCATAAGCCTTAATAACTTGTAGGGTTCAAGTGTAATTAATTATTAATTACGAGAACGATTAAATACAACTTACTCTAAAAACCTTATAATAATCATACTCTGTTCACATAAGACTTGAGAAGCCTAGATAGAGCGTGGATTGACCCAAGATGGGGTTTGGATTTCTTGCGATGGAAAGTCATTGAATTTGAGGTTACACCATGAGGAATGGTTGTGGGAATGGATTCAGAATGACTTTGCCGCTAAGAAATGTGTATGTTGTGAATGCATAGAATGTGTGACATGCATCATTAAACATTGGTGATGTATAAGGTTGTGTACCTTATGACCAAAAAATCGAAGGGACACCTCGGTACGGGTGTGAAATTAGTTAGGACTAGTGCACTGGGTCTTGCAAAGAACGCCACCGGATCTTGAAAAGGACGTCAGCCTTGAGGATAGTAGAGTTCCGGGCTGAACTTAGGGGACTTATGCTCGCTACCTACTGTCGAGTTTAGGGAGTAACACCTGACTATACCTGTCGCTCTCAAGGTTTTAAGATTAGTGGAGATTGTGTGGAAGAATCACAAAAGAAAGATCGGTCAAAAAAATATATGGGCAAAGGCTCATAGTACCGGGAATAGTACAAACTCCAACTCTTGATTGCTTCCATGGAATCTTGCAGTTGTTGTGTGCACCACAATGGTGATTTCCCTTGAACCCTCATACATCATACATAATGATATGATTGTGAATTATGAAATTAGTCACATGAACTGCAATGTGGATTTATGATATTGTATTAGATGTGCTTGAGTATGTGTATGTTGTGGTTTGAATTGTGTGAATCTCAGTATATGTTACTCTACTTATCATATCCCGCGTTAAGTGAGTTCATGTAAATGGTTCTCACCCCCTTATTTTCTTTGTCATTGTCTGTCACTCTTATGTCACCTAAGTGGGCATGGACTTTGGAAGGATGCACGTTGTGGTAAAGATAGACGTGGTGTTCAGGTTGAGTTGGATCTCGAGGAGTCAAGTGGCATGGTAGTGTTCAGGGGTATATGTAACTAGCAATGTACAGTACAGATAGGGTGTAGCCAGATAGGAAGTCCACTTTCTTTTTGTAATGTATTAATATAAAACCCCAACTTAGATGTATGCTACTTCAGTTGTAATTTTAAATAGCAATGAAATGATATTCCCTGTATTAATATGTTTCTTCTTCTTTTATTCCAAGCATAATTTATTAATCAGAAATAATGCTTTGAAAAAAAAAAATATAATCACCAATTTTCCTCACTTCCTAAAAGAGTAATTAACGGATTTCCTCCGAGATAGTCAAGTAATACCCGTAATGAAATGAGGGTGTTACAAGAGCCCATGTCTTCCAAATCCATGTTATTGACCATCTTGGACTCTTCTAACACCAACTTGGGCCCACTTTTAAATAGGACAACAACCACCTTCACCAAATCTTTATCTTTTTGCCTTTGCCTCTGCCATTGGTCCTTAAAGTCCTTCTAACACTTTCAGGCCTTTATACTTAATGGGTCTCCCTTGACTCTCATCATTATGGATGAGTATGGGAGACATAGCGCATCCCTTTTGTCATGAGATGAACTTTTGAAATGAAATCACACTCAATCCATGATTCATGGTGTATTATCCCCAATAAATATACAACACCTTATGCCTTTGTACTCAATGGGTCTCCGTTATCACTATGGATGGACATGTGAGAAACATAGTGTGTCTCTTTTGTCATAAGATGAACAATTGAAATGGAATATCACTCAATCCATGACTATTGTGTTTTATCCTCAAGCAATATACAAAACTAATAGAATTCTTACAACTTGGACATAATGATGTTGGCGGATCATAGGTTTCGAATAAAACTATTATGCACATAGATAATTAGTCCTTAAATGCTTCTCCACACCCACCCAATTACTATCCTCATTTATGTACACAACCATCTGCATTGTACTTCATCTAATAATATTTCTACCCATTGGTATTAAGTTGGAAGCATGTCTAGCATATTGCTATGAATTACAAGAGCAATCTCATGAGTTTAAAACTTCGACTCTTGATGATTACATTAATATAAATAAAAATGTACTCTAAACATCAACCTCTCACCATCTTTAATCATATAGTTAACTTTCTAACGATATTATTTTGTTTCTCTATTATAGTGAGGTTGTTACATTATATTCAACTTAGTGTCCACATTCGGTTATGTATCTATGTCACATGAGGTGAGGAGTGAAGTTTATTTTTTTATGACGATTAACTATTATGTATGAACCTAGTTTATATGAAGTGATATATGTTTTCTATTTTGATTTCCTGTTTTCATTTTAACTTTTTGGCGAAAGTTACAACTCCCCAAATAAACATAATTTGAATAATTAAATGAATTACACGCTTAAAAAAATAGAATTCAGACAAAATATAGAAAGATTTATAAATTATTTAGTTTTAAATAAAATATTTTTTATTAATTATTATAAAACATTTTCTTGTTTTCTTTTTATTGTTATACCCTTAAATTTTTGTATAAAATATTAATCATTTTTTTCTTATTTTATACAAACATTGTCTTATTTTCCATATCAATATTAAAAATAAAAAAATAAAACAAGATAATATTTGTATAAAATAATAATAAAAAACTCTCTCGAATGAAACACATTTATATTTATTAAAAAGTATTATTCTTGAATTTTTTAAGTAATATACCTACTATTATACAATTCAATAACTTTTTTAATAATAAAATCACTGTTCATTCAATTTTTTTAATATTTTATTTATTATATTATCATTACTTTTTGTTATCAAAATTCGTGTCATCTCTTTTATTCAAAATAAAATTATTTAATTAGTAGATATTGATACACATGAGTACCAATATATTTGTTGAGATTGATACTAAAGTTTGGATGTGGTAATATAATAAAATGTGTTGGTGCATTTTTAAAATATTTTATTAGTTATTTTATTATTATTACTACTACTTTTTATTATCAAAAGTCGTGTCATCTCTTTTATTTAAAGTAAAATTGTTTTATTTGTAGATATTGATACACATGAGTACAAATATATTTGTTAGGGGTGTTCAAGACCCGGTCAGTCCCTTTGACCCGTCCCAACCCGTCCTACGCGGGCCGAGTCTGTTCTTGTCCTATAAGGAAGAATAAAACCAAATCGAGTCTCATTTTTTGACCCCGCATCGGGTTGAGGACGGACTCGGGTTAACTTTCTGGTCACCCGACCCGTCCTTTATATATAAATATAATATTTATTACTTATGATTTTTTATTATATAAAGTCCTAACCTTATTGTTTTTCATTTTAGATGAGGTTTTTGAGTCTAAGTTTCCTGTGTTTATTACCTTTAAAAATACATTCTTTACATAAAATTATATAGTGATATAATGTTATTCTTGGTTTAGTAATAAAAAAGTAAAAAATATTGCATACATTAAGAGATATTTTATTGTATACAATATATTTATTAATTGTATGAACTATTTTCTTTTGAACATTGTTATATGATCATTTCATGATTATATTTAGCTTATATATCGGGTCAACCCGGTCATGTCCTACTCAGACCCGGTCTTACTTAGACCCGCACATCATTGGGTCTCTTTGGGTCTATGGACGGGTTCGGGTCCATAGAATTGGCCCGGTAAAAAATTAGGGCCGGGTTAGGGACAGGTAAAACCCGTCCCAACCCGTCCCATGAACACCCCTAATATTTGTTGAGATTGATACTAAAGTTTGGATGTGGTAATATAATAAAATGTGTTGGTGCATTTTTAAAATATTTTATTATTATTACTACTTTTTGTTATAAAAAATCGTGTCATATCTTTTATTCAAAGTAAAATTGTTTAATTAGTAGATATTGATACACATGAGTAAAAATATATTTGTTGAGATTGATACTAAAGTTTGGGTTCTTCTAGGGTGAAACACGTTGCGAGTGTTTCACTTTTTAGAGTTGTTGGATATATTGATTAATTATTCAATGGTTGGGATTGACATTGAATAGAAAATTCTTATAAAGTAAATCAAACTTATAAAATTTTATAAAAATCGAAAACTAACTGATACTTAATCAAACTAATTTATTTTAACATATAATATGTTTTTAAAATATAAGTAAAAGTCTACTATCATATAACATACCTACGATTGTCCAAATTATCTGAAATTTAATACACATGATCATGGAGATAATATAATGTGATTTAACGGTTGGATTGGTCAAATTCACATTTTACAAAAAATTTGACACCTGGTGTCAACGATTCTCGATGTATATATATATATATATATATGAGGAGGGATCAACTTACACCAGTGTAAGTTACACCAAGTCTTACACCGCTGAATAACTTTTTATCAGATCATTGTATTAAGTAATCTACCGTTGGATTGAAAGTTACTATCATATAGATCATACATATAAAATTTTACTTTAATCCAAAATTATTTGATATGTCATTGAGATGTCTCAAGATTAATGTCATATATACATTTGAAATATATGAAAAAAGGGAGCATTTAATTATCAGTTTATTAATGTTCAAATTTTATGAAATTTTATACAAATAATCAAGATGATGAATAAATATAATATAACGGTTGGATTGATAAAAATCACATTCGATCTAGAGTTATTACCGGTGTAAGGCTTGGTGTAACTTACACTGGTGTAAGTTGATCACTCCTCTCTATATATATTGTTGATGATAATTTATTCTCTTAGTCATTGCAATAAATTTTAAGTACTCAATGAATTAATACCTTATTTTTATATTGAAATAATTTTAAAATGTAATAAATGAAATGAATCTTTAATTTTATATCTATTAGTATTATTAATTTTTTTGTCAACATGTATTATTAAAACTTTTTTTATATATATATATATATATATAAACGGTAAAGATAAATGTTGATATTATACAAAAATAAAATTTTATACCAATATGTATTAATATATAAATGATTATAGGTGTGGATATTTAGATCTTTCAATAATAGAAACTACATAGACACTTATTGATATTTTTATATTAGAAGAGGTAAATATATATCATACAGATGAATAATTTATATGAAAAAAAATTCAAATTCAAATTATAGTTTAAAATTAAAAATTTTACACGAAGGCATAAGAGGATATTGTTTTGTGATAATTTCAAATTTGTTCGAATGTTAAAATATCAATTATTATGACGCATGCAAGATCGAGCGACCTTCATATTTGTATTTTTATAGTCTTCTTTTCTATTAATACTTATCATTATTCTTATATTCCTATATATGCTAGCCTTTTCAACCAACCGACTCCAAGATTCCTATCATGAATCATTTTTGTTACTAAGCTTAATATCACCTTCTCCACATTTTATAATACATAGCTTTTAGCCATGTCTTTGGTATTTATAAGGATACTTAATTAGCATAAACTACAACTCCATATAGTAATATAACTACTCGTGCATAGCACGTACTCCACACTAGTAATTATACAATCCAATAGATATTTTAATATTTTCTCATAATTCATTCGATTTAATCAAAATTTTTATTTTTAATTAGGGTTCTAAATATCATCGAGATTTTAATTGTCATTTTTTTCCACTCACATTGCCCTATTTTCAGTTTTGTTCTTTGTTCAAATTTCTTTCCTTTTCATCTTCTTTCCCTCTTTATCTCTTTCAACACATTTGTTTTGTGCTCGGATTTTCTGCTAGGATGGTCACATCTTTTTCTCCACGTCAAATGCTCACATCGTTTGTTTCATATTTTCGGAATGTTGAGCTCGTGCATAGCATAGGCTCTTTACTAGTTGCATACAATATACTGTCATTACAAACATTATTGCTTTAAATTCTTAAAATTTTCAATATAACAGTCAGATCATGTAGAATTGATTTTAAATCACTTTTATCCAACACGCTTCGTAAATTGCGCATCATTCATGTCAAGTCATGTCATTTTACGACATTTCTTGTCATTAATTCTACAAATCTATCAAAATCAATTCTATCAAACTGTAAATCAAATAAACCCATAATCTTTCATGAATTATACACATGAATTTAAAAAATTACTTTTCATATTTCATATTTATATACAGGTTAAAATATATGTTTTTGATCATTGTAAAATATATCTGATTTGATTTTTCTCCCTGTAATTTTTTTTATTTTGATCCTCATAATATAAAAAAATTTTAAGGTTAGTCCTTGATGCCTAACACTTCATGAAGATTCACCTATTTTGTGAGAATTAAAATAAAAATAAAAATATTTACCAGAACTAAAATCAAAGTGAAAGTATTTTACAAGGACTAAAAAATAATTATGGAGATTAAAATATCACATTTTCTTATTTTATGAGTATCAAATCCATGTTTTTTACAAGAAAATAAAGTCAAATGTATTTTACAATAACCAAAAACATATTTTAACCTATATAATACATTTTTAATTTTGGCATACGTACAATATGCTAACGATAAAATTCAAATTTATGTGTATTATTCAAAATCCTAATCACTGCCTCAATAGGATTTGTTAAAATGCAATTTAGAGTGTGTCATTTAAGTAGTTGAAAAATTTATTAAAATATTTTAACTTAATTTATTGAAGTAACTTTTTAAATACTAGCAACTAACATTTTTTTAAAAGGCCACTCTAAGTAGAGCTGGAATTACTTTTTACATATTTATTCTTAATTTTTTTTCATAGTCACCATTTTTTTTTACAATTTAATAATTAATAATGACTTTATTTATTATTTTATAATTATTAATTGATTTTATCAATTTTTAACCAACTTTTTAACATTTACCTAATTTTTTAGCTAGTTTTTATCATCATTATTACTGTGTGTTTTCTTTTAATCCCGTTGTCCAAAACCCTGTGGGTGTGTTCCATTCTGATAAACCTCAGCTTCACTTGTTGTAAGAAGAGGAAGGAAGAAGGAGGAGGCACAAAAAAGATAAAGCAAAAAACGATGTCAACTTCAAAGCTGGCACTGCACGGAATCGGAACCGCACTGTTCCGCTCCCATCGAACCGTAACTGCCAACTCTCCCTTTCTCTTCTTCAAACCCATCCTCCCCTTCCCGCCACTCCGTCTCCACCGCCTCGCTTCCTCCTCCGCCGCCGCCACCGAAGAAACCATATCCTCCACTGATCAACACCATCCCTGGCCCGAATGGATCTCCTTCGTCGATCGCTTGAGCACCAAAGGTTATCTCACCAAATCTTCTCCTTCTTCCGATGACAGTGTTTACGTCAACATGAACCTGTTGAAGGATGCCTGTCTCAGCTTCGCCCGTGACCGTTACGACCTTTTCAAGTGCGTTTTCTTTTCTCCTCTATTCATTTCATTTCATTTTTTTTTTGTTTAAATTTTTAAGTTGAACTAGCTGATTAGAATAGAATGTGAAAACTGAAAAAATCTTGCTCAACAAATCAAATTGGCCACAGAAAACACGAATTTATCACAAATTTAGGTTACTTGATTTGTTTGGCAATGAAGGAAGAAGCTGCTGCTACTACTACTGCTACTACTTATTTAATTATGCAAGCTGATTATGTAAGAATGCATGATGAGAAGGGTCATTTTGAGATTACATGTTAAGCTATTACTGCTACTACTATGCAGATTGTTGCCAGTGAAAGATATTCAAGCAGTTGTTGAGGGAGGATGTCCTAGTCTTCTCCGCAAAGCTGTTAATTCGGCTAAAAGGCTGAGAGCACACCTACGGTTAGATGAAGGGGATGTATGTCTGTTACTTCTTTTTTCTTTCTTTTTCTTTTTCCTAGAAGCATTTATGTTTTGAAGTTATTGGTTGTAACTTGCAAGTAATAGTTAACAAAAGAGAAATGCTAATGATGCATTCTTTAAAACACACTCTTTAAATGTTGAATGAAATCTTATGCTGTCTCCACTAATGGAGAGTAGGCTCAGTTTATTTAGTGCTGTTAGGATGGAATTTTATCAAATAATTAATAGTGTGTTAAAAAGTGTATTGCTAAGGTTCCTCTAGTTAACAGAGCAAGATGTTCAATGTTGTCATTAGTCTACAAGATTTCATTTTGTTTTTCCTCCTTGAGCTGACAGTGCTAGTTTGCTTCTTTGCAGGTTTGTAGTGCTTGCAATCTACGAGGCTCCTGTGATAGAGCTTATGTGATCCTACAGGAATTTGAAGCTGATGCTCGAACTGTGGATATAGTACGAATACTTTTGTTCTATGCAATAGATCCACTTGTTCTTTCTGGAGGAGAAAAACCACCTGGCCGAGAAGTTATTGAATCCTCTGTGAGAAAACTTCTATCTCAGCTGATTGAATTGAGCGAGTCATCCCCCACTCCTGCTCTGGCTCCTGCTCCTGCTCGATCTAGGCCCACTGCACAGAATGCTGTGGCAAAAGGCCAACGTGGCCAACCTCCAAGTTCTATGACTAATAAGTTGTCTAAAGATGTTGTGATGAAGAAAGGTGACTGGATGTGTCCAAAGTGAGTTATATTAGAAATAGATCATGCAGATAAATTTCTCATTTTCACATAAAATTTGAAAGGCATTGTTAATATGCAGAACTAAAGTTTCCCCATTTATCAGCCATTTTACTTCAAAAAGCCGTTTGGGGTGATTGTGAGTTTTCAGTTTTTGGTTTTTAAAAATTTTCAATCAAGTTTTTACAACTCAAAACCAAAAATTGAAAACTTATTTTTGTGGTTTTCAAAATAGACATTTTGAAAACCACAAAAAGTGATTTTCAAATTTTGGTTTTGAGTTGTAAAATCTTAATTCAGTTTTTAAAAATCAAAAATTGAAAACTCGCAACCACCCCGAACCGAGCAAGTGATCTATCATCCATGGATTGCAACTTTTACTAATTTGTTCTTGTGTGATAGTTTTTATTAATCATACTCATTCATAAGTAATTTGGACCGGTGGATGAGCGGATGTGGATTTGTTTTATATTCCTTTTTGTCAAAAAAGCCGTTATTTCTTCCTTTTCATGAATACTGATGATTTAGCTTTCTAAAGTTATTCTTATTTTAGTAGAAGTGTTCTGTGTCTTTTGACATCTAAAATTAGATCTTGGTTATTGAATGATTCACTACTAAGAGTTGGTTCTCTCCCCCCCCCCCCCCCCCCAAAAAAAAAATTGCTGCAGATGCAATTTTATGAACTTCTCTAGGAATACACAATGCCTAACTTGCAATGAAGATAAGCCTAAGGATATTGACCATCCTACCGTTGAAATGAAGGAAGGAGATTGGACATGTCCTGAGTAAGTCCTCTATTTGCTTGGTATATTTTTCTCTTAAGGCATATTCAAATTTCTCTGTGTTTTTGTCAGCTTCCTTTCAAAAGTCTGATAATGCCAGTTAATAACAATAAGATTATATGAAGTGCCTATCAGCCTTTTCAATGAAATTTTGTCTCACAAGCTTTCTCTGTTTTTCATATGCTATTATGCATGCCAAACTGACTTGTATCTGAAAGACAAAAGATTCTTAGGATTTTTCTTCTTTTCCTATATTGTCCATATTCATGCTGTCACCAAATACTTTTGTTCAGTTATCCCGTTTTTGGTGTCTTATGGTATGCTGACTGCTCTTTGGTTTTTCTACAGATGTAATTTTTTAAATTTTTCCAGAAACATACGGTGTCTAGAATGCAAAGCGGACGGGCCCAAGAGGTCCAATAAAGATCAGGTTGAAATGAAAAAAGGAGATTGGACTTGCCCACAGTAAGGCTCATATTTCCACTGTCAAGAAAATTCCCATCGACTTAGTTTTAGTTTCTGTTTCCTATGCTAGAAAATTAATCAATTTTTTGTCAATTATTAAATTTTGATAACTGTTGATAAATTTGGACTTGGATAGGTTTCACGTGTTGTTAACATGGTAACTGTTTTTCTAATCTGTCTCTGTTTTATGTTACCATTCTTCTCTTTCCTTTAATGTCTTCTTTCATTTTTCATGCTTCATCTTTTCATTAAATGTTTAGTTTCTAAAGTTATTATAAGAAGAAAAGTGATCAACCTGATAAAGTAAGCTTTCTTTCTTGGTTGGGCCCTTATTGAAGCCTAATCCAGATAGCCAAAGTTTAAAAACTTATGATGTGTAATTTGCTAATGATAATTGCTTTCAACTACAGTGCCCTGATTTTTTGGGACTCTCCTTCTACTAGGATATATGTTCCTTTTGCTCTATGGAAATTTCATTTGTTTAAAAATACCATTCAGCTTGCTATCTGTGGAATTGATTTCATGTCATGAATTCTTTTACCAGAGTACTTGCATTCTGTTGGACAACTGTACTTGGCACTTGTGATTAATGTTAGGACTTTGCATCAATAATGAGATTCCTTAAAGCTTCAGTTTAAGAAGTCCTCTTCCAGCAAAATTATCCATATCATCATAATGGGCAATCCACAGGAATACATATTATAATCTCATCTGATGTAAATATTCTATATGTTTAAGCCCAGTATATCCTCGATTTTTCCAGCAGTATAATTTACTATTTGCATTTCATTGCTTTCTTATGGTGTAGGGATGAAATTTTGGCCTTGGGGGGTGTTGTGTAGTGGTCATATTTCTTATGATTTTAATTGGTTAAATTCATGCCCTTAAGAAAGCCCTTTTGCCTTTATTTTTACAGCAAGTCATGGGCGCTATTACACTGTATTTGTTATGATACTTGCTGCTAACACTAACACAGTTACCATTATGCTATAACAATAATTTATTGCTGTTTTTATGACTCCTCAATTCAATTCTTGCTAACATTGTTAATCACAGTTCTTATTCACAAACATCTTTAAATTTCAGCAAAAAGGAGCTATATTTTTAATATGAGCAAGGGCAAAGTTTATATTATATTATGATTATGATGATTAATATCTTAATGTGTATTTGGTTTAGGTTAAAACTGACCAAACTCAACTTTGGATTCTCCAACGCAACTATTTCTAGCATTGGAAACGTGAATTTACCATGTTTCAACGCTAAATCAAATACGCTCTTAGTATTGCACTGTCATTGTGTGGACATTGACTGTAAACAATTAGTTTCAGTTTCATGAATTTTCCCATCTATGCAGGTGCGGTTTCATGAACTATGCTAGTAATGTCAAGTGTTTCCGTTGCCCTGAGCCAAGGCCCAAGAAACATCCCGGGGATTGGAGTTGTCCCAAGTAAGTCGTCTTTCTCTTCCCCCAACCATAAAAACTTGTTGTTTCCCATGTTATTTTGCATACATCTGATTTCTTCCATCAGGCAAGGTCTATATAATCAAAATGTTGATACTGGATGTTAACAGTTTTTTCCCCATGAATTGTCCTATGTATGTAGGTGTGAGTTCATGAATTTTGCAAGTAAAGTGAAGTGTTTACGTTGTCTAGAGCCAAACCCAAATCCCAAGAGATATCCCGGGGATTGGAGTTGTACAAAGTGAGTTAATCGTTTCTATTACCCTGTCCCACTCTATCTGATTGCATGCTAAATGTTTCTTGTTTCATTTCATTCATTGCTTGCTTGCTGCAGATGTAATTTCTACAACTACGCGAAAAATAGGACTTGCTTGAAGTGCAATACTGAACGCCTCAAAGAACAACCGACCAGTGAGTATGAGGAGCATATATGGAGACGATCGAACTAATAAAAAAATGGCTGTCAGGCCTTTTCTTGGTGATGTCACAATTGTAGCGTTGGCTGTTAACAATTATTTATTATAGATGCATTCTCTGTCCATTTTTCTTTCCCAATCTATTCATTGATATATAGAGCAAACTACTTCACCTTCAGAAATGCCACTTAAACAAGTACAACCATTAGTGATATGCAAAGTTATTCCATTACATACAAATGTGTTTTGTACAAAGTTATTGGATCCACATTACTCTCGGTAACGTTAGTCTAAATCTACGTTTAAAATATGATTTTGATGGAAACTAAACATACTAAAGAAAAGAATTATTTGAAACTCTATTTTGAAGGTGTAAACTAATAACTGAAAAAAAAAAACTTGTCAACAAAGGCATAAATTTTTTCCTGACAGACCACTTAAATTTAGTAGTTATGTATATGCAAAAAAGATTTGAGAGGAGCCATTTCCGGTTTTCCCCCAAACTCTCATTTTTTGTTCCCCTTCAAATTATGGGTTACAATGAAACTTTACACTCACGAGTCAGGACCTTTTACCTTCCTCTTTTCCATTTTCCCCCACCGTGCCAGTTCAAGCAGGCTTTTTTCCACACCAGGTCTAGCAAATTCATGGGGATTTTAGATCCCCCAAATTTGAACTCATCACATGGCAGCTACATGAAATGCAAACTCTCTTTCCATATGCGTCAAAATCGTTTGGTCCCTTTTCCATTCCATCCTACTCTCTCCAAATCCTCCAAACATAGGTTAAAACTTAAAAAAGAAAAAAAATCTAATACCGGATATATGCTATTACTAATAACTGAACTTTATTATTACTGGTCAATTTCACAAAAGAAAAACATCAATACATAAAAAAAGTCATCTTACTAGCGATAACAATATCCCGAGATAATCATGCTCGAGTGGAAAATATACACATTATTATGGGAGTAGCTCTCCTAGTAAGGATTTTTTTTCTGACTCGAACCTGAGAAACATGTACCACTTGAATGGGCTAGGTCATTTTGTCAATGCTTACCAATAGCTTCAAAACAAGTAAAACAAAAAAAAATCTTGACAAAAAAAAAGTAAAACTAAAAATACAACTTTTTATTAAGTGAGTTTATGTAAATCTCCCTGAAAAGAAAATCTAGATTATTTCTGATTAGGGCTTTTATTGGCACTTTAGTAGCAGGGAAATCTCACAATATTACAGACTTAATCATAGTAGATACAAGGTAGAGACTTTGTTTTGTTTTTCATGGTACTCTCCCATTACATTTTTTTGCATCCACATCTTATAAATAAATAACCCATACAAACAGCAAGAGGTCCAGAATTTTGCAGGAAGGTTGGGCCCTCCACCCAACCAAAAAAGTTAGGAATAATTAATCATTAATCAATAATTATATAATTCTATACCTGTCATGACAACCGAGCTACCTTAACTCAGAAATTGAATCTTTCTATCATAATGACCAAGGGGCTATTATATGGGAGGCAATTACAGAAACAGAAACAGGAGCAGAGTCAATGAAAGGGAGATGCAAACCAAAGAGCCTCACATTGAGGACATGGACAACCACACCCCTCAATATCAATTTAGTCCAAATAAATAGGCCCTGGACCATGGAATTAGGGAAATGTTTCATAGACACCTCGATGGGTGTAGTGTGTGTTTGGTTTTCAACAAAATCACGTTAACAACGTGGATCTACACTAAATGTGCTTTTGGTTTTAGTTTAGATTCTCTCTAGTTATTGGAGATGAACTCGTTTGGTTTAGTGTTGAAACGGACCAAACAAGTTTGAATTTCTAAACATAACTATTTCTAGAGTTAAAAACGTAACATGATTTAACGCTAAACCAAACATGCTCTAATACTATTGACAGTAGCGTTGGCCCTAATCAATGTTTGAAACGTGGATCTGGTGGAAATCAAACTTGTAGACGCCTAGAGAGAGATCAGAATAAAAGAAAGATAAGTAATATATGTGATAGAAGATGTGATATTATCAGTACACGGAAAAGAGATGAAGAATGTTAAATGAGTATATAGGATAATTGAGTGTCTATATATCAATCTTTATGGAAATTAACTAATAATCATGAGAGGTAAACTTCCAATTTACCTTTTCACTTGCAACAGTTAGTACTTTGATATTATTTTAGAGAAATTATATAAATTAGCAAGTTAACAACCAAACCAAAAGTATCAAAATATTCAAAAAAATTAGCACTACAATATTGTATCTTAGAGTAATATGGTAATGGTAATGAGGTAGGGGTGGATATGTACATGTGATGGTGAAAATTTAAGACTAGAGATACTAGAATCCGTACAGTGAATTTAGAGAGGAGAGAGGGTGTGGTTGGAAATTGACAGCATATTAGGCAAAGAAAAGTGTAAGGAGGGGCAGTTTGGATTGAGAATTAGTGTGAAAGGCACGAGACATTGGAAGAACAATAAATGAGAGAAGAGAAGAGAAGAGTGTGATGAGCCTCATCATAGCCCTCATGATCGTTACGTCGTTTTTCATTCTCTTCTCCCAAAAATCTCCCAGAATTCCACGCTTCCTCCTCTTCTTCCTCACTATCCCTTCCTTTCCTTCTCTTTACTTTTCTCTTTCTCTCTCTAAACTGCCCCCACTTTGTCCCATGTTAAACCAACACCATTCTCTTTCTCTCTCTCTTCCTATATGCTCTCAAGAGAGTGATCAATCCCCATCTCTGAATGAATGAGACACAGTATATACATTAGTGATTGTTTAAATGAATTTGACTGTGTAGAATTAATTTTGCTTATTATTAGTCAGTTAAAAATTATCTTTTTTAAAATTAAATTTATAGTAAAATTCACATTAAAGTTTGTTTGATCCAAGATCATGTGTATGATCTATGGACTAACCAGATCATTATAGCATGTTTGGTTTTGTCCGAAAACACATTTGAAATACGAGTCTTGGTCAACGCTGCTCTCAGTGTGTGTTTGATTTACACAAAATCACGTTTTAAACGTGGATCGCGGTCAACACTTCTCTCCATAGCGTTTGTCTGAATCCACATTTAAAACGTTTTTTTGGTGATGCATGTATGGTTTGGCGTTAAGAAGTGACCATACTCAAGTTTGGACTCTCAATGCAACTATTTGTAACATTGAAAACATGAGTTTATCATGTTCCAACGCTAAACCAAACATGCCCACGTTTCAAACGTGGTTTTTTTTATAAATCAAACTCATTATTAATTAAGTTGGAACATTCTCATATCAGCTGATTCTAAATCTTTAAAGCAATGTAAAATTACAATTTATCTTAGGTCTACTCAAACATGAGTTCAGACAAAAAAATTAATTTTGATCCAAAAATAGGCAAACATGTTGCCACATTAATCACGTTTGCATCCACTCAATTTGATTTTAAAGATGCCTGTTTTTGAACCATGGTATCAACTCAACCAACTAGTTTTCTAACAATGGGGTTCTGCTTTATTAGCATCAATCTATGCTATATATAAACTTTGTCTACTTTTCATTTGAAGTTACCATTTTCTGGTCCACCCTCTCACATCACAAACCTTGCATGCTAACTCTACATTTCAGAGTTCACACCCACTTTATTTTTCTTTTCTTTGTTTTTGCTTTTTTCAACTTCAACACCATTGCCACTCTCTATCATTTCAATTCCCATCACAAGGGAAGACAGAGACACAGACAAAGAAATCTATTTAAAGCCCTCCCACTTTATATACATAACACAACATAACCCCTTTATTTATACACATAAGCTGAAATATATATAGCTAGTATAGCTAGCTTCATATATTCTGCTATCTACACAAAAAAGAGTGACCATTGACCAAAAACCCTAGCTTTTGCTACTAAAATGTGGATGGTAGGTTACAACAATGAAGGTGGTGAGTTCAACATGGTTGATCTTGATCATTCATTCAATGGAAGGAAACATAGGCCTCTCATGCCAACTCCAATCACTTCCCCTTCAACAATAACCCCTCCTAGCTTAAGCCACATTCATGCCAACAATTTCTTTTCACCATATCATTATCACCATCTTGGTATGTTAGTTTTATTTTACTACCCCTTTTCTTTTCTTCTCTAGTAGTGTTGTTGGTTTCTCTTTTTTTGCATGTGACAATGGAATCATTGTTTGGTTTAGCAGCAACAGTGGCAGAACAGAACAAGAGAGAACAATGTAATGCTCAACCAGTTGTGGTGAGTTCAAGATGGAATCCAACCCCAGAGCAACTAAGAGCCTTAGAAGAGTTGTATAGAAGAGGAACAAGGACACCATCTGCAGAGCAAATTCAGCACATCACAGCACAGCTCAAAAGGTTTGGTAAAATTGAAGGGAAGAATGTTTTCTATTGGTTTCAGAATCACAAAGCCAGAGAAAGGCAAAAACGCCGCCGCCAAATGGAATCATCATCAGCTGATCAAGGTCAACAACACCATGATTTTGATACTCCAGAGAAGAAAGATTTAGGTAACACTCACATATACCATTCTAGTCCATAATCATTGATTCATAAAAAAAAACAGAATAAACTATGTAAAAAGAGAAAGAGCTTTGTTTTTTAATGTATGTCTTTTTTCCATTAAGTTTTGTTTGTTAGAGATCTGTATTATTTGTTGCTTCTTTGCTTGAGATGTAAAGTTGTATTCTTTTGTTCTTCTTTTTGTCTACAGCTGCAAATAGGACAGTGTTTGAAGTTGAACAGACCAAGAACTGGGCACCCTCTACAAACTGCAGTACTCTTGCAGAGGTCTAATATTCTATATGCTTAATATATTATCCTCCTTTGTCTTTCTCTTTGTCCTTGTTCATGGACTAATACTATTACTAATACCCTTTTGCTTGTTTTTTGTTTTCCTTTTCATCTTGTGATTCACTTAACCACCAAAAGTTCATAACCATATATATAAATTAAGGTGTGATTATTTGAATATGATTACTAGTGATGGAGTTGATGTTTGAAAGTTGAAACATGTAATATGAAAAGATCTGAACTGAAAGGAGACCTAACAAAAGCTTTGTTTGTTGGGAAATGAAAAGGGCCTAAAAGCTGAATTCCTTCCTTTCTGTCGGGTCTTCTGTTATGATACTTAGCTAAATTCATGTCATTTAGGCCACTGGTCTTTAGGGCACCCCCATGTATAATATTCTATGCAATTGAATTGAACACCCTTGATGATGGAAAAGACAAAATCACCCCTTACTTTAATTTGACTTCTCATAGACCATAATGTATTGTACCTTTATTTGAATAGTGCCCCCAATTGAAATATGTGCCATCCAATTCCAATCCAACACTTTTTTTACCCTAGCTTTTTAATTAGGTAAACTGGTACCGACACATTCTTTTCAATACATTTCATATGATTGTTTGAAATTCAGATACGTTTTATCAAATTATGTAGATCTCATTTTCAATATAATGGGATCTATGTAACTTTCAACTAATTACATGAAATGTATTGGAAAAAGCGTGTTGTTAGCATATTTTTTTAATTATTTATTTGTTAACATATATACATGTTGAGGTTTTCAATTTCCATGTGTTTGCATTGCATGCCATGCCTGCAATTAAAATGAACAGGAATCTGTTTCAACACAAAGGGCAGCAAAAGCAGTGGTTGCAGAGTGTAGAACAGATGGATGGCTCCAATTCGATGAAGGAGAATTACAACAAAGAAGAAACTTTTTGGAAAGGAATGCCACGTGGCATATGGTGCAGTTATCTTGTCCTCCTCCACCTGCACCTGCCACCCACCTCATAAACACCCTTCCTAATGCCTCTGCAGCCACTTGTAGTATGGCCACAGTAATAACAACAAGAATAATGGACCCAAACCTCATTAAGACCCATCAAAATCTCACCTTTTCCCTTTCACCTCATCACAGAGAAAATGGTCTTACCAGTTCCACCAGTGATGATGAAGATGAAGATGATAATATTGATATTGATAATAACTCTTTGGAATCTCAAACCCTTCAACTTTTCCCATTAAGGAGTGGTGATGGCATCAGTGATCATAACATTAACAAAGAGACAGAGATATCAGCTTCAGCATTAATGAATGCCAACTTGATCACCCCAAGTCAGTTTTTTGAGTTCCTTCCATTGAAGAACTGATAAAAACTCAAACATATATAGCTATGTTTGTAAAATGATGGCATTCTGTTTTGATTTTGTTAACTAGTATCCAAATGGCACTGCTTTTATTGTTAGTGATGTAATGTTTCAAGGAGTTGGTGCTGTAACAGGACACTGAATTTAGATGAAGGTAATTTTCTTTTTCTTTTTCTTTTTTTTTTTTTAACCTTAGATTGGATTTGGACTATGTTGTTGAATCAAGAGAAGTTATTATATATAGGACTTATTTAAGTAACTTGATAGTTGATATGTAGGTTCTGCATGTGGGTTCTGTTGAGAAGGGTGAAGTATAGGGAATTTGATATGAGGGTTTGAATTTAAGACATATGGTATTTGAAATGGGAATAAGATGTGACAGAGTTGGATGTTGAAGTAACTATGAATTTGGGATGGAGAATTGTTTTGTTCTTTTGTTACATATATGGAAAAAGTGTGGTGTTACATCATTTATTTAATTATAGTGGAGTAATTAAACTGACAATGGAGAAATCACATCAATGCAAGAAAAGGGAAAAGAAAAACAGGGCGCATTTAAAGTAAAGTTCATGAATTCATTCAAAGATGCTTTGAATTTTTATTTTTATTTTTATTTCATACAAGATGATATGTATATGTGTGTGAGTGATGTAACTCACTTTTTTTTCCTAGCTAAAAAATGATGGTACTAAATATATAATCATTTAGAGTTTTATGAAGAGAAAGTGAGGGGAACACAATTTCCCATTTTCACAAACTTGTTCTTTAATTAGTTCCTAAAGAAGTATTTTGAAAACAACCAAATTTTTTTATTGTTTTTTCAAATAAACTGTTTTATTGTTTTTGTTGTATTTTTTTGGTTTTTTAAATTTTAGGCTGAGGACAGTACCACATACAAGACAGGAAAATCTTTAGGGCTTAAAGTGTGTGTTTGGTTTAGCGTTGAAAACTGCCAAATTCAAGTTTGGATTTCTTAACGCAACTATTTCTAGCGTTGGAAACGTGAGTTTAGCACGTTTCAATGCTAAACCAAACTTACTAAAAATCTCTTACAGAAGACTTAGGTTGAGGATAATGCCTTGTCGTCCAAGACAGAGAAATCTTCCAGGTTGAAAATCTCTTACATAGGAAAAATCACATGGTCAAGGTTAGATCCACAATAGAAATTACCACATAAACTAGTAGTAGTATGTTAGAGTTCCACAGCTTGATTATTAATAACCACAACCACACACTCATATAAGGGGAAAAGAGAGAAATAAAAAAAAAACAACTCCTAAACTAAAATAATGATTTTTGGACTTGAATTTTCAGGTAAATTGTCCAGATAAGGTTAGAGCCTTAACAATTCAAGCCCTTAAAATTCCATCACGGATTTGTTTAGATAAAACCTGTTATTCATTACCCTAATCTTTAGAGGATTTTATGCTATATCAAAGATTAAAACACACACTCACAAAAAAAAAAAATCAGGTATCTCCAACATGTCCCATCCATTTTGAAGACTAGTAATTCCATTTTCTTACCACATTGACCTTTTCTTTTTCCTTTTCGGTAATAAGTTGACCCATATTTTTTGTGAATAGTTAAGAAAGGTTTTAATATTGCATGCATGATTAAGTTAAGATCCATTTTTCAAAAACCCTAAAAGCTAAGAATAGGACGTGTCACTTGAACCATCATGTATCACCCGGAGAAAAAAGAAGGCGAAAATATTCCCGCTACAATTCCATTGAAGGCCAAGGGTGGGGACCAAAATTTAAATTACATATATGTCTATGCATTGGAACTTTCATTATTTGGGACACATATTTGCATGTTCATGGTACTTGAATATTAAACACTCACCTAAACCAAAATATCTCAAATATTGATAGTTTCAACTTTCAAATACATTTCTACTAATTTGAAATTGGAAGCAGACGACCCACTCCAAAGAGAGTACTTTTTAAAACAAAATTGCTACTAAAGGGTTTCTAATGTTGACTTATAGAGAAAGAACAAAAAGCAGTTAGTAAGTTGTAAGGGTGCATCTTTGGTCCTTGCAATAAAGTATATGCATAGATACACGTTGAATTAATCATAGCAAATTATTTTGAATGTGAAGAAATCAACGGCCACAAACATTCGCCTACAACATACAAAAAACAGAACCCATAATTGTGTTAAAATTGCTAAGAGCAATAAAAGATAAATTATGTTTTTATAATGAAAAAAAAATCCATTCTCTACTCCCAAAATTAGATCCAAATACACCTGTTTAGTGCTTGTTTGGTTTCCGTTTTGGATGGCTAAAATGTAATTCAACATATAGTTGCTTCAGAGAATCGATATTGAAATTCGTGTGATATGGAGTTTTAAACAATAAGAGCAACTTTATCCCAGCACTCCCTTTTTTCACTATTCACAGATTTTAAATGGATCCCACCTGTATACATTAATAAGTTTTTATTAAGCACCCCTCTTCTCTAACCCAACACCTCACTTTTTTACTATTCACAGATCTTAAATGGGTCCCACTAATACACATCACCTAATTTTTTTATTATTCACAAATATATTAATTAATAAAAAAACAAAAATAATATTAAATTATCCTGGAAATAATAATATTAAATTAAGAAAATCACGAATAAAATATTTTATTTAATAATAAAAATCTAATAAAATTAACGGGAGTTTAAACCCCACGAAATGACAAGGAAAAAAAACCATTCGCGAGGGTTTAAACTCCAGAGAAATGTAAGGCAGAAAAAAATATTAACGGGGGTTTAAACCCTCGAGAATGCAAAAAAAAATTGACGGCTCTGAAAAGCTGCTCTACTGCGCTTGCAGAGTGGCAACTTTCAGTGGCTTTACCCGAGGTTTAACACTACAAGAATTTTCATTTTTAGCGACAGCTTTGTCAGGTCGTCGCTAAGCCGTCACGAATTGATTTTTTTTTCTTTTGTAATTTTTTTCGAAAAATTACTCTTTAGCGAAGGCTCAGTCGTAGCTCGTTGAAAAAATTATCGACGGCGGAGCGACGGTGAGGCTGTCGCTAACTGAAAATTTTCGTTAGCGATGACTCGGTTCCAAATTAGAGACGAACAAAACGCCGCTAATTGGCGTCGCTAGTGTGAAAAAATTCGCGGGCGAATTTAAAAAAATTAATCTGGAGCGACGACTTTTGTTGTATTAGCGACGACTTGGCCGTCGCAAAAAGCCGTTGCAAAATACGAGATTTATGCGACCTTGTCCCTTAATTCTTCTTTCTCTTTTCTTCTTCCCTTCTTCTCTTCTTCTCTTCTCCACCGCGACCACACCGGAAAATTGACCTCCACTCCTCCATCACTGTCCCTCAAGCTCTCTTTCTCCTTCAACCTCTCCCTCTCACTTAACCCTTCAATATTATCGATTATTTTTGTGAAACAACCACTGTTTTTGGTAAAGAGGCGGTGGAGGGCGACCAACCACTGTGGGTAGACGTTACTGGTAGTGAATCTCCGTTTGGGCATTAAACGAGTATTGTGTTCTCTCCTATGTGTGATGTAACTGTTGTAATTTGTCTCTGTATTGTATGAATTGTTTATTAGTGGAGAGCTGAGCTTAATAGGTGAGACCCTATGAAGGGTGTTGGTTGTGTGCTGGTAATATATATTTGTGCATGTGTTTGTATTGTATGAATTGTTTGTTAGTTGGTGAAAAAAGTTTGAAATGTAAACAAACGATCACTTTGAATCCCTTGGTGATTATTACCCGTCCCCTATTTGACCATTGTTTAGCTCCCCAATACATTCAGATGCATATTTTAATTTCAACTTATTTTCAAGAAAATAATGGGCTTCTTTTTATAATGTTGATAGGTGGTTCGTACCAAAAGTAAAGAACTTTAAGTCTCATATCTAGTGAGGGGTGACTAAACATATGTATAGAGAGAGACATTCTATATCCCCACTCACCTTGTATTTTCTATTAAACCAACATTGATACCAAGGCATACAAATGTTGATATTAGTCATTTTATTGAACCCAAATCACCTGTCTCTTTTTCATATGTCCTTTTCTGTTCTCTTAGATAATTGTTGAAATCTTGGCAAACGTACCAAAATCACAGCAGTATAATAGTAAGTAAAAGGGGTTTGTCGTATCCACAAGGAACAGTTCAAATTAAATTCTAGTGATCACACTTATCAAGTAAGGGCAGGTTTTGAAGTTTAATTTGTTTGTGAAGATTGCAATTTAAATTTAAATAAGAAAAGATAAGAGAGATAAGAGAGAGAAAATAGGGATAAAGTTGAGCAAATTAAGGAAGCTAGGATTGAACTTCATCTATCGCACCCCTCCTGTATTTGGAAACCAATGAAATCTAGGAATTTATAATTATAATTATTGAAGCCCGAATAAAATTCATTCATAAAGATCCCTCAAATATGAAATCCTTAGAATAACCCCCTAAACACCAATTCCTTGGCTGCTTAATTGAATTGCCTAGCTTTAAGATCAATTGTTAATAGCTATCAATAGTTGAACCCTATTCCTAGATATTCACTCTATTGAGTATTTTTACCCAAATCAGAATTCAAGATCCCTATTCCTAGGCTTCCAAGAACTCGCTCCTGATTTCACCAAACCACTTCCCAGTGCGCCCCATAAAATCATAACTCCGGTACAAAGACGGAAGCTAAGCATTAAGAACAGGGTAAAAATACCAATATATTATAAAAATAGTGATTCCTACATAACAAAGAGGATCCAAATACAATTGGGGATTGAATTGACTACATTCAATCCTAAAGGAGAGTTTAGCTACTCACGGTAGCCATTACAAACCAACAGAGAGACTGTCACACTTTTCTATGGCTCCAGATTTACTCACCGTCTCCCTATCTTTTCAATCCCGAGCATGCCTTCAAGTGACTGCTAACAGTCCTATTTATAGTGCTCTCACGGATAACTGAGAATCTTCTCAAATCTGATATAAAACAAATCTTCGTGCTCCTGCGCTCAAATCTCTGCGCTCAGCGCGTTTGAAGCGTAGGAAACAGATTTGATTTTTATTCCTGCGCTCCACATGCGCTCAGCGCAGGTGGAGCGCAAATCTCCGTTTTCTGCTTTCCTGATTTCCTCTTTTTAGCTTGATCTCTTACTGATCTTATCCTTATTTGCTGTGCTTTCCAGATTTCCCTTTTTTTTAGCTTGATCTCTTGTTGATCTTATCTTTATTTGCTGTTATCTAGTTACTCCATTTAAAACTTTCCTTTTTATCTACAAAATCAACAAATTTCTTATCAAAATAGCATCAAATTCAAATTTGAATCAAATAATCACAAGATCTGCATTTTAAACTAAAAAGAGATAAATTGGGGTATAAAAATAACATTTTGCCCTTGATAAGTGCTGTAATTATATAGAAATTTATCATTAATTTAGCACTTATCAAATTCCCCCCAACTTAGCTTCTTGCATGTCCTCAAGCAAGAAAATCTCCTAGAGATAATTGACTTCAATCCCCATTTATGGTCCTCACTATTAAGGATACAAATTCAAAATCCCTTGCTAGACAGTTGTTACTTTCCAAATTTCAGATTGATAATCAGAACTAAGTGGTGACTCCAGTCATCAATCAAATCAAGATAAAAATGCATTCAAACTTTTCAAAAGCAGTAATCAAAACAATAAGTGATAAATCAAGGAATTTTCTCTCATTCTTACAGGTAAGTGTTTCTCTCAAATTTTTCACTGCAGTTGAACAACTAAAATTGATAGTCGTGTCTAGTTAATAATCATGCACATGGTCAACATGGATCAAAAGGTCCTTTTCAGGTTGTAATGAGGCTTGGCTATCAAGAAATCATGGTTTTTCTGGATATTCAAATAAACACTAGAATAGAGAGCATTTTTGAATTTTTCTTTTTCTTGAACTTTCTCCCAATTCTCCATTGCATTCTTGACTTGCATCATTCAGTTGGCCTCTTTATTTTTGTTTTGTGATTCACTCCCCTTTTCATTCACTTTTTGTTTTTCTTTTATATTCTTAAGGGAGTGAATTCTTTACTTGCTTGTGCCTGCTTTTTGCACTTTTCAGATAACCAACCAATCACCCATTCTATCAAAATTGCACCTATGCTCTCTATCCCAAGTGTGTAAGGGACAAAATATTGACATTAATCTGGCTGGGGTGCATAAGAAAAGAAATTTTAAAGCTCAAATGGGTTAAAAAAATTGGAAAAGCATTTTTTATGGGTTGGCTTTTTTGGCACTGAGCAATTATTTCATAAATACAAGTTGCCTTAATCACTTCCATGTTTTTCATGTGCAGAATAAAATCCAGAAACTCAAGCAATAACAGTTGACAAGCAACAGTGAAAACTCTCAAAAGTGTTTAGGCTCACAACTCACCGACTTTTTGGCTAATTTTCCTTAATAAAGTCACCATTGAAATTAAGTAACTACCTTGATACATCCTCCTGCACAATATCCTAATCCTAACTAATTATGGATTTAATCACAAAATTCCTTTTTCTTTCCTAGT
Source organism: Sesbania bispinosa (assembly GCA_026901365.1). NCBI lineage: Eukaryota > Viridiplantae > Streptophyta > Magnoliopsida > Fabales > Fabaceae > Sesbania > Sesbania bispinosa. Next base: position 373,210 of record QLOH01000753.1, on the reverse strand, counting down.
TCAGCTAGTTAGGCTGTCTAATTTTGAGATTTTGAAATTAAATTCCTTAAATCCTAATTCCTAAATCCTAAGTTGCATAAGATAAAATTATCAAATAAAAAGAAAAGAAAAGAAAATAGAATATAAGAGAGTAAAAGAAAGAAAAACACCATGTAAAACAATGGCTGGTTGCAGCTGTAGAATCATGAGCTGGTTCAGCTCCAGCTCCACTCCCCCTAGGAAAAGAGGACTGCCGCCAGGCTAATGCAGATATGTTGGGAACTGTAGAAAAAATCAAACAGAAACACAGTTAGCGTCCTGCTGCGCTTCACCTGCGCTTAGCGCAAGTGAAGCACCCAAAACATAAAGTTTTGGTGTATTTATGCGCTTTACCTGCGCTAAGCGCGAGTGAAACGCAGAAAATAGAATGAAATTACTGCAACACTTAATCAAATTTTCTGCTACTTCCTAGTTATCAAGGTGTCTGCATTTTTCTCACACATACTTACTTAACCAGTTCCTAACAATTCCTAAACTAAACGAACACAAAAACCTAACTAACACAAAATATGTACAGACAAAAATAAAATCAACATCAAAACTGTAAAAATTAATAAAACACTGGGTTGCCTCCCAGGAAGCACTCGTTTAACGTCATATAGCTTGACGCCTGTTTCTTTAAGGTTCTTGTAGTTCAATGACAGTGGAGCTTCTGTCAAATTCACCTCCTAACTAGGGCTTCAGTCTTTGCCCGTTCACCACCCAACATCTCTTTGATCCAGGATTTTCCAATTCCACAGCTCCATAAGGTCTAACCTCCTTGACAAGGTATGGTCCAGACCATTTTGATTTCAACTTCTCAGGGAAAAGTTTTAACCTGGAGTTGAACAGAAGAACTGATTGTCCTGGATAGAACCTCCTTTTGATGAGCTTCTTGTCATGATAGACTTGGGTCTTTTCCTTGTAAATTCTTGAAGATTCATAGGCGTTGAGTCTCATCTCTTCTAACTCTTGCAGCTGTAATATTCTTCTACTCCCAGCTACTTGCTTATCCGTGTTCAAAACCTTCAATGCCCAGTAAGCCTTGTGCTCTAATTCAACAGGCAAGTGACACTCCTTTCCATAAATCAGTTGAAAAGGAGAGAGACCTGTGGGTGATTTATAAGCAGTTGTGTACGCCCACAGTGCATCATCTAGCTTGATGGACCAATCCTTTCTAGAAGAGCTCACAGTCTTCTCAAGGATTCTCTTGATCTCTCTATTTGAGACTTCAGCTTGGCCATTTGTCTGAGGATGGTAAGGAGATGCTACCTTATGTCTCACCCCATAGTGCTCCAAGGCCTTTTGTAGTTGTGAATTACAGAAGTGAGAACCTCCATCACTAATCAGAACCCTTGGTGAACCAAACCTAGAAAATATGTTCCTCTTTAAGAACTGTACTACTGTCTTTGCATCAAATTTTGTAGTTGCAATAGCCTCCACCCACTTGGATACATACTCAATGATAAGTGAAAATTAGTTGATAAATTAGAGTACTTTTTAGTTCACTTATCAAGGATAAAATGGTAATTTTGCCCCAGTTTAATCCTTTTTTATTAAATATTAGAGAAATTGTATTTATTAATCTGAGATTTGAATTTGATGCTATTTTGATAGAAATATTGTTGATTTTTTGCAGGATATTGCAAAGATTTGATTTGGAAGAAAGATAACATTAAATGAGGGAGATATCTGCAAGATTTGAGATTGATTGAAGACATTTAATGAAGATTTGAAGAAGTTTTAAGGCAATTAATGAGGAGATCACTGACAATCAACCAAGGATTCTGCAGACAAGCTTCCCAAATAAATCAAAGATTGCTCAATAAATGCAAGGATTTTATCAAGAAAAGGGAAACAAGGAAAGACAAATCTGCCAAAACCAGTCTCGGGGAAAGATCAAGATTAAAAAGAGAAAGTTGGAGCTGCAGAACGCTACCCGCGCTTCACCCGCGCTACAGCTCAGGGTGAAGCGTAGACTCTATGGAAGTTGCTTCCCATCCTGCGCTGTAGCGCAGCCTGGAGCGCAGGTCACGCTGATTTGCTCCCTGTTGTCGTTTTTAGATAGATTTCTCCCCAAATTGCTTTGTCTTTCCTTAGTCTATAAATAGGAACCTCTTGTGCCAAATCCGGTGTGCACGATTATTGTAATTCACTTTTATTTCAGTGATAATGCACCAAAGCTAAGTTTAGAGTAGGAGAGGAGGAGCGCTTCACAAGGATTGAAGATGGTGACAGCATCTTCGGTGGTTTGTATGGCTACCTCGTGTAGTTAACTCTCCATTAGGATTGAATGTAATCGATTCCATTCCCAAGTGTATGTTGAACTCTATCTATTTATTTATGCAGTTCCCTAATTATAATGCTGGTAAACTCGTTCTGTGCTTTATTCCTAACTTCCGCGCTTGCACCGGAGTTATAGGCTAGTTTGTAATTGACGTTACGACTAGGATTGAGTTTGGGGGAGCCTAGACATAGGAAACTCAACCTCTGAGTGAATGAGAATACTCGGTTAACCACTGACTGAAACATGGGTGTTGCTAATGATTGATGGGTAGTGTGAGTATCCTAATGAAGGGCATCTAAAGGATAGGCTTGGTATTGATAAACCGATAGCAAATGATTAGTTGATTGTCAATCCAGGAAGCGAGAAGTGGATGTATCTAATGAGTGATGGGTAGTGACAGTACTCTAGCGAAGGTATATCTCATTTGGTAGGCCTCGTTTATCAATTAGTTCTTTACAAACAGAATAAAGGAGAGCAAAATAAGCCGAGGGTAAGTCTGTCGTCCGGGAGAGCCCGCATGGATTACCTTTGAGTGTGAGTGGCGCCTGGTAACTCGGGGTCATAAGCTATATAGTTTGTCTACAGCGTTATAGTTCAAAGCCTAAAAATAGTAGGTAGTCTCGACATACATGAGGGGTGCGATGAGATGAAGTTCAATCCTAATCCAAGTAAAGTGTCTCTAACTCTTCCTTTCTAATTCCATTGATTATTTTACTATTTACAATTTCCGCAATAATACTCTTAAACCATTGTTTTTCCCTTGATAATTAGATCACAAGTTTACGTGAATTGACCATTCCCTGTGGATACGATAACTCTTCTTACTATTATACTACTGGATTTTTGGTTCGCTTGCCAGAAACCCATCACTCAACAACCACTAAAAGGTATTCTTTGGCAAAATAGGGTGGCAGAGGTCCCACAAAATCTATCCCCCCAGCAGTCAAAGACCTCTACCTCCAAGATGCTATTTAATGGCATCTCATGTCTTCTAGATATTCCTCCCGATCTTTGACAGCTGTTACACTGTTGAATGTAGCGGTGAGCATCCTTGAACAAAGTAGGCCAGTAGAATCCAGATTGTAAGACCTTTGCAGCAGTCCTTTCTCCATTAAAGTGTCCTCAATAAGGTGAGCTGTGACAATGCCACAAGATGCTCTGGCCTTCTTCGTCAGAGACACATCTTCTCAATAAGTTATCAGCTCAAATCTTGAAAAGGCGGGGATCATCCCACACATATTGTTGTGCATCCCTTAGGAACTTTCTCTTTTGATGCCAGTTGAAATCCTCAGGTATCACTCCTCCGGACTTGTAATTAGCCATGTCAGCAAACCATGGCCTTTCTTGTATCATCATAGGCTTCTCATCAGGGAATTCTTCTTGCATCCCTGTTTGAGCATTTGTCACCTCCTTGTTGATCAATCTTGAGAGGTGATCGGCCACAACATTCTCGCTTCCCTTCTTATCCTTGATCACCAAATCAAATTCCTGCAACAGCAGAATCCATCTAATTAGTCTAGGTTTAGAATCAGATTTGGTTAATAGATAAATTTTTCTAATGCATACACTATTGCTAACAGTTCTTTTTCAGTAGTTGCATAATTAATTTGTGCTTCATTAAGAACTTTACTAGCATAATGTATAGCATGAAAAACCTTATCCTTTCTTTATCCTAGAACTTCCCCTATAGCATAATCACTAGCATCACACATTAATTCAAAATATAATTTCCAATCAGGTCCAATTATAACAGGAGCATAAATCAATTTTTGTTTCAACAGGTTGAAAGCAATTAAACATTCAACATCAAAATTAAAAGGTGTATTCTTGTTTAGAAGATTGCTGAGTGGATTTGCTATCTTTGAAAAGTCTTTGATAAATCTCCTGTAGAAACCATCATGTCCTAAAAAGCTTCTGACTCCTTTCACATTTATTAGTGGTGGTAGCTTCTCAATGACCTCCACTTTTGCCTTATCTACCTCAATGCCTCTAGCCGAAATCTTGTGGCCCAGCACCACACCTTCAGCCACCATAAAGTGACATTTCTCCCAGTTCAGCATAAGATTAGTTTCAACACACCGCTTCAGTACGGTATTCAGATTCTCTAGGAAATTATCGAATGAGGCTCCAAAAACTGAAAAGTCATCCATGAATACTTCTATGCATTTTTCCACCAAGTCTGAGAAAATGGACAACATGCATCTCTGAAAGGTTGCCGGTGCATTGCATAATCCAAACAACATCTTCCTGTAAGCAAAAACTCCAAAAGGACAAGTAAAAGCAGTTTTTTCTTCGTCTTCTGGATTTACATCTATTTGGTTATAACCAGAGTAACCATCCAAAAAACAATAGAAAGCTTGCCCTGCTAACCTTTTTAACATTTGATCCATAAAGGGTAAAGGAAGTGATCTTTTCTAGGTGCTTGATTTAATTTCCTATAATCTATACACATTCTCCAACCTATGACTGTCGTAGTAGGGATTAATTCATTTTTATCATTTTTAACTACATTCATACCTCCCTTTTTAGGAACTACCTGAACTGGACTGACCCAGGCGCTGTCAGAGATAGGATAGATCATACCAGCATCAAGAAGTTTCATCACCTCTTTCTTTACCACCTCTTTCATGGTTGTATTTAATCGCCTTGGAGGTTGTGCCATTGATCTATAGTCCTCCTCCATGTGTATCTTGTGCATGCAATAAGATGGACTAATAATACCCTTAAGGTCAGATAGAGTCCAACATTTTGCACCCCCATTGGCCTTCAACACAGAAATTAACTTTTCCTCCTCGGATGGGGTTAAAGCATTACTTATCACAACAGGCTTATTTCCACCATCACCAAGAAAAACATATTTAAGGTGAGAAGGTAATACCTTTAACTCTAGCTTCTGACTTTCAGTTTTCTCCTCCTGTTGCAATTTCTCCTATTTTACTTTATCGGATGAGACTTCCTTGGCTAGATCCAGATGCTTCGAATATTCTTCAACTTCATTCACATCTTCTCCTTCAAACTCATTAAAAGTGCCTATCAAAGCCTTCTCAAGGGGGCTTGCTTTTGTCAACTGCTTCTAGGCTTCTAGAAAAATCTCATATGCTTCATCCATCCTGAGGCATTGATGTTTGTCCTTGGGATGTTGCATTGCTTCAAAGACATTAAAACTAACTTCATCAACATGTACCTTTACTTTCAAATTCCCATCATCTACATCAATGATGACCTTAACAGTCTTCATGAAGGGTCTTCCCAGTATGAGAGGAACTTCATCATCTTCCTCTATATCCATCACCACAAAGTCAACTGGGAACATGAACTTGTCTACCTTTACCAACACATCTTCTGCTACGCCATAAGGATACTTCATTGATCTATCAGCTAGTTGTAGAGTCATCCTTGTAGGTTTCACTTCTAGATCTCCAATCCTCTTCAACATGGATAAGGGCATCAAATTGATACTAGCACCTACATCAAGTAGTGCCTTCCCCATTGGTAATTCTCCAATGGTGACTGGGATTGTGAAACTTCCATGATCTTTAGACTTTTGGGGCAATGACTTCTAAATTATGGCACTGCATCCTGCCTCTAGTTCCACTGTCTCATCAGTGAATCTCCTCTTTTTAGTTAGGAGTTCTTTCATAAACTTTGCATATGTTTGTATATGCTCCATAGCCTCCACAAATGGGATGTTTATTTGCAGCCTCTTGAAGATATCCATGAATCTTGCAAACTTCCTTTCTTTATCTTTCGTAGAGGGATTCTTTGGATATGGTAATTCCCTAACCCGAGGTACTTGTATGTCTTCCTTCTCCCTCTCTTTTGTTTCAATATCATTCTCTTTTTCTTTTTCTTCATTTTTTCCATTCTTTCAGGTTCTCTCTCTTCTTCCTTTGCTTCTTCACTTTCAATTTTTTCTTCATTATTTTCTTGCTCTCTCTTTTTTAGAACTTCTCTTTCTACGACCAGGTTATCACCAATCCATTTTCCTATTTCCTTACCACTCCTGGTGGATTTTGATTTGCAATACTCCTTTTGTGCAGAAAACTGCTTCCTTAATTGCTCCACTTGAGTTTCCAGGTTTCTGAATGTTGTCTTTGTGGTTCTTTGACTGACATTATCGAGCTTCTCCTTAATTCTTGAATTTATGTCATGCATTGTAGACCCTCTATCTTGGTTCCTCCCAGAGTTGTTGTTGAAGAAATTATCTTGCCTTTCTTGATTTTCCACATAGTTGACTTGTTTTACTTGAGTTTCCTGATATGAACAGTGACCATTGGGATGGTCGCCTCCACAAAAATCACAAATCAGTTGCGAGGGTTGGCAGGGTTGAGATTGCAAAATATGCAACTGTTTAGTGAGTGCATCCACTCTCATGGTTAGTACCTGATAAGTGTAAAATTAGCGTTAATTTCATATAGTTTTTATTACACTTATCAAAGATTAAATAGTAATTTATGCCCCAAAATATCCCTTTTTGTTAATATTTATAATAATTGTATTTATTTGACACAAATTTGAATATGATGCTATTTTAAATAGAAATTTGCTATTTTATGCAGAATTATAGCAGATTTGGAACAAGAGTGGAAAAAGCATCAGAATGAAGGATATTGCAGATTCAGAAATTAAATAAATAAAAGAAAATCAGAGAATCCTGCAAAGAATCTTTTCAAATTCAAATACAAGCAGATAAATACAAAATAATTCGGATAAAGGGATAAAGGGAAAACCAGATAAGATCAGAAGGAGATCAAGAGGTTAGATCCACAAATCAAGAAAAACAGCAGCGGCCAGGCCTTTATGTGCGCTAAGCGCACGTAGAGCGCGGACGGCCAGGCTTCATGTGCGCTAAGCGCACGTAGAGCGCTGACGGCCAGGCTTCATGTGCGCTAAGCGCACATGAAGCGTGTGTCCTGATTAATGAAGCCACGCGCTGTGACGTCATTTAGTGAAGGGGAAGCTTCTGATTGGTCAAGCTTCACAACAGTGACGTCAATTAATGAAAAGACAGCCTCTGATTGGATTAAACACTCACCAGTGACATCGCAACCTGGTCCCTTGAAGGTTTTCCAAGTCTATAAATAGAGCCCTTTGCATAGGTCACAGGCAGGTCCTCGGGACCCAAAACACTGATACAGAGAGAAAGTAGTATAGGATTGAGAAAGGTGACAGATTTCTCAGTAGTTTGTAATGGCTACCATGAGTAGCTAAGCTCTCTAGTAGGATTTGATGTAGTAGATTCGATCCCCTTGTGTATAAGAATTCTCTTTTCTATTTTATTTATGATTCTATGCTTGTAATTTATTGGTATCTTTATGCTGTGTGTAATGCATCAACTCCGCGCGTGCGCCGGGATGGTAGGCTAGTGCTTTGGATACAAAAAGTGGAACTCTGGCTAGTATCAGAGGTAGGTGAGCATGGAGCTGTTCATGAAGCTTATTCTCGGATTGCTAAAGGTACTCGGGTTAGTCATATCGTAGCATAAGGATTGTATTCTAACGATCGGAGGTTCAATGAGTGACACACCCCTCCGTAGGTGCCTTATGTGAAAGTATGGTTAATTCGATAGCGCTGATTGCAACATACGGGGAATGTTCGGGGTCGCCAAATGCCACTTTAAATGCATGTAGAGAATAGCTTTATGCATTTATTTATGATGTTATAGGGGAATTTGCGGGTACAATAATTACCAGGCATGCCTTATAATTATTGTAATTAAACAATGCTAAGGTGATTACAAGTACGATCATAAATATAGGAAAAGGGATTCGAATGCACAAGGGGGGAGATGAAACGAAATCAAATCCCAGTCCTAAATACTATTATCTCGTGTTATCTTTGCTTATTTTATCATTCCGTAAAACCAACCTTTTTGCGAAAATTTTTATTGAAAATACAATTACTCTAACTTTACAAGTTAAAACCGCTCCCTGTGGATACGATACTCTACTTACTTTAAAGCTACTGGACTACTGGTAAACTTGCCAAGAAACCCATCAGTACCTCCAACTGTTGAGAGATGAGCTTTCTTTCTAACATCGCATCAATGCTGTTGAGCTCTAATATCTCATTCTTCTAAACTAGCTGTCTCCGATATTGAGCTTGCTGGTCATTCATTGCAAAATTCTCAATTATTGTAATAGCATGCTCTACATCTACTTCCATAATTTCTCCTCCTGCTGCAGCATCTATGAATGACTTTGAATCGGGTCTGAGTCCATTGCAAAAGATGTTCACTTGAGCAATGTCTTTAAAACCATGGTTTGGACACTTTCGCAGCAAGGACTTAAATTTCTCCCAGGCTTCACATAATGGTTCGTCTTCTCCTTTCCTGAATGTGGAGATGTCTGACTTAGCTTGAATGTAGCGCGATGGTGGAAAGAATCTTTTCAGGAACTTGTCTTCTACCACACTCCAATTGTTCAAACTTTGATTGGGATGTGATTTCAACCACTCCTTTGCCTTACCTATTAAGGAAAAAAGGAAACAATTGTAAATAGACAGATTCCAAATCTCCTTCCTCAAAACCCATAGTACCAATCAATTCATAAAAAGTAGATAGGTGCGTATGTGGATGTTCATGATCCAATCCTGTGAATTGGTGAGCACTTATAAGACTCAAATATGCTGGCTTAATCTCCAGAGATTTAGCAATAGCTGGGATGGCTATGCTTGAGAAGTAACGTGGCCCTTGTTGCATAACATAGTCTCTGAACACTCTTCTTTGTGGAATTTGTTGAGCCATCTCTTCACTCTTTTCTTCACTAGAGAGAGTGTTGAAATTGTCTCCTTGATTTCTTCTTTATCTTCTCCTCCTATTTCTACTCATGTTCCTTCTAGATGTCCTTTCTATTTCTAGATCAAATATTAATTAATTTTAAGACACCTGTTCTTGCAAGAGCATAAATCAAGAATCTCAAACAATGGTTAGATTGGGAGAGAGGAACAAAATAAATAAAATAAAAAATAATTAAATAAATTTTTTCTAAAAATTAAAATCCCTTAAAAAAATAAGGAAAAAATAAAAAAATCGAAAAAAATAAAAAAAAAATATTTACAACTTGATAAGATAGACCTCCCAAGAATTTAAAATTGATACACCGTTCCCCCGCAACAGCGCCAAAAATACTTGTTGAAATCTTGGCAAACATACCAAAATCACAACAGTATAATAGTAAGTAAAAGGGGTTTGTCGTATCCACAGGGAACAGTTCAAATTAGATTCTAGTGATCACACTTATCAAGTAAGGGCAGGTTTTGAAGTTTGTTTGTGAAGATTGATTTTTAAATTTAAATAAAAAAAGATAAGAGAGAAAATAGGGATAGAGTTGAGCAAATTAAGGAAGCTAGGATTGAACTTCATCTATCGCACCCCTCCTGTATTTAGAAACCAATGAAATCTAGGAATTTATAATTATAATTATTGAAGCCCAAATAAAATTCATTCATAAAGATCCCTCAAATATGAAATCCTTAGAACAACCCCCTAAACACCAATTCCTTGGCTGCTTAATCGAATTTCCTAGCTTTAAGATCAGTTGTTAATAGCTATCAATAGTTGAACCCTATTCCTAGATATTCACTCTATTGAGTATTTTTACCCAAATCAGAATTCAAGATCCTTATTCCTAGGCTCCGAAGAACTCGCTCCTGATTTCACAAAACCACTTCCCAGTGCTCCTCATAAAATCATATCATAACTCCGGTACAAAGACGAAAGCTAAGCATTAAGAACAGGGTAAAAATACCAATATATTATAAAAATAGTGATTCCTAAATAACAAAGAGGATCCAAATACAATTGGGGATTGAATCGACTACATTCAATCCTAAAGGAGAGTTTAGCTACTCATGGTAGCCATTACAAACCAACAGAGAGGCTGTCACACTTTTCTCTGGCTTCAGATCTACTCACCATCTTCCTATGTTTTCAATCCTGAGCATGCCTTCAAGTGACTGCGAACAGTCCTGTTTATAGTGCTCTCACGGATAACTGAGAATCTTCTCAAATCTGATCTAATACCAATCTTCGTGCTCTTGCGCTCAAATCTGCTCTCAGGGCGTTTGAAGCGCAGGAAACAAATTTGATTTTTATTCCTGCGCTCCACTTGCGCTCAGTGCATGTGGAGCGCAGATCTCCCTTTTTGGCTCTCCTGATTTCCTTTTTTTAGCTTGATCTCTTACTAATCTTATCCTTATTTGCCGCATTTTCCTGATTTCCCTCTTTTTTAGCTTGATCTCTTGTTGATCTTATCTTTATTTGCTGCTATCTTGTTACTCCATTTAAAACTTTCCTTTTTATCTGCAAAATCAACAAAATTCTTATCAAAATAGAATCAAATTCAAATTTGAATCAAATAATCACAAGATCTGCATTTTAAACAAAAAAGAGATAAATTGGGTATAAAATTAACATTTTGTCCTTGATAAGTGTTGTAATTATATAGAAATTTTTCATTAATTTAACACTTATCAATAATAAAAATAATACATTAACATAAAAACTAGTAATTAAGGGAGAGAATTTTTAATGGACATGTCAATTTATTTATTAGAGGGATATGAAAAGTAATTTCAATCCCATTTAATTTTGACAGTCTTTCTAAATCATCATGCCAAAAAAGTGCTACTTCTTATTTAAGAGAATATTATTAAATTCAGATTGGTCAATGACTTGACCAAAGATACTGAATCAATAGATCACTAGTTCAACAAGTGAGTTGGTGGTTAAATCGGTTAAATCAAAAATATATTAATAAAAATATATGTATAAAATATATATTTTTTAACATAAAATCAGTGTTCATATTAATTATTAATTGTGGCATAATGATTTAGTTTAACCTATGTATGTATTAAGACTTAAATTGAATCTCATTCAAGTATACACACACCAACTAGCATATATGTTATGAGAAGCGAAGTTGGTTTGATAGTGTAAGTGTCGCTTCGCCAATTTGAAGAGGACCAAGGTTTGATCCTTGCCGGTGGCTGTCTGCATATTTTTTTAAGTCAAGAACAATTGTTGGCTGCTACAACGCTATGTAACATCCCGCTAATTAAGACTAATAACAAATGGGAGGTTGTAGAGTAATGATTTTAAGGATAGTAATAAGAAAAGAGGTAAGGAATTGGTAAGGGAAAATATTAAAAGTCTAAAACAAGAAAAATCAAGTTTCAGTGTTCTCGCTCAAACGAGAATAGGCTCGCTTGAGCGAATTATGCAGTAAAAATGACGAATTTGGGTTATGCATATCTCGCTTGGGCGATGATGATCTCCTCGCCCAGACAAGAAACAGGGGAGATTTAGGGGCTCTTTGGACGATTTTCGCCCAGGTGAGAAGGGGCTCGCCTAGGCGATAATTTCCAGAGAGGGGTCATTTTCTGGGCCATTCTCGCTTGCGCGAGAATGAGAAGGAAAGCTTGACCCCGAGCTTCTCGTTCAAGCGAGAAAATCTCGCTTGAGCGAGAGTACACTTACAGATTAAAAACCATTAATTAGGGCACGCACCTCATTCATTCATCTTCCTCCATTGAGCATCCTAGAGAGAGAGAGAGATTCTAGTGTGCGAAAGCTACTTTAGAGGCTCAAGGAAGGTTCCTCACCCCTCAAGATCACGAACCACCTTTGGATCCCTCTTCCCCAACATCTCTTCCCCTCATTTGCCCTACTCTCAAGGTGAGTGTGATCACACACTCACTTTCATGCTAGGATATGATTCCATAAATGATCCCCCTTCTTACTTCCCATGCTCTGTGGTTGATTGATGGTTATTTGATGAAATATTATTGATGCTTGGATTGTGATATGCTTGGTAATGCTAGTAACATGTTGCCCTAGGTTTTGTTAGGGTTTTAGGAAATGACTCTTGTGATGATAAAGATTATGTTTTAGAATTGTACACTCATGTATAGTCTCATGTTCATGTGATTATTAATGATAATTTAAGTTTCCTAACCCTAATCATGACAAAGAATAGGATTTTGGGTCTTAAGATCTTATGAAAATGTTGAGTCTCAAAATATTATTAAATGGTTAATAATGTTTAAGTCTCATAACCCTGAGTTTTAATGAGTAACAAATTTGGTTAATTTTACTAAAAAGGAAGAACAGTTTTCTGCTTAAGGTAGTTTCTGTGTTTCAGAAGATGTCTGATACAACAACCCTTTGATGTGATGCAACCTTCTAAAGTAGAGGAACTTGCTGATCAAGACCTACTGAAGCCAGAGAACCTTCTGAAGATGAGAGTCGTCGTATTGAGACTTGTACCTTTTTGGCAAAGAGCTTCTCTGCTAATTCCCTTTGAAGACTCAAGTCAACCGTAGCCTTTCTCAGTTGCTTGTGCCTTTTCTCCTTCTAGAAAGTCAGAACAATTTCTTTTGGGCATATTTCAAATCTCTAGTCACCAAAAAGTCAATGTCTGCTGTGGAAGTACACTGTGCTCAGAAAAAGTAGAGTCTGTGCTGCTGACACCTACTACCTGCTGCACCTGATACTGCAAGCTACCAAGGCTATGTGTCACAACGGGAAGAAAGTTATCTCTCAACGAGATTTAAAGAAGTCTCCTGGTCTCTTCTCTCTTCTTCCATAAATATGGAGTCTCATGCAGAAAAGAAACAGAGGACGAATGAACTTGCTGAAGCGCTGCTCAAAATTCTTTGAGTTTCATATATTCATTTGATTTATTTGTCTAACAATTTCTTTTCCTGAGTTATACTCAGTTATCTGTACATCTTACCTAGTTTAAGCTTTAAACTTGTGTAGTTTAAAAGCTTAAGCATTTTCTCTTTATAGACTGTTTGTGTGTGAGCCTGAAGAGGCTTGGTGTTTAAACAATACTTGGGTTTGAGCCTGGAGAAGCTTGTCTGTAAAATAATACTTGGATTTTAGCCTGAAGAGGCTGTGGATAAAAGAATACTTGTAACTGTGAGCAGTTAGTGGAAATCCTTTGCTGGTTTGGCATTGGTGCTGGACGTAGCTCACGGTGGATGTGAGTGAGCCAGGATAAATCTCTTGGCTAAGTCTTCTATACCTTTATCTCATTATATATGTTATTTAAGCTAACAGGAGGGTTCTGAATAATCTATTTTATAAGATTGAACTTTAAAACAATCTCAAACGCTTTACAAAACAAGTTTACAAAACTATTTCATTGGACCTGCTGAAGCAACTTTAGCAAGTACCATTACTCCCAGTTTCAACAAGTTACTCAAAACTTTTGTTAAACACTTTGCTTGTTAAAAGGTTTTCATAAAATCTGTTTGAAATTATAAAACACTATTCAACCCCCCTTCTAGTGTTTCCTATGGTTTCTACAGTTGGTATCAGAGTTCAACCTCAGGTTGAGCATCTAACAAGTGCTAAGGGAAGTAGATCCAGATGGAAACCTTAACAAGCAATCCCCACTACATTGCAAAAAGAGCATCGGTCTCAAGGCCCCCACCTTTCAATGGTACAGACTATCATTATTGGAGAGACTGTATGAAGCTGTTTAATGAGAGCAGTAACATAGATCTCTGGGATGTAGTCACAGATGGTGATTTTATTCCCACCAACAATGGTGTGCCCATTCCTAAAGCAGAATGGACTGGTGATCAGAAGGCACATGTGTAACTTAATGCCAAAGCAAAACTCTATCCGGTCTGCTCCTTGAGTAAATCAGAATATGAGAAGGTGCATGGATGTACTTCTGCCAAAGAAATCTGGGATACATTAGCTTCAGCCCATGAAGGGATTGACAATGTAAAGCAATCCAAAATCAGCATGCTTGTTCATCAGTATGAGATGTTCAAGATGCATGAATCTGAATCTATTTATCAGATATTTGGAAGATTTCAGACCATAACTAATGGAGTCAAATCTTTAGGCAGATCCTATGACTCTGGTGATAATAATCGCAAGATTCTTAGGAGTTTACCAAAGATTTGGAGACCCAAAGTTACTGCCATTCAAGAGGCAAAGGACCTCAACACCTTGAGAATGGAGGAACTTTTGGGATCCCTCAAAGTCCATGAGTTGGAACTTGGCGAAGATGCTCCTAAAAAAAAGTCACTTGCCCTGAATGCCAAGTCCAAACTGCTAAAGGCTGGACCACAAAAAGCCAAGAAAGCTGAGGAGTCTTCAGAAGGTTCTGAAGAATTAGAGGGGAGCTCTGATGATGATGATGATCTAGCTCTTCTAAGCAAAGAGATCAAGAGGATGCTTCAGAGGAAAGGAAAGTTCAGAAAAGGCTCATCCTCTGAAACCAAAATGGGTAGGTCAGGTAAAGAATCTTTCTCTACTGACAAAATAATCTGATAAGAATGCAAACAGCCAGGGCATATGAAGGTTGATTGTCCAAAGCTGAAGAAACCTTCTTATAAGAAGAAGAAGTTCTTCAAGAAGAAAAAGGGTTTGATGGCAACTTGGGAGGACTTAGATGATTCAACCTCAGAAGAGGAAGATGAATCTGCTGAAGAGGCCAACCTATGTTTAATGGCTAGTCTCCCTTCATCAGACAATTCTGAATCTGAGGTAATTCCTCAAACTCTTCAAGACATGTATGATGACTTGCTGGAACGTTCTAAAGAGCTTTTATAAGAGTACAAAGCTTTGTCTAGAGCATATACTGAAGTTGCAAACAAAAGTGAAGCTCTTGAGACTGAAAATATTTTGCTTAAAGAAAAACTCTTGAAGAATTCTGAGGCTAGTAGTTCAGAAAGTTTAATCAAAGAAAATAAATTTATAAAGAAACAAGTTGCTGAACTTACTAGAGATCTAGCCAACTTTGTTAATGGAACTAAGAATCTCAACAGAATGTTGGGTGTTCAAAAGAACTCCAAAAACAAAGAAGGTTTAGGATACTCAGACAATGAATCATCACATGACTCAAATTCTAAACCTGTTGAAAAAGCTAATAAAGGTAAGGGATGCTCTCACTGTGGAAAGCCTGGACACAGTGTGTCTCAGTGCAAACACAAGAGAAAGGGCAGACCTGCTGCTAACAAAAAAGGACCCAAGAAGCTGTGGGTACCTAAGTCTCTTATTATTCCTGTTGCAGATGTGTTTAATAAGACAAAGGAGACACCACAAATGGTACCTGGACAGTGGCTGCTCGCGATACATGATAGGAGAAAGGTCTTTGTTCCAAAACCTTAGACCTAAGGATGAAGGGGTGGTGACCTTTGGAGGAAACCAGAAAGGTAGAATCACTAACATTGGTTCAGTAGGTATATCCCCTCTCTCTGTTATTCAGAATGTTCTCCTTGTTGAAGGTCTTCAACACAACCTACTGATCATAAGTCAATTATGTGACAGTGGATATGTTGTATCCTTCAGTAAGGAAGGGTGTGCAGTGAAAGATGTGTCTGACCAAGTCATTTTTACTGCCAAGAGACACAGTAATGTGTATAAGATTGATCTAGAGGAACTTGCATATCAAAATGTGACTTGTTTACTTTCTGTTAAAGATGAAAAACAGATTTGGCATCAGAAACTTGGGCATGCCAGTTTGAGGTTAATCTCAAAGCTTACAAAGCACAACCTTGTAAAAGGATTACCCAAGCTTTCTTTCAAATCTGACATTTTATGTGAAAACTGTCTTAAAGGTAAACAAACAAGAAGCTCTTTCAAGAGTAAAAATGTTGTGTCTACCTCAAGACCTTTAGAACTACTTCACATTGATCTGTTTGGTCCTACAAGAACTGAAAGCTTTGTTGGTAAGAGGTATGGTATAGTCATTGTTGATGACTACTCAAGATTCACATGGGTGATGTTCCTCAAAAGCAAGGATGAGACTTTTGAGAATTTCACAAAGTTCTGTAAGAAAGTGCAAAATGAAAAGGGCTTTTGCATTTCTGCAATCAGAAGTGACCATGGTGGTGAGTTTGAAAACTCAAGCTTCAGCATGTTCTGTGATGAGAATGGGATCTCACACAATTTCTCTGTGGCTAGAACACCTCAACAGAATGGGGTTGTTAAGAGAAAGAACAGAAGCTTGTAGGAGATGAGAAGAACTATGCTCATTTCAAGCAACCTACCAAGATCTTTCTAGGCAGAGGCTGTTCACACAGCTTACTACATTCAAAACAGAATTTCTGTAAGACCAATTCTCAAAATAACTCCCTATGAATTGTGGAGAGGAAGAAAACCCAACATTTCTTATTTTCACATTTTTGGTTGAGTGTTTTATAATTAACACCAAAGATGATCTGGGTAAATTTGATTCTAAATCTGATAAGGGATTTTTCATTGGTTATTCAGAAACATCCAAGGCTTACAGAGTTTACAACTCTAGAACCTTGACAGTGGAAGAATCTATTCATGTTAGATTTAATGATGCTAAAGAGACTGATAGGGAACTATCAGATCTAGAAGATGATTTTGTAGGAATGGAGCTGAATCCTACTTCAGAGACTCCAGAGGTTAAAAATGAAGCACCTACTGAAGGGCCCTCTGAAGTACCTGCTGAACAGACTTCCAGTCAACCTGCTGAAACTGATTCTCTTCACAGAGTGGATGTTGAGTCTCAGAATGAGCATGTATTCCCTCGAAGGCATGAGTGGAGATACATAACTCATCATCATCGAGAGCAAATCATTGGTGATACTTCAGAAGGAGTAAGAACAAGTTCAAGACTTAGAGAAGTCAATAATCTTTCCTTCCTCTCTGAAATTGAGCCAAAGAACATTGAAGAAGCTCTTTATGATGAATGGTGGATCCTAGCCATGCAAGAAGAGCTTAATCAATTTGCTAGGAGTGATGTCTGGACTCTTGTTCCTAAACCCCATGGGAAAACTATTATAGGAACCAAATGGGTATTTAGAAACAAACTCTCTGAAGATAGTCAAGTAGTCAGAAACAAGGCAAGGTTGGTTGCACAAGGTTATAATCAACAAGAAGGTATTGATTTTACTAAAACTTTTGCTCCAGTAGCAAGGCTTGAAGCCATTAGGATTTTACTCTCATATGCAGCCAATAATGGCATCAAACTATATCAAATGGATGTAAAGAGTGCCTTCCTAAATGGATTCATTGAGGAAGAGGTATTTGTTAGACAACCCCCTGGTTTTGAAAATCTGACTTTTCCTGAGCATGTTTTTAAACTGAAAAAGGCTCTGTATGGTCTCAAACAAGCTCCCAAAGCTTGGTATGACAGATTGAGCAATTTTCTACTAAAAAATGGTTTTGAAAGAGGAAAAGTTGATACAACCCTTTTCAGAAAAATGTCTAAGAAAGACCTGATTCTAGTCCAAATATATGTTGATGACATTATTTTTGGATCAATAAATTCATCTCTGTGCACTGCGTTTTCAAGGCTTATGCAATCTGAATTTGAAATGAGTTTAATGGGTGAACTCAAATTTTTCTTAGGACTTGAAATTAAGCAAGATTCTGATTGTATATGGATCCATCAGGAGAAATATACAAAAGAAATGCTTAAGAAGTTTAATATGCATGATTTCAAACCTATGTCAACTCCTATGCACCCTTCAACAATCTTAAGTAAAGATGAAAGAGAAGAATGTGTTGACCCAACCATGTATAGAGGCATGATTGGATACCTGTTGTATCTTACAGCAAGTAGGCCTGACATTATGTTCAATGTATGTTTGTGTGCAAGATTTCAATCAGATCCAAGACTAACTCATTACAAGGTTGTTAAAATAATTTTTAGATATCTCAATGGTACTACTAATTTTGGTCTATGCTATAAAAAGAGTAAGGACTGCAGATTATTAGGTTACTGTGATGCTGACTTTGCTGGAGATAGAGTAGAAAGAAAATCAACCAGTGGAAGATGCCACTTCATTGGAGAAAATATGATCAGTTGGGCTAGCAAAAGGCAAAGTACAAAAGCCCTTTCAACTGTTGAAGCTGAGTACATTGCTGATGCATGCTGTTGTTCACAGCTTCTATGGGTAAAATATCAACTTGAAGATTTTAACATTCCCGTTAAATCTATTCCTGTATTTTGTGATACGACAAGTGCCATAAATCTTTCTAAAAATCTCATTCAGCATTCTAGAGCTAAGCATATAAAAATCAAACATCATTTCATTAGAGACTATGTTTAGAAAGGTGTTTTTGATATAAAGTTCGTTGACACAGAGCATCAATGGACTGATATATTCACAAAACCCCTTGCTGAAGATAGGTTTAAGTTCATTAGAGATAATCTGCACACTCTTGCATTATCTGAAAACTGAACTTGTTGTTATATGCTTATCTACTGAACTTAAGTGCTTGTTGCTGCATTGTTATCTTTATACACTCTTTCAACAACTCCTTTACCCTGAATTTTCTTGCTCTGTTGCTTAATTGTCACTTCAGCATGCTCTGGACACCCTTTTGATTGATGACAAAAGGGGGAGTAATATAAACTGAAAAATTATGAAGTTAAGCTCATTTCAGAGAAGATATCTCTTATTCAGGGGGAGCAAAGAAAAGCAAGCTTCTAGTTAAAAGGCAAAGCAAAGCAAGTTTCTGGTTAAAGTTCGGAGACACTAATTCCTTTCCAAGTATCTGAAATAGGGGGAGAATTCCTAAACTTATTACTTTTAAAAATTTTCCTTCAGATATTTGATAGTTTAAGCAAATTTGTCATCATTAGAAAGGGGGAGAATGTTGAGTCTCAAAATATTATTAAATGGTTAATAATGTTTAAGTCTCATAATCCAGAGTTTTAATGAGTAACAAATTTGGTTAATTTTACTAAAAAGGAAGAACGGTTTTCTGTTGAAGGTAGTTTTTGTGTTCCAGAAGATTTCTGATACAACAACCCTCTGAAATCATGCAACCCTCTGATGTGGTGTAACCTTCTGAAATAGAGGAACCTGCTTATCAAGACCTACTAAAGCCAGAGAACCTTCTGAAGATGAGAGACGTCGTACTGAGACTTGTACCTTTTTGGAAAAGAGCTTCTCTGCTAATTCCCTTTGTAGACTCAAGTCAACCGTAGCCTTTCTCAGTTGCTTGTGCCTCTTCTCCTTCTGGAAAGTCAGAACAATTGCTTTTCGGCATATTTCAAATCTCTAGTCACCAAAAAGGCAATGTCTTTTTGGCATATTTCAAATCCTAATAAGGTATGTCGTTATGTTTTATGCCTTGATTTGTGTTTTCGCATTAACGATCATAACAAGGGAGAGAATTCATTTATTCCGCTGCACCCTTACCACTTGCTTCATTCCCTTCAATTGGGACTGGACGTAGCTCACGGTGGATGTGAGTGAACCAGGATAAATCTCTTGGCTAAGTCTTCTTTACCCTTATCTCATTACATTTGTTATTTAAGCTAACAGGAGGGTTCTGAATAATCTATTTTATAAGCTTGAACTTTAAAACAATCTCAAACGCTTTACAAAAAAATTCACAAAACTGTTTCATTGGACCTGCTGAAGCAACTTCAACAAGTACCATTACTCCCAGTTTCGCAAGTTGCTCAAAATTTTTGTTAAACACTTTGCTTGTTAAAAGGTTTTCATAAAATCTGTTTGAAATTATAAAATACTATTCAACCCCCCTTTCTAGTGTTTCTTGTGGTTTCTACAGAAAACACTTTGGGTCTTAAGACCTCATGTAATGATTTTGGGTCTTTAGACCTCATGATAAATATTCAGATTTTGGTCCCTGGACTTCATGCCCCAAGACTTTTTCTTTGGTCTTTGGACTCATGTTAAAATAAGAAAAATCATGTTTGAATCTATCATGTTTAAGGGTAAGGTTTTGTGGCCTTCAGGAATGACGGTTCATATTAGTCTGAGCTCAGTCTAGCCTCATGTAAAGTTGAAAGACCCTTTGGGTGTTGGGTAAAATACTTCAGGACTAACATTGCCTTTATTGTCTTCATGTATATATTATATTATAGTTAAGTTCAATTATGACTGTTGCATATCATTTGCTTGTCTTGTCCACACATGCATGCTTTGTCACGCTCACTGGCACGTTAGTCTCATCCCACTCCGTGGAAATTTACCTTCAGATGTGCAGGGTTCTCTCCAGAATCAAGAAGGACAATAAGAGTTGATGAGGGCCTAGTGATGGCCCACTCTCTTTTGGGATAATTAGATAGTTGTTTTCCTTTGTTTTACATAGGCATAGGTTTGATTATTTTGATAGGATAGAGCTGTACATGTGGTCCCTCAAGGATTCATCTTATCTTCCAGGACATATGTATGGTTATATCCTATTGTGCCTATTGACTGGATTTGTATATTGAGCCCTCAGTGGCAATTATGATGTTATTATTACTATTATTATTATGTGTTGTGATTCTTGCTTAAGTAAGTGTGAGATTACCTAAGCACGACTGTTATGAATTGTATGCCGATACTAAAAATGCGTGAAATAATTTCATGGATTTGGAAGTAATGTTCCCAACAGGCATTATCTCTAAATTAAGAAATTAGGACGTTACATTTTGGTATCAGAGCAGTTCAATCCAATTGGACTGTGGAATTGTTTGTCTTTTAAAGTTAGCTATTACCATTATACATTGTTATAAAATTGAGAGCCTGATCACCTCGATGTTTTATTAATGATGTGTAGAGAAACATGGCTGGAAAAGGAAGAGGTAGACCCAGGAACAATCCCCAAACCCCTACACCCCAAGGTTCTGTCCCAGACCCTATAGCCATAACACTTCAGATGATGTCTCTGATGATGGGGGAACAAGCTGCAGTGGTGAGGGAGAAGGCGGCGGCCAATGCCGTTATGCTCCAAGAGTTGGCTCGACGACCGAGAGGAACACCACCTCCACCCGCCATGGTAGTGGTGGAACCGTTTGTCTCGGTCTCGACAGAGTTCAGAAAGTATCACCCTCCCGTCTTCTCTGGAGCCTATGACCCCGAGGCGGCTAATTCATGGCTTAACGCCATGAACAAAATATTTGAAGTCATGGTTTGTGCTGGCGACTTCAAGGTCCGCTTCGCCACCTACAAGCTGCAAGGTGAGGCGAATTGATGGAAGAGTTCCAGGTTGGGGTTGGAAACTTCAGCGATGTCGTTGTCTTGGGCGGGGTTCCAGGCGGTGTTCTTGGAGAAGTATTTACCAGAGCCCGTGAGGAGGCAATAGGAGCTGGAATTTCTACAACTCAAGCAGGGCAAATTATTTGTGGCCAATATGTGGCCAAATTCGAGGAGCTTGCCAAGTACCACACCCTCCTCCAAGCCAACCCTAATGAAGGTTGGATGTGCTCCCACTTCGAGTCAGGCCTCAAGCCCGGGATCAAGAAGGTGGTGGCCGCCTTCCAGCTGAGGGAGTTCCCCGCTTTGGTCACCAAATGCCTAGTGGTGGAACAGAGCTTGATGGAGGAAGCACCTAAGCCCGTTGCCAGGACTTGGGTGGATGGAAAGAGGAAGAGGGAGGACGCACCATCAGGGAGGAGTACCCGACCTCAGTTTCAAGGGGAAAAGGGCAAGCAGATGGCTCTTCCCTCCATTCCGGTTTCTCCTACTTGCCCAAGTGTGGCAAGGGTCACAAGGGTGAGTGTTTGGCGGGTCAAAGGAGGTGTTTTTAATACTTTGAGGCGGGCCACATGTAAGGGAAGTGCCTAAAGAAGAAGAAGGACCAATCCAAACCCCAAGCTACTGGGAGGGTCTTCACCCTCAGTAGCGAGGCGTCGGTCAAGGCCAATAACCTAATGCGAGGTATGTGTACCCTAAATGAAACTCCTTTAATTGTGCTGTATGATTTTGGGGCAACCCATTCCTTCATTGCTTATGATTGTGTGGAAAGGTTGAATCTGCATGCTACTCTTTTGCCCTATCATTTAAAAGTTCTCACCCCGGCCAAGGAGGCAATCCCCACTTCTCTTGTATGTCTTTAGTGTCCTGTTGCAATTCAGGGGAAGGCCTTCGAGGTCAATTTGATTTGTTTGCCACTAAATGGTATTGACATTATTCTGGGCATGAACTAGTTATGCCGTAATCAGGTCATGCTAGATTGTTTCAATAAGAAAATTGTTTTCCCAACTCTTCCTCTTCCTCCGAGGGAGAAACCATCTTGTTTGTTCTCTAGCTATACCCAAATCTCTGAATGTCTGGCTTATGGGAATCATTTCTTTATATTATTGCTTTCCTCAACTGTAGAATCGAAATCCGACTTGAGTAGCATAGCCACAGTTAAGGAGTTCCATGATGTCTTCCCTAGTGAGGTAACCACCTTACCTCCGGACCGAGAGATTGAGTTTTCCATAGACCTTGTGTCGGGCATAGGGCATATTTATAAGGCTCCCTATAGGATGTCACCCCTAAAGAAGAGTGAACTTAAGAAACAATTAGATGAGTTGATAGAGAAACAGTTCATCAGGCCTAGTGTATCAGCTTGGGGAAAACTAGTGCTCCTGGTCAAGAAGAAGAATGGAAGTATTAGATTGTGTGTAGACTATAAGCAGTTGAATAAGGTGACAATTAAGAATAAATATCATTTGCCTAGGATATATGATTTCTTTGATCAGCTTAGAGGGGCGAAGATTTTCTCTAAGATAGATTTGAGGTCAGTTACCACCAAATAAAGATTAAGAGTGAGGATATTCCCAAGACCGCCTTCAGGACTAGGTATGGGCATTATGAGTACTTGGTGATGCCGTTTGGCTTGACCAATGCTCCAACCGTGTTCATGGATTACATGGACCAGATTTTCAGGCCCTACCTGGATCAGTTTGTCGTTGTGTTTATCGACGACATCCTTATTTAATCCCAAACCTTAGAGGAACATGAACAACACCTTAGGGTTGTGTTGGGAGTGCTGAGAGAGAAAAAACTATTTGCTAACCCTGAGAAATATGAATTCTGGATGGATAAGGTTCATTCCTAGGTCATGTCATATCTAGGGAGGGTGTGTCGGTAGATCCTAGTAAGATAGAGGTTGTGGTTGACAGGGAGAGGCCCAAGTCAGTCATTGAGGTTAGGAGTTTTCCAGGTTTAGCCGGTTATTACTAGAGGTTCATTAAGGGGTTTTCCCAGCTGGCTTTACCTCTCACCCGGCTGACCCGTAAGGGTCATGCTTTTGTGTGGGATGATAAGTTTGAGAGGAGTTTTTCGAAATTCAAGGAGAGGCTGACCACCACCCCGGTATTGGTATTCCCGGATTTGACCAAATCTTTTGAGGTATACAGTGATGCTTCAGGGAAGGTTTTAGGTTGTGTTTTGATGCAGGAGAGGAGAGTAGTGGCTTACGCCTCTAGGCAGCTTAGACCCCATGAAGAAAACTACCCGACCACGACCTAGAGTTAGTAGTTGTGGTGTTTGCCCTCAAGGTTTGGAGGCACTACCTTTATGGTGTGAGGTTTGAGCTCTTTAGTGACCATAAGAGTTTGAAATATCTCTTTGATAAAAAAGAACTCAACATGAGGCAGAGGAGATGGATGGAATTTTTGAAGGATTACGATTTGAGCTTTGGTATCACCTAGGCAAGGCCAATGTAGTGGCCAACGCCTTGAGTAGGAAGTCCTTGCATGCATCATCCATGATGGTGCATGAGTTGGAGTTGTTAAAGGAATTTAGGAATCTGAGGCTGGACGTGAGTTTTGAGGGGAATAACATGAGGCTCCTTAGGCTTTAGGTCACCAATGAACTGAGTGTTTGTATTAGGGAGGCTCAGTCCTTGGACTTGGATCTCCAAGCCCGGAAGGGGAAACCGGGTTTTTCTGAGTCAGGGGACGGGATGATTCTCTTCCAAGGGAGAGTCTCCATCCCTAAGGGGGTAGTCTGAAGCAGGAAGTTTTAGAAGAGGCTCGCATGAGCAAGTTCATAGTGCATCCTGATATCACCAAGATGTACTAAGACTTGAGGAGTTTGTTTTGGTGGGACGGGATGAAAAGGGAAGTAGCTGAGTTCGTTTCCAAATGTCTTGTGTGCCAACTGGTCAAAATAGAACACCAAAAACCCTTACGTACACTCCAACCCTTAGAGATCCCCGAGTGGAAGTGGGAGGCCATAGCTATGGATTTTTTGATGGGGCTGCCTAGAGTCCCAGCAGGTTTTGATGCCATTTGGATTATAGTGGTCCGGCTGACTAAGTCAGCCCATTTCCTACCAATCAGGGCAACCTATCCTCTGAGTAAACTAGCAGACCTTCACATCAAGGAGATTGTAAAACTCCATTGCGTACCCTCAAGTATTGTGTCAGACAGAGATACTAGGTTCACCTTTAGATTTTGGAGTGCTTTGCGCCAGGCTTTCGGTACTAAATTAAAGTTTAGTACTGCTTACTACCCTCAAACTGACGGGCAGTCTGATAAAACCATCCAGACCCTAGAGGACATGCTTAGGTCTTGTGTTTTAGAGGAGAAGGGCGGTTGGGATTGGTGCCTGCCACTCATAGAGTTTGCCTACAACAACAGTTTCCATAACAGTATAGGCATGGCACCCTATGAGGCACTATATGGTAGGAGGTGTAGGTCACCTTTGTGTTGGTGTGAGGTGGGGGAGAGAGGTTTGTTAGGTCCGGAGTTGGTTCAGGAAACCACAGATAAGATCAAGAGGATTAGGGAGAAGCTAGTAACTGCTCAGAGCTGGCAAACGAGTTGTGCCGATAGGAGGAGGAGAGATGTAACATCCTGAATTTTATTAAGTAAAATAAAATAAAATAAAATAAATAAAGTAGAAGAAATAAATAAATAAATAAACAAATAATAGGATTAATATTATGAGTAGTTTTATCCATAAAGTTATTTTAAATTTAAAAAAAAGATAAGGGGGTTAAGAATGGGCCCAAGCCCATATAGGCATTTTTATAAGGAGAGGGTTATCAATTCACCCTAATCCTTATTCGTATAATCGTCAGAGAGCGAAATGCTAAGGAGGGGAGAAACCAAGTCTCAAGAGGAGGTTGCTGAGGAGTAATCATCAAGAACCAAGAAAGAATCTTCCTTGCTGTTTGATCTTCACTTCAAGGTACAGTGGGGGAGAGGGTGCTGCTTGTATGTGCATGTGGGGGGTGCTTGGGTAGTAATTTAAGACTTTAAATTCGTATTGGTATGTGTTATATTGAGAATGGATGATGAAAACTGTTGATTGATGATTGATTTGATGAATCTTGATGAATTCTTGGGTGAAATTGAAGAGGTTATTGAGAATAATGAAAAAGGGTAATTAGGGGTTTGATGATTTGGGGTTTTGATGGGTTAACTGTATAATCTGTGCAAAGATTGTTGTTTTTGCTGAGTTTAATCGATATAAACGATTATGATTGAAGTATAAACGATGAGGATTGAGTAGGGATTGAAGAAGGGGAGAAAAGGGGGTAAAACGTAGAACAGACGCGTTCTACGTAACCTGCGCTGCAACTTGCGCTGCAGCGCAAGTTGAAGCGTGGCCCTCTGGAATTTGCGTTGCAGGTTGCGCTGCAACGCAGGTTGAAGCGCAGCTCGCAGAATGTTGTTTTTGATGTGATTTTGATGAGTTCTTTTCGGAGTGAGGATGATTTTTCCTTAACTTATGGAATTGAGATTGATATGTATTTAATACAAATGTTATTTTGTGGAATCGATGATATTAAGTGGAAAGTTTAAAGGGTGTTGATTGTGGTATGAGTATGATGATATGACATATCCTTGATGATAGATGTTTATACTATTGCGATGTATGACGATGATGCTTGAGGATGCTTATGATATTTTATGATGATGATTTAATGATGTTCATGACGAATTATGATGAGGATGTTTATGATGATGTTTTGATAATAATGATGATGATGATATATTTAATCTTATGATGTTGATGATGTTTGAGCGTATATGATGTTGTACTTGAGGCACACGAGCCTAATTAGAGGCAAGTGTAACTCAGGGAGGTGATTGTACTTGGGGTACACGAGCCTAGTGAGGGGCGAGTGTAACTCAGGGAGGTGATTGTACTCGAGGTGCACAATGCCCAGTGAGGGGTAGAGTGTACTCGGGGAGGTGATTGTACTCAAGATGCACAAGCCTAGTGAGAGGCGCGTGTACTCTGGGAGGTGATTGTACTTGAGATGCATAAGCCTAGTGAGAGGCGAGTGTAGCTCAGGGAGGTGTTGTACTCGAGATTGCACAAGCCTAGAAAGGGGTGAAGTGCAACTCGGGGAGGTGAACTGCGCAGACCCATTAGAGGGGGTGCAGAGACCATGATGGGATCCATCATTGGTGGCAACTAGGGAGATTGACGAGGAACGCCCATTGTGCGGAGTTCTAAGTCATTATCCTTAGGATGATGATTGTGATGATTGACGATGATTGTGATGTTATGAGGATTATGATGATTATGATGAATATGATGATTGTGATGATATTGAGGATGTTTTGGAATGCATAATGATTGATGAATATGCGTTGAATGTGATGGTGTCATTGAATTACATTATGATGTTATGAGATTATTGTTGAAATGACTATTATATATTGAGAATGAGATTGATGAATTATAAAGGGTAATTATGATGAGATAAGATGTTTGATAATAAAGTTGTAAGATAGAATGAGCATGTGATTAATTGATGATTATATATGGGTGAGGATAGGGTAGCCTCCTATGTGTATGTATGAATGGTATTCTTTTCCTCACCGTTACACTGTGGTTAATTTGACAGGTGATGATGATGACACGACTGGTGTCGATTATTGATTGAAGGGAGAGTCGCTCTGATATATGTGACATCAGGGTTTACTGCTGGGGGTTTTTATTTCATGTTTTCTATTTCTAGGAAAGGATTTTGTAAACTATTAAGTGCCTTACATGGCCAGTAGGTTATGATGTTGATTCCGCTGCTTAAAATATTTTGAAGTATTTGACTTCTATTTTATCTCATATGTGTTTACTTATGAAATAAATGACGTTTATTACGATGAGAAATGTGAACCTTTTTACCCGTTGTGGGACACTATTCTTTCTATATTTCGAATTATTAATTGTATAAGAGTATGGGGTAGAAGGGTGTCACAAGAGACCTAGAGTTTGAGGAAGGAGATCATGTATTTTTGAAGGTTACTCCCATCACCGGCATTGGTAGAGCCATCAAAGCCAAAAAGTTAAATCTCCGCTTTGTCGGTCCTTTCCAAATCTTGCAGAGAATTAACTATCTTGCATATAGAATAGCCCTTGCTTCTCACTTGTCCAACATTCATGATGTATTTCATGTGTCACAACTCAGAAAATATGTCCATGACCCTTCTCACATCATAAGTTCAGAATCAGTACAATTAAGGGAGGATCTGACGATTCCCATAAGGCCTGCACAGATTATTGACCGTGTCAAAACCTTGAGGAACAAGACCATCCCGTTAGTGAAGATGATTTGGGAAGGTCAGTCACCTGAGGAGGCGACATGGGAGAAGGAGGAGGGCCTTCGTTCTCAGTTTCCAGAGATATTCAGTTGAGGTAAGAAAATCTTGTGTTATTCTCTTCTTTAGCCAATTTTGAGGACAAAATTGTTTTAAAAGGGTAGAATTGTAACATCCCACTAATTAAGACTAATAACAAATGGGAGGTTGTAGAGTAATGATTTTAAGGGTAGTAATAAGAAAAGAGATAAGGAATTGGTAAGGGAAGGGATTAAGAGTCTAAAAAAAGAAAAATCAAGTTTCAGTGTTCTTGCTCAAGCGAGAATAGGCTCGCTTGAGTGAATTATGCAGTAAAAATGAGGAATTTGGGTTTTGCATATCTCGCTTGGGCGAGAATGATCTCGCCCAGGCGAGAAAGATCTCGCCCAGGCGAGAAACAGGGGAGATTTAGGGGCTTTCTAGACGATTTTTTCCCAGGCGAGAATGTTCCAGAGAGGGGTCATTTTCTAGGCTATTCTCGCCTGAGCGAGAATGAGAAGGAAAGCTTGACCCCGAGCTTCTCACTTAAGCGAGAAAATATCGCTTGAGCAAGAATACACTTACAGCTTTAAAACCATTAATTAGGGCACGCACCTCATTCATTCTTCTTCCTTCATTCAACATCCTAGAGAGAGAAAGAGAATCTAGTGTGAGAAAGTTACTTTAGAGGCTCAAGGAAGGTTCCTCACCCCTCAAGATCACCAACCACCTTTGGATTCCTCTTCCCCAACATCTCTTCTCCCTGATTTGCCCTACTCTCAAGGTGAGTGTGATCACACACTCACTCCCAAAGCCTAAACACACCCAAATATCTCAAGATATTTTCTCTTCGGTATATACACTCAAACTCTCACAAATAGATAAAGAGAAGATACAATGAACAAACTTCTCAAAGAGATGCTTAAAATGGGATACTACACAATTGAATTTAATTTATTATAAATGAAAAACTTTGAAATTTATAGGCTTTATAGTTTTTATTCCTAACCGTTAATAAATTGCGGAGTACAATTGTTTTCAACCTGTACTAAAGCCAAGAGCTTTTACATTTCTAAAATAATAAATAAAGGAAAGTCATATGTAACAAATCTCCACCTTAACTTGAAATTTCTTTATCTCTTGAATTCTCGTAAACCAAATGCGGAAATGCTTATAATGACCAACTCACATGTTTTGAAAATCAACTAATTAAATCCAAACGATGCTTGAACTTAGAAAGATCAAGCATTGTTTAGACGTGTAAGGTCAAGCATTGTTTGGACGATGAAGCCACACTATGCCAAAAAAGGTCTTCGAGGGCGCTCTTGTGCAGCATTAAAGGGCGCTTCCGTGCGCACTAA
Organism: Sesbania bispinosa; assembly: GCA_026901365.1. Lineage (NCBI taxonomy): Eukaryota > Viridiplantae > Streptophyta > Magnoliopsida > Fabales > Fabaceae > Sesbania > Sesbania bispinosa. The sequence goes on along the minus strand of QLOH01000753.1, from coordinate 344,288 downwards.
TAGAATCTGCTCTTGTTTGGTCATTAAAAGGAGGACTTGCATAGAAACGCCCTGACAGAAGCCAAAAGAGGGCGCTCCTGAAAAACACGGAAGCGCCCTTGTTTTAAACAACAAGGGCGCACCCTGGAGCGCCCTCCATAAGCACAAGACATGCTTATGGAGGGTGCTCTAGGGGAGCGCCCTCCTTTTATTATTTTTTTTACAACAAGGGCACTCCAAGGAGCGCCCTCCTTTAATTATTTTTTTAATTTTTTTGTTTTTTTAATCCACTTTAACCTGCATATTTATTTCAGTCTGATCCCAATGGCTTAATCCAAAATCATGCATATTAATTCCTTAACATTCAAACACTTAGTCATTCTATGAACAACACTTATTAAACAACACACATATCTACTTCAAATAAGAATTCAAACTTGTCATAATTTGAATAGTTTCCTATGCATGCTATAAAGTGTGGTGAAAGTATGAAGTACCTATACAACTATATAGAAATAACCAAAATACATGACATCTCACAATACTCAACTCAATTGGTAAATATACATGCATCTCATATATATGCTTAACAACTCTAGTCTTCTAAACTAAAAAAATTTTGGCATAGTTTACTCTGTTTATTCAATATTTCCCAATTTATCAAACAGTTGTACAAATCCATACCAGCAGCAAGAATTCATAAGTCAAATAGTTATAACCAGTCAGGAATGTAATATGAAAAGGTACACAAATTACAAACAAGCCTCTTCTTCAAGTTGCAAAAAGAAAAGTGATCATATATACTCTAGTATCTACTCTGCTGAACCCGTCGGTTAAGTCATTAATATACAACTTTATTCAACATTTTCACATTATGTACATGTTTACTTACCCTCATAATGTACAAATCAATTACAAACAACTGGTAACTACATGCTTTGCCCATTCTTCCCGAACCTCATCAAGCTGCTCCGTTGTGTAGGTTGAGCTTCGGAACTGAGCAAAGTACTGTAAAAGACAAAAATTGATTTCAGTATATAAACTAGTGAATGAGGGTTCAAAAAAGTAAATTGCTATCACAAGTCATAATTACCTCTTTAGGTATTGTGAGTGTGTTTTGAGCAATGGTCTCCTTGATATACGCATTACAAAGAGCCCACAATCGTCTTTGTTTGTTTGGGTAGGACACTACAAGTATAATTAATTTAAAAATAAAAAACTTACGCGCTTAGTAATGAAGAAACAAAAATGTCCAGATCTGATTTATATTACCTTAATGCGGTACCATATGGGATCAGGTATAATCCTACTCCGTGCTTGCGGGAATCCACTCAACTTTCTATATTCTTTAAAAGATCTAAAGCAATATAACAAGAAAATTGTATAAGAGCTCTTAACAATGTAAGTGTGATAGTAAACCAATGAATACTTACTTATTAATCATTTTCTTCATGGGATCATAATGTTCTGTGGGATTATGCAGAGAGTCCAAAAAGTAAACCTTGCCAAAATCATTAAGACTCAATGCAAGAAGAACCCAATGTCGCCTATGAGTTATATTTCACATAGATTATATATGCATGAACTCGGAGAACAAGAGAAAAAACGTACTGAAATGAATCTTAGACCAAAAACATTCAAATCATAAAGTAATATATTAAATACGAATTTACAAATCTAGACTGTACAACCATGGACAATTTAAGAATAAATTGTATATTATGTCAGTCATAATATACAATTTCTTCTTAAACAGGAAACTAAGGTTAATGCATGTACATACAAATAACCTAAAAATTATAGTTGACCATAATTTGCAGTCCAAACAATCAACAAAAAATGCAAAAGTGTTCAATAATAATATTTACACATTACTAATTTTCATAAACAAACTTCAACGTTATCTAACCTACAATAACACTAAAAAATGTTAACATAGCAAAAATGGGTGCAAGTAGCAGAAAAATAGGTGCAGCAGCAACAACACAGGGGTGCAGTTAGCAGAAAATAGGTGCAACAGCAAATTCACAGGGGTGCAGTTAGTAAAAAAAATGAGGAAGAAGAACCCGGCGCTCCAAAGTGAGGGGGGAGAGAGGACGACAAAACACGCGATGGGGGAGAGGAAGAGGAGGGCGGAGGTCCTCCTTGACGGTTGACGGAAGAAGGACGACAACGGAGGAGAAGAAATGCGCGACGGAGGAGAGGAAGAGGTACTTTTGCAGCAACGGAGGAGGAGGACGATGGACGTTTTTGGACAAGGGACGTTTTGGGAGGCTCACGGTGTTGTGAGGACGCGCGACGGAGGTGAGGAGGAGGAGGAGGAGGAAGCTCACGGGGAAGAAGGAGGAAGAGGAGAAACGGGGAAGAAGAAGGCTACGCGGAAAATGAAAAGTGAAAAAATGGATGCAGACTCGTTAATTTATGCAAAAAAATATCCACTAGAAAAGAGGTCGCTCCGAAGGAGCGCCCTGTAAAAATAAATAAAAAATAAAGGAGGGCGCTCCCAGGAGCGCCTTCTATTGTAGGGCAAAAAAAAATATCCACCAGAAACAAGGGCGCTCCAAAGGAGCGCTCTGTAAAAATAAATAAAAAATAAAGGAGGGCGCTCCAGGGAGCGCCCTCTATTGCAGGGCAAAAAAAAATTATCCACCAGAAAAGAGGGCACTCCATGGAGCGCCCTGGAATTACAGAATTAAAAAAATACCCCGGGAACGAGGGTGCGCAGATGGAGCGCCCTCTATTTTACCTGTAAGGGCGCTCCCGCCCAAATTTTGGAGCGCCCTCATTTTAAAACGATCATTTAGACGCTAACAAACATGGGAGCGCCCTAAAAACAGTGCTCTAATATCCTAAAATTGGCGTAGTGTCAGTTCCAATTTCTAATTTCAAGCATGGTTAATTTGGTTTAGTTGGAAATCAAAACACAGTGAATTGGTTATTATAGACATCTGATTAGCTAGAATCTATACTATTACATTTGGGTTGTTTTGAAATCACTATTCATTGGGGTCTTTTTGCTATATATAGTTAGTTTTACTTTGCTATATATAGTTGGTTTTATCTATTGTTTTTTTTTGTGGATAGTTTTATCTATTGTTGATGGAGTGAACTTCTATAGAGTATTAATAGAGTAGGTTTTTTTTTTTTTATAACATATTAATAGAGTAGGTTAGCATCAAATGAAAATGAGAAAATAGAATATTATTGTACCTTCAATTTTATTTTTTATTTTTTATAAATATATATGGTTCCTTATTTAAAATTTAAATTCAAATTAGTGCTTATGTTGTTTTCTTTTTTTTGTTTTATTTTTCACACATTTTTTCATTTTTTATTATTATAATATTACAAAATTTCTCACATTATCTATTCGTATTAATTTATTTCATTACATAAATGATTTTTTTGTGAACTATATTTACCCTTGACGGGAGGTAGTCCTGCTCCAGTCGTTTTCATTTTATCCTTTTCTTTTTGTTTCTTATCATAATTTCATTTTTTTATTATTTTATTAAAATATTTTCTCTCGATATAATTTAAATTTATAATTATATGTATGATGTATTCGTTAAAATTTTCTATGAATATATTTTTTAATTAGAATTATAAAATTCATAATTATGTTTTTTTCTTCTACTTCAATAAAATTATTATTTTATATTTTGATTTATTATGTATTTAGTGTAATACGTTTAAAAGCTAAATCAATTTTTTAATTATAGGTTTAAAGTGATTTTTTATAAACCATAGGTACCCTCCACGAGAGTTAGCCCTGCTCCTGTCGTGAATATTAATATTATGGTGGGGTTAGCTCTCCTAACAAAGGTTTTTTTTTCCGGACACTTATATAAGTTTAAGGTGATTGGGTCGTGGGATCTCAAATCTAAATATATTTTAAATTTATAATTATATTAATAATGTATTGATTACTATTTTCTATAAACATGATATAACAATATGAAATTCACATTCTACTAATTAATGTATATGATAATATCGTAAGTTAAATTTATTATAGAAACTCAATCATATATGTAAAAACGAACATCACCGCAAACCCAACGTTGGAGACTACTATTATAGTGTTTTAAAAGTATAGGAATATAAAACAAATGTTTCAGAAGTCAGTAACAAAGACTAAAGTTGAAAAAATACAAGGATGAAAAGTATCTTTTACCCAATTTAAATAAAGATCGTCTATATATACATATCAAGCAAGAAACATGTAAGATGATAAATTAACAACAAAATATATTACTTCACAATTATCTGTATCTATTTTATTTATTATTGGAATATAATTATTTTGTTCTTTTATTGACCGCATTAAATTCAAAGTACTCAATGGATAAATATCCATTTTATATATATACATACACACACACTATTACAATAGAGAAGTTTTTTTTTTGTAATTGTTCATTCAAGGGTTAATTTTTTGGTCCAGTCAATGCGTTGATTTTTTGTCTAATCAATAGTAGTTAGGCTTTGAAAAGAAGGTTTGTCATTTTAAATCTGTACTTTTTAACAATTTGAATTAGCTAATGGATTAATTTAATAAAAAATAAATGAATGAATAGTAAAAAATTTAATAAAAATTAAATTTTGGTCTTTAAATAAAAACACCACCGGTTACATTTTTTTAGGAGCCAACCTACTAAGCCTATGACACTGCGTTTTAGACTTCTAGATGTCATCATTTCAAATGATAAATTAATTAATTATATTGCTAAAATATATTCAGTAGTATTAAACTTAATAAATTTTATCATTTTCCCCCATAAATATATTCATACAGTGTCAGTAACATTTAACTCATATAGAAAACAGTGTTTCTACACTCCCAATGCCACATATATCTACTTTTACTCAAAATTTACAATCCCAATGGACAATAATTATGCCTTTAAAATATTTTTGGAGCCAACCTACTAAGTTTATGACACTGCGTTTTAGACTTTTAGATGTCATCATTTCAAATGATAAATTAATTAATTATATTGCTAAAATATATTTATTACCCGATGGTAGAACACCACACTCTTGATTTACTATCCCTTAATTTATATTTAAATGAAGATTCATGTTGTACTGCCAAACAAGAGTTTGAAGGCTGAATTGCTACAATATACAACTTTGATAATTTGGGATGAGGCTCCAATGGTTAGCAAATGAGCTTTTGAAGCTTTAGATCGAACCTTGCATGATATGATGAGGTTCGAGGTGAAAGAATGTATGGATAAACCATTTGGTGAAAAAGTTGTTGTTCTTGGTGGTGATTTTAGACATATATTTCCTGTTATACCAAGAGTGGGTCGAGTAGAAATTGTGATTGCCACTTTAAATTCATCAAGATTGTGGAAGCATTGCAAGGTTTTGACACTGTCGGAAAACATGAGGTCGCAAGGTTGTGGGAGTGCTTTAACTAAACGTGAGATTATAGAGTTTGCTGAGTGAATTCTTACATTAGGTGATGGTGATTTAGACATTTATGGTGTGGTGAGGCTAATATTGAATTACCGAAGGATTTACTGATGGATTCTATAGGTAATACAATTGGAGATATAGTTTCTTTTGCATACCATAAATTGCTTTCATTTTTTGGAAACATTGTATTTGAGATAGGATAAAGCAATTCTTGCTCCTACGTTAGATGTTCATTCAATTAATAAATATGTCATGACATTATTTCCTAGAGAAGAGAGGGTGTGTTTGAGTTTTGATACTATATGAAAGGTAGATAAGGAGATTGGTGTTGAAATTGATTGATTGACGACTGAGTTCTTAAATGATATTAGGTGTTTTGCACTTCCTTATCATAAATTGGTGTTAAAGAATGAGTATTTGTCATGCTAATGAGTAATCTTGATATATCTGGTGGACTCTGTAATGGAACCAGATTAATAAAAGTGAATGTCAGACATTGTCCCATGTTGGTGTATATTTACCAAAACCAGTTTTCTTGCGTTGTCAATTATATGGTTAAGTTCAACAAGGACTTATGATTCTTATATGTAATGACAATTTTAAGTGTTGTATAATGTGACGAAAAATATGATGTACAATGAGGCATATAAAAAAATATAAATGAAACAAAATTTATAATAGTTTCCATTTTTAATTATTAATATTTGCTATTTGATTTTCCAAATCCATTTTTTCTTTTTTATATTCTTTATATACCAAGAAATATAGAATTAAATATTAAAAAAGGAATAAATCATTATTATTTTTTAATTACACGTATTTAATAAATTATGTATATTATATCATTCAATGTTAATAATCTATTAGAATAATATTATCCGTGCATCGCACGGGTTGGACACTAGTTTAAGACAAAAGAAAGTTCAAGCTCTTTATTTACTATTTTAGAAAGGTCAAAGCTCCTATAAGCTCAAAACAATTGTACTCCACAATTTATTTGTGGTTAGGAGAGTAAAAACTATATCCTATAAATTTAAATGTTTTTCATTTGTAATACATAGAGAATTTATTTTCTTAAATCCACAAGGAGTTCTAGAATTTTAAATGTAAAAATGCAGTAGAAGTAAAAAGACACTGTGAGATGGGGATGAGATTGAAGTGAAAAATAAAAAAAAATAATTCTAGGGACTAAAAACAAAATGATCATATTTATAGGGATTAAAAATAAATTTAAGTTGGGTAGAAACAAGCTGGTGTAGCACTCTGTTAGCCACGTCGTCTTAAAGTTAATAGCAGAGACCGATAAAGCTAAACGAAGTATTTTTTAGAGATGAAAAACAAAAAAAAAATTGTAGGAACTAAAAATAAAAAGACTCATATTTATAGAGATTAAAAACATATTTAAACCTAAAATAAATAATTACAATTATTAGTTTAAAAAATTAATTATTAAGATTGTAATTATATTCATGCACATGTAAATAATTAAGCTTGTGATGAATATCAATAATTGCTTTCTTTACCATAATCAAATCCTAAAATTAATATTGCGTAAAGAGGGACAAAGTGAATTGAAATTACCCATGTTTGTTGGGCAGTGGGGTTAACGAATTGCAATATCTTGGGAAGGGTGGTTTCTTAGTGCAAAAAGTAGGAGTAATTTCTCTGTTGCCTTACCTGCATCATCTCATGCTTCACTATTATTCCGTACTCATTCAGTCACTACTGCATCTATTCCACAGCCAGAGGTGCAATGCAGAAAAAAATACCTAATGCTGCAGCACAAACTGATTGGGAGCATCAGAATTTACTCTGGAAACTAAGACAATGAAAAAAGTTTTTCACTTTTTCACCTGTATAGAATTTAGAATTTGGGGTCTTTTTTTCTAAATATATTATTATTAGCATGTTAGATTTTGGTGCACTTACATTTAAAAGTTTAAGTGTAGTTGATTTTGGGTCAGTTTAGATAAATTTACCTAAAAAAATCAATTAAAAAGGAAAAATAATGAAGTCAACTTCTTTTTTATTTTCGTCCAACAAAAAAACTTCTTTTTATTCATTATATTTTTATAAATTTTTCTAGAGAAAATATTCAAACTGACCTTTTGTTTCACGTTGAAGTCAATGTGATAAATTAATTATAATATATATATTGAATTAAAAATTTACACTAAATTTTATTATATTTTTTTTAAAAAGTGTAAAGATATATAAATCATTTCACTTCGATCTTATGTCAAACCAAAAATAATTTTATAAAATTAAGTTTATTCAAATTTAAAGTTGATCCAGACACACACTATTCATTAGGGGTGTTCGCAGATTGGATTGGATTGGTTTTGAAGGAAAAATCATCCAATCCGATCATTTCGATTTTGCTATTTAGTCATCCAATCGGTTTTGTTTTTCCATAAAATCCAATCCAATCCAATCCAATTTTAATCGGTTTGGATTGGATTGGATTTCGGTTTTCATATAAACAAAAAAATATATTATTTAAGTTAATTTATAGTAAAATAAAAAAATACCCTGCTGCTCCAAAACAAAAAAAACTAGTACTCATGTCAACCTTACAAAGCAAATACATGGATACAAATTATCTAAATGGAATTTATATGCTTTCCAAATATCCAGCAATTACCAAAGTTATAAAATAGCCTAATAGAACAACCTGTTGCATCCAAAATACCAATTGGGACAATCCCCAAAGGTGAACAAAATACTACTAAGTTATAAACATGATACAAACTCCAAACACATTAACACAACATCTGAATAACTCAACAAATAATCAAATACAATCTTAAAATGAATTAAAAGATTGGATCGGTTTGGATTGGATTGGATCTCACATCAGAACCGAAATCCAATCCAATCCAGTCAAAAAGTTCGGTTTTTTGCGGTTTGCGGTTAATTCGGTTCGCGGTTTTTTTTGGATTGCGGTTTTTTGGATCGGTTGCTGCGGTTTTGAATGGATTGGATTGGATCTGAACATCCCTACTATTCATGCTCTGTGCCATTTTTAATGACTACTACTTCCTTGTGATGCTGATCAGCTTATGTATGATAAGCAGGGACGGATTGAAGGGGGCAGGCATGGGCCTTGGCCTCCCTCCCTCATTATATACATTAAATACATATTATATAAAAAAATAAAATATTAACAATATATATATATATATGTAATAATTGAAAAAAATAAATAAAATGAGTATAATATATTTAATTGCTATTTAATATTTATTATTATCTCCGTTCCTATTTAATTGTCCATTTTGACTAAAAACACACATATTAAGGAATGTAATCATTGCTCTTGTTTTCATGGAAATAAATTTTAAACTTTCTATTTTAACCTTTTATCTATCTTAGTACCATTGGCTCTCATTAGTTTTCAATAATGGGTCATTTATTAACATAAGGGCAAAATAGAGAAAAGTGTAATTATTAGTGCATTGGGTTTGTAAGTGGACAGTTAAATAGAAACGAAGGTAGTATTAAAAAAAATTTTCCCTTCATGTGATTCCTGGATTCGTCCCTGATGATAATAGCTAACATAAGGAGTTTTATTCAAATAAATTTCCCACTATGAAACTTATATCAAATCATGATCTTCCTTTTTTTTCATTACATTAATTTGCTACAATGATCCATCAATTTTTTTTTGGTCAAAATGATTCAATTTTGAAAAAAAATGGCTCAATTCAATCGATTTTTGCAAAGCCACACATATCTAATTAATTATGTGTTTAGTTACCATCAAAGATTCAAAATCACTTTATAAATGTGAATTCAAGCCAACGCTATTGAAAATAGTGTTTGAATGGATATCCGGTGTAAACCAAACATGCTCTAAATTTATACTCACTCCATTTCATTTTATTAGTCATTTAAGATTTTTTTTGGCAGAATCTATAGTGCAGTTATTGATTTCAAGGTACCGGTGCATTGATAATTCAAAAGTAACAATAGTTATTAATTTTCGACCCAAACTTTTTATATTTCTATTTCTGTACCCCTCAATTTTTAATAATTTATATTTATTTTTTACCTTTTTGAAAATTATTTTCATTACCAAACGTTTTCAAAAACTGGAGGAAGCTGCCAACGAAGAGGATAAAACTTTCCATTGATAGGACTTCAATTAAAAATAACAATCCCCTCTAGCCCTGTTTCTTCCTCAAACTTCCGAGTTAATTCTTCAACTCCATTTCCTTTGAAAATAAAAAAATACTCCTGCGCACCTTCATCACTCAGTATGCGATTCATAACTAGTTTAAATCACAAATCAAAGAATACAAGTGATGGTGCGTTAATAGGATCCGAAAAAGGCAAGGAAGGAGTCGAAGGTTTCTCTTCTCTCTAAACACGAAGTTTTTTTTGTCATGATGAGCTCTTGTAATATTTCCAATTCACATATTTGATTTGAACCTTAAAAGATTATTCATGGGGTGGATGCTACGGTGAGTTACCCAAAAAGTGCACCACGGGTGGTGCACAAATTTTACTTATCATCACCGGTTATTATTCGGTTAGTCTTTAAAAACTAATAATATAATAATACTTGAATTTTTTTATTTTGAAATTGCTTAGAACTAAGAAGTAACCACTAACCTGATCCATTACTTAGAATGCTGAAAAAAATTGCATCTCTGTTATGACCTTCATTTCCCATAGTATGTCTCATGCCCTACTATAATCTTGGCAACCAAAAGCTTTGGCAAAACCCAAATCATTCACTTTGTATCTCCTCTTCAAGGCATACATGGTCATTCATCTCGCTGGAAACCTCCTCTCAGCCTTGGTTGTGTTAAAACTAACGTGGATGGTAGTTACACAGTTCGTAAAGGGATGTCTTCTGGTGGACTCATCCGTGACGCGAACGGTGCTTGGCTTGTGGGCTTTTCGGCAATAGATGGTCCAGGTGATGCTTTTTTTGGCAGAAATCCATGCTCTAATTCACGGTCTAGAGCAGAGCAAGTACCTGTTCTTTATGTTCGAACCTCCTCCCTCAAGGAATGTTGCTTTGCTGGTCGCTGACTTGGAAGGGACTTAGGTTCTTACTAGTTTTGTTTTTGCTGTTTCTTTTTTGCTTTTTCTCTTTCCACTGTACCAAAAAATATGTAGCACAAACCGTGGACGGGCATGAACCTGGGGAGTCGCCGATAGCAAAAGCTCTGCAAATAACCCCCGTAAAAATTTCTGCAAACAAAAACCCATCGACAACAACATCTCCCAATTTCATCCATCGTGTTTCCGAACTTGGTTGTTCAATGTTTTTGAAATACCCACTCACAGAGACAATAAGAAAATGTATGAACTTTGTAATGCATCAGCAGACATTTAATCGAAGAAAATGACGTGTCCGCAAGGCAGCCATGGTGGCCCTGCCCTTGAGTTATTACAAGGTCTGGAGGCATAGTGTCATTCAAAGGACCAATGAGAAAATAGTTAAACTTAGGATCCCAACCATTCCCCTTTCTTATTCCAGGTAGTAGGTCATTAATCTGTACCGCTAATTATTAAATTAATATATCTAACGGTGAGAATATTGTGTATCACTGGTGATGCACTTTTTTGGTAACCCACCTTAGACACCACCTATTCATGGCTAAGAACCTGCACTTGTTTGAAGGGAATATATTCGGGTTCTTTTGAGACCGGATCCAACCATTTCTTTTGCTTCGATTACTATGCTCATTCATTGGGATTTGCCACCACTTGTTTGAAGGGAATACATTTGGGTTTCTGACTCTCAGGTGACTAACTCTTCATCCTCCTCTGCCATAAGGAACTTCTTGTGGTGGCTGCGGAGGCGCACCGCCTTACACAAGGGAATATGTGGGTAATTTGTAATAAAAATTAGTTTTGGAAAAAAAAAAGGTAAAAAAAAGTGACATGGTTCATTATTATTATTCATACGTGGCAAGATATTATAGGTACATGATTTCAATACATCGACACCCGAGTTTAATTAAATGCACCGGAGCAAGCACCTTTTTTTTACACAGATTAAGAACAACAATAAATTACTCAAAAAATATAGTAATCTTACTAAATTACTCTTATTAACTTATTACACTCTCATTCTCATTTTATGTGAAGATATTACTAAGCAGTTATTTATTAGTGTGGTGCACAATATTCCAAATTTCTTTTAGTTGGGTGTGCAGTGAACGAGTTATAAAGATAAGGAGTGGTAATTTTGTCATTAAAAAATGTTTAATAAAATGTCATGTTCCTAGGGATGGCAATGGGTATCCTTTGGGCAGAGTACCACAGTGTCCATCCCCGTACCCGCGTTAAAAAAAAAGCTCGTACCTGCCCTCGTACCCGCGTGGGTAGTAACTTTAGTGCCTGTCCCCATACCCACTAGGCACCTATTTGCCCGTACCCGCACTTTTATTAAGTAAAAAATTAACAACTTACTAAAAAATATTAATTTAAGAAAACTATATCTCAATTGAAAAAGTTACTCGAAGATCGTCCAAACGCAATTTTTAAATATAATTGATACACCAATTTAATTACTTTGAAACACAATAACACAACAAATGATCTAAAGTTCAAAATTTTTATTAAATATTACAATATACTTTCATGTCACACTATTTTATAAACTTGGATATCATGTGTTATAATTCTTCAAGATCTGCAAAAAATGATTATTACTATTAATTAGTCATATATTATAACGTAAAAAAACATAAATAGATAGTTATAAAAATATATTTTTAATTAGTAATATATTATATATATCAATTTTAAAAGTATGCATAAATATATTAGATATTTGAATAAAATTAATATATCCATATATATAATTATATATATAGTATTTTTATTAAATAATTATATATATGAGTGCAAGTATATATGGGGCGGGCTGGATATCAAAGTGTTCGTACCCGCGCCCGCCCCATGAAAAAATGCGGGCTTTTGCCCGTACCCGTGCCCATGCCCGCTTTGCGGGTTTTTGCCCTTCCCAATGCAAGTAATTTTTTGCGGGTACTCACAGGGCTTTGGCTCAATTGCCATCCCTACTTGTTCCATTCCAGTTGGTTCCACCTTTTTTTAAGGAACAAAAGTGTTCCACTATTTTAATCATGTGTCCCGTTCTGTTCTCCCTTTTAATTTCATCAAACAGGAACAAAACTCATATGTCCCATTTTGTTCCGTTCTGAAGTGTCTACCAAACGCTACCTTAATGCATTATTCATCATAATATTATATAGTTTCATCTTACCCTTAATTGAAGGGCCTGATTAATTTAAACGTCCAATATTTAAGTTGGGCCCTCCGGCAAGAACAAAAACACTTGGTTGCTCAAAAAAGGGAGTTGCTTGTTGTGCATTTTTGCTAAATACACGACCCAACCTTTTTTCATTATAATTCTTAAAATACTTTTATTGTCTCCATCATATTTAAAATCCAAACTCTCTTTCATTTTTCTCCCGCACCAGCACTTCATACTATCTTACCACTTCATTCTTCCCATCATACTATCTTACTATTTATTTATTTGCTCTCGTTTAACCCTAGTTTCAAATGTTATGGGTGTTTTCCTCTTCTTTCTATCATCATAGTTGTGAATCACTCTGCTATAGTTAGAATTTTTTTATGTTATTCTTATTTTTTAAAATTATATTTCGAAACATTCACACACAATTTTTTTATGTTATTCTTATTATAAAAAAATTGTGTAAATAAATTACTTTTTAGAAATTTGTTTCTGGAATTTCTAGAAATTAAATTCTTAATGGTATTTTATTGATATATTTCGGAAATCAAATTTTCATAATAGTATTTTTTTTTTCATAAAAGTTTGAGCAAATCTTAGGCATGGTTGTGAGGGATGAGGAAGCCAAACAGAAAAAAAAAAAAGGAAAAATGGGTGCAACATGGGGTGAAGACGAAGGGGAAAGCTAAAGTAAGGAAAGGAGAGAAAAGGGAGGAGGTTGAACAAGTGAGAGAGAAGAGAGTTGGTGGATAGTGTGAGGAAGAGAAAATCTAAGAGTATTTAAGTTATGAAAATGAATAAAAGTTGGGGTGGTGTATTTAAGTAAAAAGGATAATGTCAAAAGAGATTATATGTACTTAACAAAAATAAAATTGTACAATAAAATGACGAGATAATTTTCAATGACTCATATCATTTAATGGCAAACTGACACTAATAATGATCCATGATGGACTAGATCAGACAATTAGTAAAAGTATAAGAGATAAATCTAAAATTACATGTCTTATTAGTATCTATTTTAACGTTAATATTTTATGTATATTGAAGTTTTTTTTATTTCAAAAGTTTGTTAATTTATACTATTGATATACTTTATTTTATTTTATTTTCATTATTGGGTATCATTTTTTTGTTATTTTATAATATAATATGACAACTTATTATATTTTATTCTATTAATAAAATTAAATAATAATATAAAATATAATTTATTATATCTATTTTTTAATATTAGTTTATAATAAGTAAAAAAATATTATATTGTAAGTGTTGATTTATTTTAACAAAAAATTGTTATTTTATAATTTTTTTTTTATAAAGTGAGCGGCTTATGGGTAAGCTCTTTTTTTTTTGTCGAAAGTCTATGGGTAAGCTCACCTGGCCCGCAGTTCACAAAGAGCTTGGTTGGGCCGGCGAAATTTCAACCCCCACTAAATTTAGGTTGGCCCAACTAAGCCCAACAAATGTGTTGGCTCATAGTGGCTGGCCTAAATCGCCCAATTTGACACCTCTAGTAATATCATGATCCTCTTCCAACCTAGAATTCACCGGATAATACACCTATTATATAGTGTTCTTAGTTAGAGCAATGCCTTGTGTTAGATTAAAACAATTCATGTATTCTCCACCTAATAACTTAAGCTTTTGGGGTAGTTGGTTTATGAAATGGTAGAGCCTATATGACCAAGTGGTCAATAGTTCATCCTTGCTACCCCATTATTCCAATAAAAAAAGGTTTAATTTCAACACAAGGTAGGTGAACATGTGCGTTGTCCATGTTTCAAGCCCAATAGATTCTTGTGTGGAGACATGGCATGACAAAACCCATTCATGTGGCTTCACCCATAAGCTTTTTGAATAGTTGATTTATGACACCTTATGCATACACCATGTTTCTTTATTATATTTCTTTTTTTTAAAAAAAAGCTCTTATTATCTGCTCAAATAAAGATAGTGGTTTTAAATCAATAAATTAAATATTTTAATTAAAAATTACAATATTTATGATATTTATAACATTAATTGTTATATTTTTATTAAAAACTTTCGATTTTATATTCTTTAACTAGTTTCTTTAGAATACCCATTAACCTTTATCTTTAAAACAAGTTTTATTATATAAATCTAATAATTCTTTTTAGTATGAACTTTTTATGCATTTTACATTTTTACGTTCAGCGCCTCTTGTACTGGTTATTTTTATTTCAGTTGATAAAAAAAATAAATTATGGGGGACTATTTGCCGTATTTGGGATAGGTGCGGGTTTTTATTTTTATTTTTTAAAAATTTTTAATCAATTTTTTTACAATTTATCGTTTTAAATACATGTTCCATGATTACAAAATGATTTGATACTTCTTAATAAGCAATTTAGAGTAACTATCATCATTGAAATCTGCAAAGGGTCCCCTAGCTAGCTGGTTTATCATAGACCAACCTTATATGGGAAATTTAAATTTAACAATCCAATTAATTCAAGGTACAGTGAAACTGAAATTATATCCTTGTTAAGTTTTCTTTGTCACATTGCTAAATATAGTTTGCAGGTAAAGTGATAGCTTGGAAAAGATTCTCACAAATATAATAGAAATTTATTGGGATAAAGATGGCGACTTTTGATTTGAGTATGGTTTGAAGTGATCTAACTTGCAGCAAGGCAGCATGAATTAATCAGCAATAGGTACCACGGGGCATATTATTGAAGGGTAATTTTAGGATGAACCTTATATTTTAGGTCAACGGTAAACCTTTATTATAAATAGTATAAATTTAATACTAAAAAATTAATAATATATTTTATTAATTTAAATTTACTTTTTATAGTAATAAAGTGTATGGGTCTACGGTAGACCCAACCTAAAATTACCCTATTATTGAATATTGATTCTCTCATTCAGTGAAGATGGGCATTTCTTTTTTCTTGTTCTGAGATGCAGACAAACTCTCCACTTGCCCCCACTGATGCTCTGACACTCTCTTCCTGGGGACATGAGTCATTTGTCCCTGTCTCCTCTCCAATGGTTCAATTGAATTGCTGCAACCTGAGAATGTGAAACTGTAACTCCTCTGCTGGTAATATATTTTGGTAGATCTATTTAATTGTACATTTTAAAAGTTTTTTTTATTTACAAACCTAATATAATAATAACTCTTTCTTTATTTCATTCTTATGTTAATAAATAATCTACTATTAAAAATTAATGAGACTCAAAGAAATATAAAAAATAAAATAAAAATTTAATATATATTTTTTTATTCAAATGAACAGTTAAATAGGAATAAAAATTATACTATATTTCGTACCTTTTAGGTAAAAAGTAATCTATACACCCACCATAAAACATATCTTAATGTAATTGAATTTATTAAAGTGGTATATTTTGTATAAGTTTTACAAAAAAATATTTATGTATGAAATTTATATATTTGTTTCTATATAATATATATTAAGTGTGTTTGGTTTACACAAAAATCACGTTTTAAATGTAAATCTGGTCTAACATTACTTCCTATAACGTTGGTCTGGATTCACTTTTAAAACATGATTTTTGTATAAATCAAACACACTGTAAATCTATTGAAAGTCACCAATTTTTTTTATTACATTTGGTTTATAAAAATAAATGTCATCCATCCATGTTCTTTAACCGTTTTGCCTCCTTAATTATGATGCCCACTTCATTCACCAGTTGCTACATGGTTGCACTTTGCCCTAGTCAAACACAAAACAACCCCAAATCACCATCACTTCCATTCTTCCTTTATTTATTAGCCGCTCCATTTGTTTGGCCCCACATCCCTTCTATGATTCTATCTATAAAACGCCATGGTATATACATACACACATTCTATTACTAAACAGTAAACACATAGAAAGCACAACATTCTTCATCCATGACCATGGCCATAACCATTATGCTGAGATCCATCCTCACACTCTTCCTCATCTCTCACATTTCAGGTAGTACTTCCTTTCTCTCTCTCTCACATGCGCGTACACATTGTTCTTCAAAGCCACATATGCTAAAAAACTGAAAGTTGCCATTTTTCTCACACTCTCACACACTGCACATGATGAGATTATTTCACAACTCAGAAATGTAACTCTACTTGCATGCTTTATACAGTGCCAAAAGTATATGCAACAACCATAACACTCTACAACAAGTGTCCCCACCCAGTTTGGCCAGGGATCCAACCCAGCGCAGGAAAGCCCATCTTGGCCCGCGGAGGCTTCAACCTTCCCCCAAACAAGGCCTACACCCTCCAACTTCCTCCTCTCTGGTCGGGCCGCTTCTGGGCCCGCCACGACTGCGTCTTTGACGCCGCAGGCCGCGGCCACTGCGCCACAGGAGACTGCGGCGGCGCCCTCTTCTGCAACGGCATCGGCGGCACCCCACCGGCCACGCTGGCCGAGTTCACCCTTGGCAACGACCAAGACTTCTACGACGTGAGCCTCGTTGACGGCTACAACCTCCCCCTAGCCATTACCCCATTCAAGGGCACTGGGAAGTGCAGTTACGCTGGGTGCGTCAGGGACCTTAACGCCATGTGCCCAGTGGGCCTGCAGGTGAGGTCACGTGACCAGAAACACGTGGTGGCTTGCAGGAGCGCGTGCTCTGCTTTCAACTCGGCTAAGTACTGTTGCACGGGCCCATACGGAAGCCCGCAGGCCTGTAAGCCCACTGCTTATTCCAGAATCTTCAAAGTGGCTTGTCCTAGGGCCTACTCCTATGCCTATGATGACCCAACCAGTCTTGTTACTTGCTCTAAGGCTAACTATTTGGTCACTTTCTGTCCTCATGGACTCTAAACTAATTAATAATCCTTTTAGGCTTGGTATTTGTGTTAACAATTAATTTGTTATACTAGGAACACCGAGTAGGACAATGAGTGTTGTGGTGTATTCTAATTCTAATATTCTAACAACCAATTCATATTCTATGGTTGTTATTGAGCTTTAATTAATTTGGATAGTAAAAATGCATTGCTGAACCATTCATGAATGACCTCATGTTGAGTAGGCGTGCTTATGTTATACTACAATCTATTTATTTTATACAACCTACAACCCCAACTATCTTAATTCATTAGTTGGAAATGCTTTCTTTAGTATATGATGCTTCTTTCTATGGTGTTTGTTTGTGCTTTAATTTGGTTCTTAATAAAATTTTCCATGGATGGAAATGGAGAAGTATAGGATGCTAGTTTTGATTAGTTGTTGTATAAATATAATATTAAAAAAATTAATAATATATTTCATAAAATTAAATTTATTATTTTAGTTATAAAATTGAAGGTTTATCATGAACCAACTTAAAAGAGTTTATCTTAAAATCACTCATGGATGGTAAACCATTTTAGCATACATAGTATATATTATTCATCTTCATCGGTGTAATTGATGGGTACATTTTTTAAATATGAGAAATGCTTATGATGGCAAAAAAACTAACCACAAAACTAAAAATGATAACGTGGCATCCTATTTTTTACTTTTAACCACCTATGACTTCCATCAAAGAGCAACTTGATTGGTTGAGACATAATTTGTCCATTTTCCCCCATGAAATATGTCGATCCATATAGGCATCTATAATCTATCTATAATATTACATGAGAGCAGGTGTTTGGGTACTGTTCACTCGCGAGTTAATTTTTTTGGCGGGTCAACTCTGTTTTGGGCCATTGACTTCGTGGGAATGGGCTGGGAGACGGTGGATATCTACTAGCCCACTCTAACATTACTTACATTCTCTACCCTTGCAATATTGTGTGATTGTGCGACGTTGGTTCGTATTCTCTCAGTTCTTTTAGTTGGTGAGAGTAGGCTAGGGTTATTTCGTAGCTTTGTGCGCTGATGTGAGTGGGTCAGACCTAATGCGAGGTGTTGTAGCCACAGTAGCCAATCGATTAGGGTTCTTGCGTAGGGATGGAGATCTGCCTATCTTATTGCCTCTCTCAACTGCTATGTGTCATTCACTAGCTTAGCGGTGGCGCAACAGATGGATTGGAGAGGGACGCGTGGTCGTAGGTGCTTCGGAACAGTGCGCCTTTGAGATCTGTGATGCAGAAGTGCTAGACGCGTGGGCGAAGACGTCATTTGGAGCGGTGGTTTCTGGGTCTGTTCGTGATTTGTGGCGCAAATTCAGGGAGCTATCTATGCATGTCAGGTGATCTCTGTAGAGTAGTTCATCTTTTCCACTAATCTCCTCTGTTTAGGGTTAATCATGTCTATAGAATAGTTCATCTTTTTCGCTAATCTCCTCTGTTTAGGGTCACTCAAATTTAGGGTTTAGGGTGAAGTGACATCGCCGTTGTGAAGGGTCGGTTTAATTACCTAGAAAACTGATTTAATTTGTGCATATAATAACAGGGTTAATTTTGATTAGGGTTTAATGATGTGGCGATTTTTTTATTATGACTTGATTAAATGTGTTTTGCGGTTTTGATTTCTGACTAGGTTTTATTGTCTATGTGTAGATGGCAGCTATGAAGATGCACTTCATTCTCGAAGGAAGATACAGCAGTGGGTGAAAATTGACGGCCATGGGTGTTGTCTATTCTGCTCTATGCCCGAGTGATTGATATATGAGATGGTGAACCTCTCTGGGAATGGTATGAAGGATGTGTATATTTGATTGAATAGGCCCAGCTTCTATGTTATTATATGAATGGAACTTGAAATGGACTTCTTTTGCTGTGTAGTGTATCATTGGAAATTATAGGCTATATTGGGGATAATATACTTTATTTTGTAGCATGTAGTGTTCTGTTTTTTCCTTTTTATTTGTTACAGATTTTTTTAATTAAGACATATACTAGTTTGGTGAACCTCTCTGGGAATGGTATGAAGGATGTGTATATTTGAGTGAATAGGCCCAGCTTCTACCTTATTATATGAATGGAACATGAAATGGACTTCTTTTGTTGTGTAGGGTATCATTGGAGGTCTATGGTTCTATAATTATAGGCTATATTGGGGATAATAAACTTTATTTGTAGCATCTAGTGTTCTGTTTTTTCCTTTTTATTTGTTACAGATTCTGTTAATTAAGACATATACTATAGTTTACATTAAGGATGCATGTAGGTGTATCATTAAAATGTTCTGTGTTTGGATTGTTTGGGTACCTATGTGGTCATGTTTACCCTTCACCTCTGAGTTGTTTTTGGAAGATGGAGAAGTTCCTGAGATGATGTTTCTGTACTTAATTCTGCAAAAGTGGAGGTCTATGGTTCTATATAATTGTTTTTTTATTTTCATCTTTTTCTATGCTATACATTGGGATTTGTTTTATAATTGGTTTTTATTTTCATCTGTTTCTATGCTGTACATTGAGATCTGTTTTATGGATTGATTTGTGCCTTTGGTAGATTTGGCCACTGATTAGTGATTGAACTTGAGTTAGTGATGGACACTTGGTAGATCTCGTGTAATATTATAGATACATTGGTGATTAGGTATTTTGCTTAAGGGTTACTTTTAGTTGACCATTATTAACAGTGCTTTTTTTCAGTTACATTCCTTTCTTTATATTTTATTTGTCATGGTTGGGTGGATATTCTATATGCCTATATGTGCATGATTTTTTTTTGTTGAGCTTATACTACCTAAATATAGAGTCCCTAATTATAGAAGGTTTACTTTTTCTATTTATGTATACATCCTCAAACTTGACAAGTGACAAGTCCATGGCAATTTTTTTTCTTGGTACTATAATATGGGATTTATGATATTTCTTCTCTATTTTGTGTATTGTGAAGAGGTGAGCTGGAGTTTTTAAAAAGTGTTGTTTTGTCTCTCTTAGTGGACTTTAGAATTGCTATTATTTTCTGATTTTCTGATTTCTAATACCATTTTGTTTTTGTGAGTTGATGTATAGTCTACATTGATTATCTAGCATCTATTAAGATGTATTTTTTATATTGGGTAATTATTTTTCTTGATTGATGCTGAGTTTTTGTGTCATGAATTATTAGTTTACCATCCCATGATAGATTCATCTATCTCTGTTTAAGGTGTTATTTTCTCTCTTTTAATTGTACTTTTAATTGTTTTACCTTGATTTGTCACTCTTTTTTGAAAGATTAAGAGGTTTCTTAGATGATGTTTTTCTACTTAATTTTACAAGGGTGGATGTCTGTAGTGGTATCTAATTGTTTTTTATTTTCATCGATTTGTATGCTATACATTGGTAATTAGGTATTTTCCTTAAGGGTTGCTTTTAGTTGACTATTATTTACATTCCTTTTTTATATTTATTTGTCATAGTTGGGTGGATATTCAGTATGCCTATATGTGCATGAAATTTTTTTTGTTGGGCTTATACTACCTAGATATAGAGTCCCTCAATAGAGAAGGTTTACTTTTTCTATTTTGCATACATCCTTTGACTTGACAAATGACAAGTTAATGGCAATTTTTTTCTTGGTACTATAATATGGGATGTATAATATTTCTTCTCTGTTTTGTGTATTATGAGGAGGTGAGCTGGAATTTTTAAAAAGTTGTTTTGTCTCTCTTAGTGGACTTTAGAATTGTTATTATTTTCTGATTTTCTGATACCAATTTGTTTTTGTGAGTTGATGTATAGTCTAAATTCATTATCTAGCATCTATTAAGATGTATTTTTTATATTGAATGATAATTTTTCTTGATTCATCCTTAGTTTTTGTGTCATGCATTGTTAGTTTAACACCCCATGATAGGCTGTTTTTTTATTGAGCTAAAATTTTATATGTTATATAAAAGGTGGATCTTTTTTATAGGTCTACTGTATTTCAACCTATTAGGATATGTATCCATGTCAGGTGATGTCACGACTTGGTGAACCCCTCTCATTGTCTACTCCAAAAATTCACCTTTGTTTTTATTATTTATTTATTATTTTTAGGTACCACCAATGACATTTTATTCTTTAAATTTCAGATCTGATTGAGTTTCTTTTTATTTGTATTTTCTGTTTAATCTTAATATGTATATTCCAGAATATAGACTCCTTTAAAGAGCATTATCTAGAGAAGTTTGTTTTCCACTGTGAATTATTTTATTTATTTCGGCTGTGTTTGATTTTAAGTCTAATTAGTAAGAATAAAGTGTGGTGAATTTATGTATTTGTATTATTTTACTCTACTTTATTCTGATTGCATGGTTAATGACAAGTATGGCAAGTTGATGGTTTTTGTGGGTAAATTAAAATTCGTTTTATGTGTTGTTCATATTGATATTGATGCCTATAAATAGAGGTCGTGTAGCATCCTTTGGATTGTTAAATTTCAACTTTGAGTGTCCACATTTGTATCCTTGCTTTTCTCATCTTTGAGTGACAATGGCTGTTGTGACTGGGGTGTTTGATGCTGTGAAAAATATATATCGTGGGAAAGAGACATGGAGGCTTAAGGTCCGTGTTGTAAGGATATGGGTTATTTGTGAAAAGGAAAATCCCTCTAATGTTTTCTCGGTTGAGATGGTTTTGGTGGATGCAGAGGTTTGTGGTGTTTTCTTTATTTGCTTGCTTGGTTCATATGACATGTAGACGTATTTTAACTTTTATTTTTCTTATTGTAGGGTGGAAGAATTCAAGCAAGCATTAGGAAAGCTATGCTCAAGAAATTCATGGGTAACGTGGTTGAGGGTGCTGTCTATAAGATGACCTTTTTTGGTGTCATTGACAATCTTGGAACTTATAGGGCAACTACCCATGAGTGCAAGCTGCTGTTCCAGCCTAGGACTAAGGTTTATCCTTGTGAGAGTGAGGTAATATCAAGGTTTGGGTTGGATGTCAAGACTTTGGAGGAAATTCATCAAACAAGTGGTGATTCTGAATATTTGTTTGGTGAGGACTTTTATTTTCTTTAGCTTTATGTATTACTACAGTATTATTAAATTCTTTTGTGTCTTTATGATGCTTTGTTTTTTGTTTTCTCTAGATTTCATGGGTGTCTTGACTGTTGTTGGTGAAGAAAAACATTATGAAAAATTCAATAGAACTATAAGGGTGCTTGAGTTGGAGCTCACTGATGACAAGTGAGGAAGTTATATGTTAGGACAATTTATTTAATTTTTAGGAGGAGTAAATGTATTCTATTGATTGTGAGTTTATATATGATGCATGTGTTATTGAATATGGTGTTTGTTGTGTGTAGGGGTGTTGTTAGGTGCTCTTTGTTTGGGCATTTCATTGACCTCATGAAAGATTACTTGAAGAATCGTTCTGTTGATGAGCTTGATATTGTGGTCATCCAGTTTGCTAGGCTTAAGAGTTACATGGGTCAGTTTTATTATTTGGGTGATTATGGTTATGTTTATATTTTTTAATAATTTTGGTTTTGATTTTTTTCTTTTCTGATTATTTTATTTATTTCATTTCTTGATATGTAGGTAAGAATTCTTTGCACACTTTGAGTAACTCCACTAGGGTTCTTTGGAATCCTCAGATTCAAGAGGCTGTTTCTTTTAAGAATGGGTAATGGGTAATTTTAAAGTATTATTTATAGTTGTTATTTACTGGATTTTTTAATGTGCTCATATCCTTTTCTTTCCTCTATTGTACTCTTTGAAGCATTGCATTTCATGGCTTTGATTTGCATGCCCCCATGAAGATGATTGGTGGAAATGACCGGCCATAATCACTTAGGGAGGAGTTCATCAATCATTTTCCTAGGAAAACTATTGAGGATCTACAACTTATGAAGGAGGTTATTTAATAATTCCCACATTGTTTTTTTTTCAGTTTTTTCCTTTTATATGTATCTTGCAGCTGATTTTAAATTTTTTCAGGATGGTACTTTCATTTTCCTTGCAAATGTTGATGGAATTGTGAAAAATGATATGTGGTGGTATCAAGCATGTAAATGCCAAAAGGCAGTCAATTATGATGATGATACTTATACATATTACTGTGCTGGGTGTGAGGCAAATGTTGCTGATGTTACTCCTAGGTCATTTATTTTAATGAAATTCATATTGAGTTATTTCATGTGGTTATGTATTTTTTGTTTTGATGAATAAACCATGTCTTTATTTCATAATTTCTGTAGGTTTAGGCTGAGGTTGGATGTTAGTGATATTACTGAAAAGGCTGAATTTGTCATCTTTGATTATGATGCCTCTTTTTTGCTCTCCAAGACATGTGCATCAATGGTTGGGGATGCACTGGTATAGTGATTTTTAAATATCAAATCTAGCTTATACATTTTTTATGTTGTAGTAATGTGAATTGTTTGTTTCCTTGAATCTTTCTTTATATTTTTTTGTAGTTCCCATCTCTTCAATATCCAGATGACTTTAATGTGCTTATTGGCAAGGAAGTGCTCTTTAAAGTAGAAGTTAAAGAGGACCGTGCCTTTAAATGGGATGATTCTTTTAAGATTAAAAAAGTGTGTACTGATGAGGATATTATTAAGGAATTTAAGCAGGATTTTTCAATCAAGACCCCTGAGAAGGTTTGCTTTATTTTTATTTGTTCTGTGGAGTTTAAGTTTAATATATAGTTTATTCATTGGATATGATGTGAATCTTTGTTGATTATTCTTTTCTTTTGTAGTCTACCTTCAAGACATCTCTGAGTGAGCAGCCTGGTGAAGAGTTACCTGCGGAGGGGGGTGGAGATGTGAGTACTGTAATTGATTTGATTGATGTGTGTAATGGTGGTGAGTGGAATCCAATTTCTGCTGGAGATTCCTCCAATGTTGCTGCCTGTTTGGCTCCTCAGAAGCGTAAGGCTACTTCTCAGGTTGAACGAGCTCCAATCAACAAGAAAAAGGGTCTTGGGAAACCTGTGAAAGTTGAGAAGGAGTAGGGGTTTTTAGTAATGTTGTGTTTAATGTTAGGTGTTTTAAATTTATGTTTATGAATGTTGTCTTTATTTTGAGATATTCCTCGGTAGCTACATGGGTGGATTGTAAACCTGTTTCCCTTTTTGATATTTATGATAAATTGCATTGTTTCAATGCAGATTTATTCTTTAGTGGATGAGATTTGGGTGTGCCAGTGTTTTGGCTTAGATAGTCGTGTTTGTTTATTGTTAGGTACTTTGTGGGGATGGTATTTTGTAATGGGTGCATGGTTTATTGTTAGGTACTTTATGGGATTGTTATTTTGTAATGGGTACATGGATCTTACCCATTAGTCCATTGGTACCCTCTTATGTGTATGGTGGTTTTAGGATAATGTGAATGTAAATTAATTTCATAGTGAGTTGATGTGTTTTATTCTGATTTATTTTCTCAAGTGTTTCATATTATAGCATTGAGAAATATAACTTGCTTTGGAATTGAATTTAGTTGGTCATTTTAATTGAGAGTTTTGACATTAACTCAATAATTTAATGATTAGTGTTGCAGTGGTATGAACACTTTGTATTTATTAATTTAGTAATCCATTAATCAATTGATTTATACTTATGAGATTCTTTTAGCCTATGTTACTTATTTTATTTTATAAAACATAGAGTGATGACCCTAATTTGAGTTAATGTGAAGTAATGACCCTTTTTAAGTATTTATTTTACTCATGTTATTTTTT
This sequence comes from Sesbania bispinosa, assembly GCA_026901365.1. NCBI lineage: Eukaryota > Viridiplantae > Streptophyta > Magnoliopsida > Fabales > Fabaceae > Sesbania > Sesbania bispinosa. Next base: position 319,106 of record QLOH01000753.1, on the reverse strand, counting down.
AAATGTGTAATTTAAGAATAATATGCTTTAATGTGGGTTTCTTATTGTTTGTGGTGAAAAATTCAAATTCGAAAAGAATGAATTTAATCACTTTGATTCTACGAGCAATCTGGGGATTAGAATCAAATCCTCTTACGGGACTCTTTTAAAAAAGTAGGTTTATGTGTTCAAATGATCAAAATAATGAATTTTCTGGAAACTTAGATTAAATGGTTCAGAATTTCACCAATTAATTTTCTAAACGTTAGAAATCCAGAAACAATAAGTTCTAAAAAGATTTGATTCAGAATTTCATCCAAGAACTTAATTTCCATAAGATTGCTTGATTCAGAATTCTTATCAAGTTTAAAACATGAGTTTTCAGAAACTGATTTTTGAGAAACTTTAGTAAAAGTTTTAAGTAAGAAATTGTAGAAGAAATGAATTGCAGAATGTAAACAAAAGAATAGAAAAGTTGAATTGTAAGAACAATTGCATTAAGATAAATTTGGATGGGTTCATCATGTACTGTTCTTCTCCTTGTAACCTGTTTGTCGCTGTGAGTTCGGACGTTAAGGTGTTTCAGAGATTTTGAGTGAGTGATTTTTCCAACCCTTATTACATTGTGGGTTCTAGTATTTATAGATTCTAATCCTAACGGCTAACTAATGCATGCTTGACACATCAGCAACCCTATGTGTTGGCAGCGTAGATGCTTGCCACGTTTCTGCTATCCAGAAAACTAATTACAAATTTTGAAAATTAACCACTAAATAGGTGACACTTGTCTTGATCTTCATAACTTCCAATAACTGTTTTCTTAATATCTTCTATCTTTTCGAAAATGAACCTTCTGTCTTTTCGAAAATGAGTCTTCTGTTTTCTTCAAAATTCTTCTAAGTCTTCAAAGATGTGTCTTCGAATTTCTGTTTTCTGACTGTTTCGAATTCCTCTTTTGGAATTTCTATCTTCTAATTTCTTGAATTCTGCTGCTTTATTTTCGAAAATATTCTTTATCTTGACTCTGTACCTTTCAAGCTTTTCGAATTCAAAGATATTGATTCGAATTTTGAATTTCTCTTTCTTTTATGCTATGTGGCATATTTTCATTAGTCATTCCAAAGGTTGTGAAGACCACCGGCCACCGTCCTCTCATTTTACATGTGCTTTTTCTTATTGGACGTTACAGTGGCACATTAACGGCTCTTGGCTCTTTTAACTCCTATAAATGGGAGTTCATTTCACACTTCATTCATTCAAACTTCTCCATTCTTCTCTTTTTCTCTTCTCTTCATCTTTTCGAAATCTCTTCATAGAATTTCTTCAAAGAATATAAAGAAGTTAATTTCTTTGGCTGTTACGTTCAATCTAATCTGGAATGACTTCATTTTTGATAAGATTGACGTAATAGCCAAAGTTATTGGCTTTTTTAATCTTTCTCCTTGAAAGTTTTATATTGGATTGAACGTAATAGCCAAAATAGATTCATTTTTATTCTCCATGCTGACTTCGATCTTCCTCCTCAGGTGCAAGGAGATTCTAGGTTTTATCAGACCTGTGCTGGATGAAAGAAGAAGAAAAGGCATGGAAGACAAGAATGAAGTATTTAGTATACCTTAGGATAGTTTCTTTTCTAATATTCTAGGTACTTAGGACAATTTCCTATCTAAGTGTATTTCCAATGTATTCGAACAACATGTAATTCGAATTTTGGACTTGAATAAAAGAATTGTCCTTTACCTGATTTGGAATACCTTTCATTTACATCTCTTTACATTTTCGAATCCGCAATATATCTTTTCTTCCGAATTTCCAAAGTTTCTATATTAACTCTGCTTCAAGTATTTTCTAAGTTAACAAGATTTTCAATCAGAATTCGAAATAAGATCATATTGTTCTTCTTCTGAAAATTCGAAATGGCTTTAGAATGCCATGACTTAAAGAATTCGAAATAATTGAAATGTCATCAATTAAGGAATTCGAGATAATTAAAAATCAAATCCTAACACTTATTTATTGAATTAATTGGCTGAGTTCAGATTATAGTGTAACAAAATGGTAATTAGTAATGGTAATTAACAAAGTGGTGATTGACAATCCAACATGCTTTCTATTAACAACTTCGATAAAGCAAATTATTAAGGTAACCTACCATACAGAGATGGCCCAGGGATGGTTTGTGGGTTTTAAAAATTTTCAAAAGTGAGTAGGCCCAGTAAGAGTCTTTTGGATGTATCCGGTTTGGATTGTCAATGTGGGGGAGACAACAAATTAAATTCTCTTATACTGAACCCAATATTGAACCCTAATTCATAAATGCAGGTTGTTCCCTTTTCTTGAGCTTTTATTTTCGGTCGCTGCATTGTTGTTCTTCCCCACACAACTTTGTCTTTCTCTCCTTCTTCCGCGCACAGGTGCCGTTTGTTTGCGCGTTCAACGCTGCAAATTCTATCGCTGCAGTTGAGCCTCTTCTCAAGTGTTCCTCCTTCTCTTCTTTTATTTTCACACATTCCCTCACACTGCATTCCCTCACGCTGTCCTAAGGTTTGCTTGTGTGGTGTCCTGCTGCCTCTGTGTTATGTGATTGGGTTTGATTTGTTCTTGATTTCTTGCATATCAATGGGCATTAAACTTTGAGTTCTCTTGAGAATGTTTTTTTTCTATGTACATACTCTTGATTTTAGGGTATTTCTCTTGATTATTGAATTTCTCATATTGTAAACTGCAATTAAAAGGAAATGCTTAATGAGAAACCAGAGGAATGCAAAGAGAATAACCCCTAGGTATGGTTGCCCAGTTAGGACTTAGGACTCAGGGCAAGGGAAACAATAGTAATTGTAAAAGAGGACATTACCTGCAAATAATTGCAAAACTGAAAACGCTGTTATCCAATCCCCAACAGTCCTGAGTAATAATCTCCCTAGAAGCCCTGCATACAGAAAAAATAGCCTTTGAATTTAAAGCATGCTCTTAGTGTCATACATAAAATGAATTATAAAGCTGCCTTTGAATTTAAAACATAGTCCTGCATACAGAAAACATGCTCTTAGTGTCATATATAAAGCTTTTGGAACTGTGCCAAATTATAAATGAAAAAAAAATCCATTAATTTAAAAGCCATGAGAGGATTCTTTGAAAACATTGTGTGCAACTAAATTTTCAGCTAGCTTATTTGTTATAGATACCCATGGCTGTTCATTTCAGTGGACTTTAGTGTATTTTACTGTGTTGGAATTTTACATTGTTTGTATTCATTAATTATTTGTAACATAGGTCTATTAATTTTGTGAGAATTCGTTTGATGTTACCTGTTATTAATTATTTTCCATATTCAGCCTAGGTTCCATTTTAGATAGACAAGCATTGAACAATCCTCCACCCAATCGAGAGATCAATGTTAGGGATATTGATAATGGAATTGGGTATTGGTTTATAAAGGTGAAAGTACTTCACATTTGGCCTCGGCTTGATTCCATTCATGATTATGCAATGTTAAGTTTGGAGATGGTTCTAATGGACTTTGAGGTAGATGTTCTTAGTTTTTCCTTATATACAATTAGATTGACTTTCTTTGTTGTATGCATTGAGTTGAAATTTTGCATTAATTAATAAGTTGAGTAAAATTAGTCATATCAATGATGTCACCTTATTTGTTTTAGGGTACAAAGATACAAGGTACTGTACCTGTGGATGTTTTCAACTCAGAGAATTTTGATATAGCTGAAGAAGGTTATTATAAGATTGGTCGAGTACAAGTGGTTAACAATGATGGCTAAGAAAGGGCAACTACTCACCCCTTTCGATTGTTGTTTTCACAAAGATCGTTGGTCAAGCCATGACAACCTAGGAGTTTCTCTAACTCTTATGGATTAACTCCATTTACTGTTTCTTAGATAAGGACATACATCAATGAGTTAGAGCAGTTTGTTGGTATTATCATTAGTATCTCATTTTTTCCACCCAAACTTTTGACCCTTGATTAATGATTTCTAAATTTAATAATTACATGCTTAATTTTGATGATGTATACATTTTTCATTTCTAGACATTGTTGGCCTTTGTACCTCCATCTCCTCGGAAAGAGTGCATTTTTTGGATGGAAGAGTTGTCAATGTGGTTCTCCTAGAGATTACTGATGAAACGTATAACCATTACTATGTGTTAAAGTATAATTTCTATGCTTGATATGATGAATATGTTTAGGATTTAATATTTGTTTGTTTAAAATAATTGTAGTGGTAGCCTAGAGTGTGTTCTCTATGATCAATATGTGGATCAAATCCATGGACATATTAAGATCAATGGTATGAAGCGTACAATTGTTGTGCTTCAATTTACCAAGATGGTGGCTTTTGATCCTGCTTTGTTTGGTTAGTATTTGTAATGTTTATCCATATAATTTTTATTTCCTGGAATATTATTCATTAGAAACTTGCTTATGTTTGGTTCATATTTGGTGTTTTTCTTTCTAGGGGATTGTGTTATACAAATTATCCCTAATGTAACTAGATTGCTCTTCAATCCACCAATTGATGAGGTTTTTGATGAATATGATCGGTGAGATTACCATTGTGTATATTTTTTAAACAATTATGCCCTGGAGATTTTAAAATAAAGGATTGAAATTAGATCTTTAACTATGATCTATTTTATTTGTATTACTAAATACATTGTTTTGTTTTGTAGTCTACTCACACATGGGATAGATTTGATTTCACCATTGAGGTATGTGCTCATTGATCGAGTGGATGTTGATGTGGTTGACGACTTCTTATTTTCATTTCGTAGGAAGGAACTTCGTGAATTATGTTTTCAAGCTAAGGTATTTCTTTATATTCTTTTTATTGTTATTTTTCATTAGTAAAGGTGTTATTTGTGCTTTTTAATTTGATTCTTATTAATCATTTTACTAGGCTGGGAGGTATATTGTGTTAGCTACGTTGGGTAGTATAGTTGGTAATGATCAGTGGTGGGAGTTGTATTCTGAGTGTCGAAAAAGGGGCTTCTGAGGTCATCCTTTGGGTTATTCCTACAATGATAAGAAGTTGCTTCCAAGGTACATGATTCCTTTAAAGTTTGTATCTCTTTTAATTTTATTCTTTTTTGTTTTTACGGGTTGGTTTGAGATTTTATGTGATATTATACTTCTAATTATCATTTCTTGTGCGTGGAGGTATCTCTTTTTTTTGTTATCTCATCGTTATTTCATAATTTGATGTTAATGTTGGGTAGGTATAATCTGAAGGCTCAAGTGTTTGATGGTGATCAACGTCTAAACCTTTTATTGAGTGATCATAATGTGATGAAAGTGCTGGTGAAGTTTACTAAACAGGTGCTTGCCATTAAAATTTTCTTTCTTGGATGGCACTTTCTATAGAATCTATGAGATTATGTCCTTTACTAGATGTATCTTAGTTATTGATATGATATAATTTTAATTTGTTTGTGATTTTAAATTGCAGCCAATAATTGGTAATTTGGAAGAAGCTTTTCAGTGCATAATTGGGAAGAAATTTTTATTTATTGTTGAGAAGGGATGTGGTCATACACTCGCTGATGATGATTGGTTGAGAGTTCGGAATTTGTGTGGTGATCTTGAGATCCTTAGAGTTTTTGTTGATCGTGACTATTATTCACTTGATATAATGGTATATTCCTTCTATATAGATTTTCTTTATTTTTTTTTTATATTTAGTTAAATGATGCAAGATGATTTTATTCTTGATAATTTCACAGACGAAGGCGATGATTCTCACTGCATTGAGAAAGTATACTCCTCTTGATGATTCATTCCTTACTTCGAATCGTTGTTCTGGTGTTGGTGTTTCTGAATCATTAATTGCGCATAATGTTGGTGAGACCTCCTCATCTGCGTGTGGTGTTGAATATCCCATTGGTGGTGAAAAACCCATTTCTAGAAGTAGTGATTCTGAATCTTAAAAAATTTAGACTGATCTTGTGGTGGCTTTGCTTGGTACTTATTTGATTATCTTTTCTGTCTAACCTATGATATTGTAACTGGTGCTGGATTTTATTTCTTTGGATTTGTAATATTAGGAACAATGGATTCGCATAGGACCTATAAGCGTTAGTTGTTGCTATCAAATTATGACTTCTGATTTATTTATATCTGTTTGGAAATTGTGTTGATCTTTTTAAGATTTGTTTTTATGGTTAATTTCTATTTCACTGATCTATCTATGATTGCAAATATATATTTTGTTTCATTTGTCTAGATTATTTGTTTTTGTTAATTTGGGTAGTGGATTTTAGGATATCTATTTTTTTATGTTTTTGTCTATAACTTTAATTTTCTATCTATATTTTTAAGTTCCTGTTAGGATTTGATTTTTAATTATCTCGAATTCCTTAATTGATGACATTTCAATTATTTCGAATTCTTTAAGTCATGGCATTCTAAAGCCATTTCGAATTTTCAGAAGAAGAACAATATGATCTTATTTCGAATTCTGATTGAAAATCTTGTTAACTTAAAAAATACTTGAAGCAGAGTTAATATAGAAACTTTGGAAATTCGGAAGAAAAGATATATTGTGGATTCGAAAATGTAAAGAGATGTAAATGAAAGGTATTCCAAATCAGGTAAAGGACAATTCTTTTATTCAAGTCCAAAATTCGAATTACATGTTGTTCGAATACATTGGAAATACACTTAGATAGGAAACTGTCCTAAATACCTAGAATATTAGAAAAGAAACTATCCTAAGGTATACTAAATACTTCATTCTTGTCTTCCATGCCTTTTCTTCTTCTTTCATCCAACACAGGTCTGATAAAACCTAGAATCTCCTTGCACATGAGGAGGAAGATCGAAGTCAGCATGGAGAATAAAAATGAATCTATTTTGGCTATTACGTTCAATCCAATATAAAACTTTCAAGGAGAAAGATTAAAAAAGCCAATAACTTTGGCTATTACGTCAATCTTATAAAAAATGAAGTCATTTCAGATTAGATTGAACGTAACAGCCAAAGAAATTAACTTCTTCATATTCTTTGAAGAAATTCTATGAAGAGATTTCGAAAAGATGAAGAGAAGAGAAAAAGAGAAGAATGAAGAAGTTTGAATGAATGAAGTGTGAAATGAACTCCCATTTATAGGAGTTAAAAGAGCCAAGAGCCGTTAATGTGCCACTGTAACGTCCAATAAGAAAAAGCACATGTAAAATGAGAGGACGGTGGCCGGTGGTCTTCACAACCTTTGGAATGACTAATGAAAATATGCCACATAGCATAAAAGAAAGAGAAATTCAAAATTCGAATCAATATCTTTGAATTTGAAAAGCTTGAAAGGTACAGAGTCAAGATAAAGAATATTTTCGAAAATAAAGCAGCAGAATTCAAGAAATTAGAAGATAGAAATTCCAAAAGAGGAATTCGAAACAGTCAGAAAACAGAAATTCGAAGACACATCTTTGAAGACTTAGAAGAATTTTGAAGAAAACAGAAGACTCATTTTCGAAAAGACAGAAGGTTCATTTTCGAAAAGATAGAAGATATTAAGAAAACAATTATTGGAAGTTATGAAGATCAAGACAAGTGTCACCTAGTTAGTGGTTAATTTTCAAAATTTGTAATTAGTTTTCTGGATAGCAGAAACGTGGCAAGCATCTACGCTGCCAACACATAGGGTTGCTGATGTGTCAAGCATGCATTAGTTAGCCGTTAGGATTAGAATCTATAAATACTAGAACCCACAATGTAATAAGGGTTGGAAAAATCACTCACTCAAAATCTCTGAAACACCTTAACGTCCGAACTCACAGCGACAAACAGGTTACAAGGAGAAGAACAGTACGTGATGAACCCATCCAAATTTATCTTAATGCAATTGTTCTTACAATTCAACTTTTCTTTTCTTTTGTTTACATTCTGCAATTCATTTCTTGTACAATTTCTTACTTAAAACTTTTACTGAAGTTTCTCAAAAATCAGTTTCTGAAAACTCATGTTTTAAACTTGAGAAGAATTCTGAATCAAGCAATCTTATGGAAATTAAGTTCTTTGATGAAATTCTGAATCAAATCTTTTTAGAACTTATTGTTTCTGGATTTCTAACGTTTAGAAAATTAATTGGTGAGATTCTGAACCATTTAATCTAAGTTTCCAAAAAATTCATTCTTTTGATCATTTGAACACATAAACCTACTTTTTTAAAAGAGTCCCGTAAGAGGATTTGATTCTGATCCCCAGATTGCTCGTAGAATCAAAGTGATTAAATTCATTCTTTTCGAATTTGAATTTTTCACCACAAACAGTTCCTTAATGATGTAAATATGAATTTTATTAAATTAGACCATATTATTTGTTTTTTATATTGACAAATCATTTTTATATTTTTATTTTATTGCTTGTGTGATTTGACAAGTAGTCATGTGTAAGGTCTATATTATATAGGGTGAATTGTAGCCATTAATTGTAGGCTACCTTTATGATTTTTTAGATTGTTAGCCTAGATGATGTTGATTGAGTGATTGGTCTCTTTAAACATACATATTCCCATTATATCTTTTAAAATAATATCACCCAATTACCTCTATATAATGAGACCGAGAGGTCTTCTTTTTTTTTTTCCATCAATTGATCTTCTCTTCTTATATTTGCCATCTTCTCTTCTTTCAAGTGGCTGAATTTGTCACTTCCTTTCACTTTTCACGCATTCACCTTCTAAGGTGAGAATGAGCATTTTTTAAGTGTTGGTGAAATGGTTATTGAACAGAATATATATCATCTTGAAGTGCCACTCCAAACTGGTGTGACTTTGCTTCTTTGTACCCAAGAGAAAAGAAGAGATAAGGAATCTAGAAAGTTTCAATTATTAGTTCAGTTTCATATATAACAAAATTTTTTTGGGGTAAATTTATAATTTACCGAATAATCTATACCTTTTCATGTCAAAGAAATTAAATTTTCTCTTGGTTTAATTTTGAAGCTTTATCTGCATGTGTCTTCAATTAATTTTGATACTATATTTTGAGCTTTAAAATTTTAGATGGGATTTTCTGATTTGTTTAAAATTTGTGAATGGTAAAGAGATGTTTACATAGGCATGTAACATATTAGGTTTCGAGACTGAACCATTACTTTCATTTGTTATTATAATAGTTTCTCACAAATACAGAATATGGTTGACTAGAAATTGGTTTTGAAATAGTGGAATGATAAGAGTGATGTTTCAAAATTGCAAGTGTGCAGATCTTATTTTATATGCATTTTGCCAAAGCTGAGAGATGATAGTTTTTCTGAAAATTTTGGCACCGAGGGACTTTGCAGGTCTGTGCCCCAGAGTTTTCCACCGATTGTTAAGTCAAAAGGATTCAATTTCAAAAGCTCTTATCCAAAAGTCATTATTTTTGTATCTTAAAATTCACCCACCTTTAAGATAACATCACAAATGTAAGGTTCCTAGAACATCAGAAATGAAAAGGTACTATTGTTCGGATAATAGGTCATTTATTTGCAACTCAATTGAAAATATAAGCCATTTTAGCACTACTTTTCACTCATTGATATGAAGGACATGAACTTAAATCAGGTTAAACTCAAGAGATGTTTACATAGGCATGTTGTTTGCTAAACTTTCTTTGTCCCTTTATTTTAACTTTTCGAGTGTTGATCTCATTTCTATTTTTTTTATGATGAGGATATTTATTTTAGGCATTGATTTACATATAATTGATTTGTGACTACTAAGTTAACCCCATTAATATTTTTTTCCTTTCTTATCGATTTCGTTAATTGTGTTTCTTTGGTTTAGAGTGACGAATTGGAACTAAGTTATTTTTTTTAAATGGGAGATGACTAATTATATTCATCTTAGATTTTTTATGTTATTTGACATTTTATTTAATGCTGATGTAAATTTATCTCAAATGTTTATCTCCCAGTTAATTATGGGTCGGAAACCTACGAAGGAAAAACGGGAGAGACCAGATGCATCCTTTAACCGTGTTAATTCTAGGATGACAAGGATAAAACAGAGTATTATATAGATTATTTTTTATCATTTGGTTAATGTTTTTTATTTATATTTTTTAAGTTTTTTTTTTCTGACAATTAATAATTTATTCATGTAGTGTTGTCTTCAGAGGTTCATTTCCAGTTGCCTACCATTGAATTAAACACTTCATTATTGAATGTTGAAGGCTCCACCGGTGCGATTAATGTCATTATATTTAGTTATTTTTTACTTTTACTACTGCGGTGTCAACCACTTTGAATCTTAGATGATGACAGATTTAAAAAAAATTCATATTTATTTTAAATTTGCATTTAGGTTATTTATTTTTTTAAATTCCTATCTTTGGTGAAAATATTTAATATTTTAATTAAAATAATTTAATTTGTGGAGCAGGATATAATCATTTTGATGAGGATGATGTTCTAGATAATGAAATTGGTAGTGATATGTTTAATGAGTCTGAACTTCAAGGTATCAATCACTTTAATGTATTTTAAACTAATTTGCTTTTTTACCTATATGTCTAATTAAAAAAACAAAATGTATAATTTGTAGAATATATGGACGTTGGAGACATGAAGTACGCTTGCAAGCATTGTGGTGTTATTTTTTGGTTTGAGGAGCGATCTGATAACCAATCGCATAGTGCTGTTCCTGATTTCTCTCTGTGTTGTATGAGGGGAAAAATTTTGTTACCATTATTGCAAAAACCTCCTGATTTGTTATCTAAATTATTCTCTGGTGCTGATTCAAGAGGATCTCATTTTTTAGATAATATCAGATCATACAATAGTATGTTTTCTTTCACATCCATTGGAGCTAGGGTTGAAATTCAATTAAATGATGGGGGTGGACCACCTCAGTTTGTTATTAGCGGTCAGAATTATCATCGAATAGGTTCTTTATTACCATTGGAGGGAGAAAAGCCGAAATTTGCTCAACTCTATATCTATGACACACGAAATGAAGTTCAAAATAGGATGACCTGTTTCAGGTTAGGTGTTGCATTTACTATTTATCTATTTCGAATTAAAGTGGAATAAAAAATATGTTAATTGATGTGTGTTTTTTTATTATAATTGTATTGACATGATAATAACATTACACCGTTCATTAATGCAGTGATGATGCACAAGGGTCTTCCTTAGATGCTCAATTAGTGGCAGAATTATTGTTCATGGTTGATCAGTTTAATGTACTTGCCAAGTCATTTAGGCGAGTGAGGGATTGTATTGAAGAGGATTCACAAATTGATATTTCCTTGAGGTTGTTTCATGGACGAGGTGGTGATCCACGTACCTATAATATGCCTACTGTTGATGAGGTTGCTGCGTTGATTGTTGGTGATTTTGATAGCTCTGAATGTGGAAGGGATATTATACTTCGTAGTCGGGATGGAGGTTTTTAGAGAATTCATGAGACACACACATCATATATACCACTGCAATATCCTTTGCTTTTTCCATATGGAGAAAATGGATATATAGAAAATATTGAATTTCGTCCAGATAGTTCTTCCCATTGGATTGGAAAAAGGAGGAGAGTATCACTGCGAGAATATATTTCATTTGGAATACAAGAGAGGCTGGTTGAAGACACTATCATTTTGAAGAGTAGGAGACTCTTTCAACAATTTGTTGTTGATTGTTATTCAATGATTGAATCCCAGCGATTATCATATTTGAGGCAGAACCAAAGCTTAATAAGGCATGATTTTCTATCTGGTATTGAGGAGGCTGTTGATCGAGGAGATACAACACCTGCCTCAATTGGAGGGAGAATTGTTATGTCGTCGTCATTCACTGGTGGTAGACGATACATGTTTAATAATTGTCAGGATGCCATGGCAATTTGTAAACGATTTGGGTATCCAGATTTGTTTTTGACTATGACATGTAATCCTAAATGGCCGGAGCTACAACGTTGTCTGACAGAAAAGGGATTGAATGCGTATGATCGACCAGATCTCACGTGTCGCATGTTTAAGATGAAGTTAGAACAGTTGATGGCTGGTTTTAAGAAGGGAGAATTCTTTGGGAAGGTTATTGCAGGTAATATTCATATTTATTTTTTCATTTTCAAATTAATTATTTCACACAGTTTATGTTGTCACTTTATTCATGTAGGAATGTACACAATAGAATTTCAGAAAAGGGGTTTGCCTCATGCACATACACTATTGTGGTTGGATTCATCTGATAAATTAGAATCAGCAGATATGATTGATTCGGTTATTTGTGTGGAGTACCCGATCCCATAAAATATCCGAAGCTGTTTGAGGTTGTTTCATCTTATATGGTTCATGGTCCATGTGGGATTAGTCACCGCAACTCACCTTGCATGAAGAATGGAAGGTGTTCAAAGTATTTTCCTAAGTCTTTTGTTGATGAAACCCGTTTTGATAATGATGGATTTCCCATCTATCGAAGAAGGAATCATGGCATCACAACAACAAGGAAGGGTGTGCAGTTGGAAAATAGATTTGTGGTTCCTTACAATCCCAAGCTATTGATGAGGTATCAAGCTCATATTAATTTGGAGTATTGCAACAAATCCAATTCTATCAAGTATTTGTTCAAGTATATCAATAAGGGAGTTGATAGGGTTACTGTTTTTGTTGGTTCTAACTCTAATTTTGATGGCACAAATGGAGAGGTTGATGAAATTAAACAATATTATGATTGTCGTTATTTGTCTCCTTGAGAGTCAATTTGGCGTATATTTATGTTTGATATTCATCAGAGATGGCCTCCCGTTCATAAGTTGTCGTTTCATTTACCTCATCAACAAGTTGTTGTATTTCGAGACCATGATAGAATTAATAATGTTCTTGCTCGAAACTCAGAGAGGAAAACCATGTTTTATCGTGGATGGATGCAAATAGTAAATATTTTGAGGCAAAGAATTTGACATATGGGGAATTTCCATCTGCTTTTGTGTATGATCAACATGATCAAACATGGTGGCCAAGACAAAGGGGATATGCAATTGGAAGAATGAGTTACATTCACTCAGGATCTGGTGAAATGTATTATTTAAGGTTGCTATTGAATGTGCAACGTGGTTGTACAAGTTATCAAGAAATAAGGACTGTTAATGGTGTAATCTATGAGACATTTCAAGATGCATGTAATGCATTGGGATTGCTTGCAGATGACAAGGAATTCATTGATGGGATCATTGAAGCTTCAACCATTGTCTCTGGAAGTTGCCTTAGACGATTATTTGTTACGTTATTATTGTCAAACACAATGTCCAAGCCTTCATTAGTTTGGGAGCACACATGGAAACTTTTGGCAGATGATATCTTATATAAAAATGAAAGGATCTACATTGTCCAAGTAAGTTAAAAACTATCCCTTATAGTTTTTTATTTCATGTTCTACATGAGTGAAATATTTTGTTTGCATAGGTTTAATCATGACGGATGATGAACTTCAAAGGCTCTGTTTGGTTGAGATTGAAAAGATTTTGTTGATGAATGGGAAGTCTTTGAAGGATTTTGAACGTATGCCCATGCCTCAGCAGGTAGATCTCGATCAATTTGGAAACATCTTAATCTTCAACGAGTTGAATTATGACATTCATGAAATGAAGACCAAACACAATGAATGCGTGCTTTTGTTGAATGAGGATCAGAGAGTTGTCTATGAACAAGTTAGTTATGCAGTTAATATTGAGGACGAGGGATTGTTTTTTGTTTATGGTTACGGCGGTACATTGAAGACGTTTTTGTGGAACACATTGTCTTATGGATTGCGATCTCAACGCAAAATTGTTTTGAATGTGGCGTCAAGTGGTATTGCGACTCTTTTATTGCCTAGTGGTAGAACGGCACACTCGAAATCTGCAATCCCGTTGTCTTTGGATGAAGACTCCTGTTGTACTATCAAACAAGGAAGTCTTAAGGCTGAATTACTTCAGTATACCACCTTGATTATTTGTGATGAGGCTCCAATGGTCAGCAAATGGGCATTTGAAGCATTAGATCGAACCATGCGTGATATGATGAGGTTTACAAACAAGGATAGCATGGATAAACCATTTGGTGGAAAAGTTGTTGTTCTTGGTGGTGATTTTAGACAAATATTACCAGTTATACCTAGAGCAAGTCGTGCGGAAGTTGTGATGGCAACTTTGAATTCTTCCAAGTTATGGAAACATTGCAAAGTTTTGACACTTTCAGAGAACATGAGGTTACAGGGTTGTCGAGATGTTGTTACTCAACGTGAGATTAAGGAATTTGCTGATTTGATTCTTGCTTTGGGTGATGGTGATTTGGGCACATATGGTGATGGTGAAACTGATATTGATATACCAGAGGATCTATTGTTATATTCTATTAATGATACAATAGGTGATATTGTTGCTTTTACCTACCCCGACTTGCTCTCCAATTTTGGAAATATTAAGTTATTCCAAGATAAGACAATTATTGCTCCTACACTAGATGTGGTTCATTCCATTAATGAATATGTGATGAAATTATTTCCTGGAGAAGAGAGAGTTTATTTGAGTTCAGATTCTATATGGAAGGTGGACAAAGAGGTTGGTATCCAAGCTGATTGGTTGACAACAGAGTTCTTAAATGGTATTAGGTGTTCTGGACTTCCTGATCATGAATTAGTTTTAAAGATTGGAGTACCTATTATGCTAATGAGGAATCTTGACGTATCTTCTGGGTTGTGCAATGGAACAAGATTGGTTGTCACTGAGTTAGGATCCAGTGTTATTGGAGCAACGATTATTAGTGGAACCCATTTGGGAACAAGAGTTTTCATTCCTTGCATGAATTTAATTCCATCAGATTATCTCACACCATTGAAGTTTCAGCAGAGACAATTTCCTTTATCTCTCTGTTTTGCTATGACAATTAATAAAAGTCAGGGCCAAACATTATCACATGTCGGTGTCTACTTACCAAGACCTGTTTTCTCTCACGGTCAATTATATGTTGCCATGTCTAGGGTTAAGTCGCGACAAGGACTTAGGATTCTTATTTGTGATGATAATTTTAAGTGTTATATGTTACAAAAACTATAGTGTATAAAGAGGTGTTTCAAAAAATTTAAATGATATTATACATCTATGAACTTCCTTTGTAATTCTAACTATTTGATGTTTCATGTTCCACATTTGTTTTTATTTTCTACTATTATTGCTTTATTTATACTTTGAATTATGAATTATAAATTGTAATATTAAAATTTAATGATCATACTCTTTATTTATTTAACATAGTATATCATTCAGTTTTAACAGTTTTTAAAAATATTACTGCCATGCATCGCACGGATAGAACACTAGTATAGTACAACTCTTTAAATATTGGGTGATTTGGTGAATTAACAATTTGGCTCTTGTTAGAAAACAAGCAAAGACGGGTGTAAAAGGGAAGTGAAAGTTTGGAGAGGATCCATCCATAGGGTGGATTTTACCCTGGTCCCTCCCAAAAAGGGACTATCCATGTCCTTAAAATTTATCCGTTGTAATACCCTTTAAAATCTATGATCTTGGGGCTGTCAAGCTTGAAGATTTAATTGTAGAAAAGTCCAAAACATTTTACGATCTTGGGGCTGCCAAGCTTGAAGACAAGGAAAGGAAAATGCGGAAACGTCAGAGGAGAAGATTTCGTAGATGATCCATCATTGTTGATGGTTTGTGAAGACCCAAAAACTATTTACCATAATTGAGCCCCTTGAAGACCACACCCATATTCAGATCCAAGATATATATCCACCATCGAACCAAACCTACCAAAAGCTACATCGAGAGCCCATCGCACCAAAACAAGCTTCACCACCACAAACTCCATGTTGGCATCTCTCTTTCATCAAAGATTGGCTCACCATGAACACGCCCAACTTTGACCACCCGATTGAGGTTTAATTTAAATAAGTAATGGAAAAGGGGCGAAAAATTTTCGCAAAATGTTGTAATGATCTTTACAGCAAAATAGAATGAGTGGAAGTAAATAACTAAATATACTTCTATATAGACCCCTCAACTAGACAGATGTGGTCACCTCTGGTCCAGGTCATCATGTTGTGTTGAGCTCCATCATGGTTGTGCCTAGTAATTAACAGATGGAGACTCTAATCTAGCAGAGTTCCCCGTGTCAGCTTCTACTATCAGTGGGGATTTATCCATCCCGTGCAGTGGAAATCCTATCCTATCTACCACACTCAATTACTGAAGCAGATGATCCTTATTGTCTCTACCATCTTCTATCGCACATACGATTAATCATGCATTCAAACAAATAGAGAGGGTGACATAGTGATTCAACATAAAGAAGTGAAAGGGAAAATCAAAGCTTCAGAATTAAATATGAATAATAACAGTTACTCTGTATAACAAACAACAATCACAATTAACAGTCAATTATCACACATTCATTTATGGTAACTATAACATTATTAACAGTAATAACAGAACTACCATAAATCAACCAAATAACAATAATAAACAATTCAGCACACCAACAACTGGCAACAGACAAGTCACACATCGGACAAACTATTAATTTATGCAGTTCCATGCAATGCAATGCATGTGGGCCACAACAACGTCCATTCACAGGACTACCTCCACGGAGTTTTACAAGCGATGATCGGGAGATCTCATCACGATATACAACCCCATATAATAGTTGCATGAAACTTAAATACTCAGTGGGCACCGTGACACTATCTACCGTTTGGATGATCTCTGGGGACTAGTCAAGTGCGATGATGGGTTTCTGGCAAGCAAACCACAAATTCAGCAGTATAATAGTAAGAAGAGTATCGTATCCACATGGAACGGTCAATTTACGTAGACTGTGATCTATTTATCAAGGGAAAACAACGGTTTAGAGATATTGTTGCGGAATTGTAAATAGAAAGTAAATATCAATAGAATTGGAAAGGAAGAGTTAGAGACACTTTACTTGGATTAGGATTGGACTTCATATCATCTCACCCTTTGTGCATGTAAAAACTATCTATTATTTTAGGTTTACTCTATAATATCCTAGACAAACTTTATTGCTATGACCCCGAGTTATCAGCGGCCTCACACACTCAAAGATAATCCATGCGGGCTCTCCCAGGCCACAAACTTACCCTCGGCTTATTTTGCTCTTTTTTTAGTCAGTTTGTAAAGGAACTTAGTTGATAAACGAGGCCTAATGCTGTAGACGCATCTTCGCTCAAGTACTGTCACTACCATCACTCATCAGGATATGCCTATGTTCGAATCCTGTATTGACAATCAACTAACTCCTTGCTATCGGTTTATGAATACCAAGCTTAATGGTTGGATGCCCTTCATTATGGTACTCACACTACCCATCAATCATTAGTAAACACCCCTGTTCAGTCAGTGGTTAACCGAGTATTCTTATTCAATCAGAGAATGAGTTTCTTCAGAATCCGCTCCCCCACTCTCAGTCCTAATCAAAACTAACTTAGTTGAGACTAGCCTATAACTCCAGGCGCAAGCGCGGGAATTAGGAATTAAGTACAAAATAAGATTACCAATATTATAGACAGAGAGCACAGAAATAATAATATAGAGTTTACATACACTTGGGGATAGAATCAATTACATCCAATCCTAATGGAGAGTTAACTACACAAGGTAGGCATACAAACCACTGAAGATGTTGTCACCATCTTCAATCCTTGTGAAGCGCTCCTCCTCTCCTACTCTAAACTTAGCTCTGGTGCATTATCACTGAAATATAGACTAATTACAATAATCGTGCACACCGGAATTTGGTGCAAGAGGTTCCTATTTA
Source organism: Sesbania bispinosa (assembly GCA_026901365.1). Lineage (NCBI taxonomy): Eukaryota > Viridiplantae > Streptophyta > Magnoliopsida > Fabales > Fabaceae > Sesbania > Sesbania bispinosa. The sequence goes on along the minus strand of QLOH01000753.1, from coordinate 301,363 downwards.
TAGACTAAGGAAAGACAAAGCAATTTGGGGAGAAATCTATCTAAAAACGGCAACAGGGAGCAAATCAGCGTGACCTGCGCTCCAGGCTGCGCTACAGCGCAGGATGGAGCGCAAGATCCAGAGAGTCCTTGCTTCACCCTGCGCTGTAGCGCAGGTGAAGCGCAGGTAACGTCCTGCAGCTCCAACTTTCTCTTTTTAATCTTGATCTCTCCCCGAGACTGGTTTTGGCAGATTTGTCTTTCCTTGTTTCCCTTTTCTTGATAAAATCCTTGCATTTATTGAGCATCTTTGATTTATTTGGGAAGCTTGTCTGCAGAATCCTTGATTGATTGGCAGTGATCTCCTCATTAATTGTATTATATCTTCTTCAAATCTTCATTAAATGTCTTCAATTAATCTCAAATCTTGCAGATATCTCTTTCATTTAATGCTATCTATCCTTCAAATCAAATCTTTGCAATATCTTGCAAAAATCAGCAATATTTTCATCAAAATAGCATCAAATTCAAATCTTAGATTAATGAATACAATTTATCTAATATTTAATAAAAAGGGATTAAATTGGGGTAAAATTATCATTTTATCCTTGATAAGTGAACTAAAAAGTGCTCTAATTTATCAACTAATTTTCACTTATCATGCGACCAAGCCGTAATCACCCACCACGACCTGGAGAGGCCAACCCCAGCATTTGTGGCAGGTGGACCGTGAACTGCCCCAAGGCCATTCCGAGCCTTCCCTATCTATCTCTCACTGCACTAGGTGTATGCTACCTCCCAGATCGTAGGCCATATGAAACCACTTCTTGGGAATTACCCTCAATTTCCACAAGGCAGAGTATTATGAGTGAAAATTAATACAATTAAACACACACATGCACGATTTAGGTATTTTCACTCTTTAGAATGCAAATTCTCCCGTTGTGAGACATTTCTGACGAAAGTACGAGGTAGGCGGTGCTATATTTGACTACAGTAGATAGCTACTCCAAATTTCCTCTTTTCACGCCAGATAATTCAAAAAGATATCCCATAAAGATACTTTTTGTCACTCCTGATTTGTGTACAAAGGTTGCATGAAGGAGTGGTGCAAACTGAGTCATCCCACGTCAGTCAGACCCTTGGCTCCAGACATCATGGCTTCAGACAGCACTTCAGTCTTCAGACTTCAGACAGTGCTTCAGTCTTCATATTGCACTTTAGTCTTCAGACTTCAGACAATGCTTCAGTTTTCAGATTGCACTTTATTCTTTAGACTTCAAACAGTGCTTCAGTCTTCAGACTTTAGAGCGTACTTCAGTCACTTTTTTCATCAGATGACATTTTAGCTTTTTTGAAATTCAAATACACTCGTTAGAATAATTGCGAAGTTTTAATCTAAGTTTGTATTCATCAAAACCTTATCATAGGAGTGTCTTTAGACTTTCAAAGTCTTGAGAATCAACATTTTCCCAATCTTGTCTTAGGGGTGTCTTTAGACTTCTAAAGTCTTGAGACTCAACAACTCATTGTGCGAAGGAAAAACTTTCCACATATACGTTATATAGAAAAATTAATAACCTCACATTATGTCGACTATAATCTATTTTCTATTATATCTATTAAAGCTGAGTTACAAACTTAATCGCTGCCACCTCACCTTTATTTTTGTCACATGACTATATTTTTGCCACCTCAAAATAAATCTGAGGTGTCACCTTCCCAAACTCACCCACTACTCTAAAATTCACCAACACCTTTCAACATTGTATCTATTCTTTTATTTTCCAATATTAAATATTACGCATCTATTTGCACTACCTCTATATTAATAGCCATTAAAGCAGATAATAGAATTTGTGTCAGGCCTCACTAAAAAATAGATGCGTGAAAGTCATTGTGACACGATCCCGTCCGACCTCAACAAGGATGCCTCGGATGCATTTCCAGGGATTGAAGGTCCAATGACCGGGGCCAGATCTGAACGGTTAAAGAGAGCTTTTCAACTCTTGATCACTGAAGTTAAAGGAAAGTAGACCACCGAGCAGAAGAAGATCCAAAAAAGTGGTTTAACTTAACTTGGATTGAAGTACAAGAGTGCTATCCGATTTGACAATCGAATATGTCTGTTATCTGAATCTTAAGAGAGCCTATTTCAGGAAAGTGTATCTAATCAGATCGTAACTGATTTATTTAGGATCAGATTTGTTAAGAATCAATATCAGGTCTGTTAGGATTATATTTAAATCTTTTAAGATTATATTTTATCTTATCTAGGATTAAATCTTTTAGGATCATATTTTATCTTATCTACGATTAAATCTTTTAAGATTATATTTTATCTTATCTAGGACTAAATCTATTTAATTTAGGACTATATTTTTTAGATAGTTAATTATAGAAAATTCCTTTGCTATATATTGGCATTGAGAATCAGTTTGTAGACACAGTTTAATCAATAAAATCTGACTTTTCTCATTATGAGAGCTTATCCTTTGTTCTTGGATTAAAGAACTACTTAATAACTTAGGTTCTACAAACATGTCTTGGTTAGGGTCTAGTTGCTTATATCTTGATAACTTTGGTGCTTCCGACAGGTCACGGATTGTGTCAAGTTTCTATATTTGATAAGTTTGGTGTTTCCGGCAGATCACTAATTGTGTCAAGTTCCTACCTTTGATAGCTATGGTGCTTCCAGTAGGTCTTGGATTGTGTCAATCTCTTTACCATTATTTACTGTTATTTGATCTTGAAGACGTTCCTATCTTTACGCTTTCGGTTGGTATCATTTGGTATCAAAACTTCGGCTCTTGAGATCAATTGGTAACATCTATCCTTATCTTTTAGTCTTTATCTTATTAAAAAAAATCTGCATTAGTTAAAAAAAAGAAGAAGGTGCAAACAATATAAAAAAGGGAGATCTGCAGTAGTAAAAAACAAGAAGAGAAAAGTGCAGATAGTAAAAAAAAAGGTGCAGTATTAACTTTTCTTAACAACAAATCCAGTTCTGTTGTCCACAATATTTATTCCAAGCATAAGATTTCATCCGAGGTGACTAATCCATCTAAAGTGAAGAGTTGTAACCGACTACACATTTTGATTACTTTCCGGGCCAGTGTTTTGTCACTAAAAGTTGCCAAGTTATCATCAACACCTTTCTCTATTACTTGTTAGTAGAATCTACCCCAAAAGTTACTTATTTCAAGAGCTTGTAAGGATAAGTTGAGTGGCAAAAGGCAAGAGTGGTGAGTATATTATAGTGAGAAAAAGCCAAGAATTAGAGTGATACACAAGAGAATAAAAAAAATTAAGAGTAAATACGTAAGGGGGTGTTGTGAGGATTCTTATTTTTTATCACTAACATTATTTGATTTGCAGCCAAATTTCATTTCAATAATCATGAGTGCAGTCAACGAGGAGGATGCTGGGGAAGTAGACCTCAAATTATTCCTCAAGGCACTACAAAGTGAATTTATGAGAATGAGTGCAATAATGGATGAGATAGAAGATCAGTTTCCAAGGAGAAGGAGTAGAACGTCTCCTAACCGAACTAAAGAAAAGGAAGAGGAACAAGAGGACAAAGGAAATAGTTCTAGAAGAGAAAGCAACTTGGATAATCTTCTTGGAAACATCAAGATGAACATTCCTTCTTTCCAAGGGAAGAATGATCTTGAGTTATATTTGGAGTGGGAAAGAAAGGTGAAGCATGTTTTTTATTGCCACAATAATTTCGAGGAGAAAAAGGTAAAATTAGCTATGGTAGAATTACTGATCATGCAAGTATATGGTGGGATCAATATGTGTTGAGCAGGGGAAGGTGTGGGGAAAGACCGATTCAATCTTGTGAGGAGATGAAGGTCGTGATGAGAAGGAGATTTGTACCAAGTCATTACCACAGAGACTTGTACATAAAATTATAGGACATACGTCAAGGTTCTATGAGTGTAGATGATTACTACAAGAAGATGGAAATAGCCATGATGATAGAAAATGTGCAAGAAGACCGAGAAGCAACAATGGCTAGATTCATTGGAGGGTAAAAGAAAGAAATTGCAAATGTTGTGGAACTCCATCAATATGTGGAGATGGAGGATTTATTACACAAAGCAATCCAAGTGGAGAGACAACTCAAATCTAGAATTGTAAGATTTCGAGGAACTCCTAGTACCTCTTGGAAATCCTGGCCGACCAACAAACCAACAACTCGACCAAAAGAAGAGGCAAAGATCGGACAGCCGACCTCAGCTAGTAAAGGTAAGTCTGAATTCAATTCATCTTCTAAAGCACATGAAATTAAATGTTTCAGGTGTCAAGGTCTTGAACATATTGCTTCTGATTGTCTGAACAAGAGGGTCATACTCATGTGTGACAATGGTGAAGTGGAAAGTGCAAGTGAAGAAGATGATGATGAAATAGCCGAGCTGGAGGATTGCATTGAAGTAGAATACACCGAGCCAGACCACGATAATGCATTAGTCACCAGGAGGGTGTTGAATGCACAACTAAAGATGGGAGGAGTTTAGGAGCAACGTGAGCACATATTCCATACAAGGTGTCGCGTTAGTGATAAGGTTTGCAGTCTTTTAATTGATAGTGGTAGCTGTACCAACGTTGCTAGTATTTTGATGGTTGAGAAATTAAAATTACCAACTATAAAACTTCCTAATCCTTATAGATTGCAGTGGCTAAATGATTGTGGGGACATAGTTTTGCTTTCATTTTCCATTGGAAAATATGAAGACAAAGTCTTGTGTGATGTTGCACCTATGCATGTTGGACACATTCTACTTGGTCGACCTTGGCAATTTGATAGGCGAGTAACTCATGATGGGTATCACAACAGGTATAGTTTTAAATTAAATAATAAAACCTTTGTGCTAACCCCTCTCCAGCCTTCTGAAGCATATGCAGATCAAATAAGAATTGCTAGGGAGAGCAAGGAGTTGGAAGAACAATTTCTATTGAACAAAAAGAAAGAAAAGAGAAGAAGGGAGAAGTGGGCATGAAATTGAATCCAATTTCAAGATTGGATGTCTGTTCGATGTTACAACCAAGCCAGGGCAGAAGCAAACTGAACGCGTTTGCAAGAAAAAAGGAAGTTGAAAGTGTATTGTTAGATAAAGGGCAATTATTGATTCTTGTTTTTAAAGACATATACTTCTCTGATGATTCTAACAATTCTTTACCTTTTGAAATTCAAAATTTGTTGCAGGGGTTTGGAGAAGTCTTTCCGGATGAGCTACCTCAAGGATTACCACCTTCAAGGCATATAAGAACACCAGATTGACTTTGTACCCGACTGTGCTCTACCAAATCGGCCAGTATACAGAACCAACCCGGATGAGACCAAGGAGATCCAAAAACAAGTCGATGAGCTAATGGAAAAAGGCTATATAAGGGAGAGCCTTAGTCCATGTGCTGTACCGGTAATATTGGTACCAAAGAAAGATGGTTCTTGAAGTATGTGCACTGATTGTCGAGCCATTAACAACATTAAGGTAAAGTATCGATAACCAATTCCTAGATTGGGCGACATGCTTGATGAGTTGCATGGTGCTTGTTTGTTCTCTAAAATTGATTTGAAAAGTGGTTACTATCAAATTCGAATGAAAGAGGGTGATGAATGGAAAATTGCTTTTAAAACAAACTATGGTTTGTATGAGTGGTTAGTGATGTCATTCGGCTTAACTAATGCACCCAGTACTTTTATGAGGTTAATAAACCATGTGTTGCGCTCCTTCATAGGAAAATTTGTGGTAGTTTACTTTGATGACATTTTGGTTTGCAAAAAATCTTATAATGCACATATTGAACACTTACATGTTGTTTTTAAAATATTAAGGGGAAATAAATTATATGCTAATTTAAAGAAATGTACCTTTTGCCTTGATTCTGTTGTATTCTTAGGTTTTGTGATAAGTTCAAAGGGGGTATGTGTAGATGAGGAAAATGTTAAGACTATCAGAGAGTGGCCGACCCCAAAGAGTGCTAGTGAAGTGAGAAGTTTTCATGGGTTAGCAAGTTTCTATAGGCGGTTTGTGAAAGATTTTAGCACCATTTTTGTGCCTTTAAATGAACTTGTTAAGAAAAAAATTGTGTTTAAATGGTCAGATGCACATGAAAAAGATTTTAACAATTTAAAAGAAAAATTAACAAACGCGCCCTTATTTTACCTAATTTTGATAAAGCTTTTGAGATTGAATGTGATACTTTTGGTGTTGGTATAGAGGCTGTTTTAATGCAGGAATCCCAACCGATTGCATACTTTAGTGAAAAGCTTAATGGGACAACATTGAATTATCCAACCTATGACAAGGAATTGTATGCCTTGGTAAGGGCATTACAAACATGGCAACATTATTTGTCGCCAAGAGAGTTTATTATACATTCTGACCATCAAAGTCTAAAGTTTTTAAAATCTCAAGGGAACCTTCAAAAGAGACATGCAAAGTGGTTGGAATTTATTGAGATGTTTCCATATGTAATAAGGTATAAAAATGGTAAGGACAATATAGTTGTCGATGCTTTGTCAAGGAGGTATGTTTTACTTACTTCTTTTCAAGCAAAATTTTTAGGTTTTGAACAAATTAAAGGTCTGTATGAAAGTGATCTTGATTTTAAACAAATCTGGGATTCTTGTTCTAACCGATCTTGTGATAAAATTTATAGGTATGAAGAATTTTTGTTCAAGAGGAACCAACTGTGTGTACCAGTCAGTTCTCTAAGAGAATTTTTTATTAAGGAGGCCCATTAAGGCGGTTTGATGGGACACTTTGGAGTGCAGAAGACACTAGACATCCTGGCTGAGCACTTTTTCTGGCTGAGCATGAAGAAGAACGTCCGAGCTGAGTGTGAAAGATGCATAACATGCAAACAAGCTAAGTCAAAATTAAATCCGCATGTCTTTTATACATCTTTAACTATTCATGAGCAGCCTTGGACAGATATTTCCATGGACTTTGTGATCGACTTGCCAAAAACCTAAAGTGGTAAGGATAATATTTTATTTGTTTTTGATCGGTTTAGTAAATTGGCACACTTTATTGCGTGTTCAAAGACAAACGATGCAACACAAATTGTTGACCTATTCTTTAAGGAAGTTGTCTGATTGCATGGTTTACCAAGGACAATTATGTGACTGATAGAGACATTAAATTCCTAAGTCATTTTTGGAGGACTTTATGGAATAAATTGGGAACAAAGCTTTTATTTTCTACCGTTGCACATCCTCAAACGGATGGACAAACTGAAGCAGTAAATAGAACGCTTTCAACCTTATTACGTTCTATCATTGGCAAGAATCTAAAGCAATGGGAAAAATGTTTCCCACATGTTGAGTTTGCATATAACCGGATGGTACACTATACTATTTCTTTTTCACCATTTGAGATTATATATGGTTTTAATCCGCTAACTCCTTTGGATATTTTTCCATTACCTATTTCTGAATTTTCCAACTTTGATGGTAAAAGGAAAGCAGGTTATGTCAGGGAGTTACATGCAAAGGTCCAAGCTAATATTGAGAGGATAAATAAGCAGCATGCAAAACAAGCCAAGAAAGGGCGGAGGGAGGTAATATTTGAACCAGGCGACTGGGTTTGGATTCACATGTGGAAAGAGAGGTTTCCAGCTCAAAGGAAGAACAAGCTTCAACCAAGAGGAGATGGTCCATTCCAAGTTCTAGAGAGGATCAATGACAATGCCTACAAGATAGATCTTCCAAGTGAATATGGCAATGTTAGTGCAACATTCAATGTAAATGACTTATTCTTATTTGATGTAGGTGATGAATCAGATTCGAGGACGAATCCTTTCAAGTAGGGGGAATGACACGATCCCGTCCGACCTCAACCAAGATGCCTCAAATGCATTGAAAGGGATTGAAGATCCAATAACCGGGGCCAGATTTGAGCAGTTAAAGAGACCTTTGCAACTCTTCATCATTGAAAGTCCAGAGGAAAGTAGACCACCGAGCAGAAGAAGATCCAAAGAAGTGGTTTAACATAACTCGGATTGAAATACAAGAGTGTTATCCGATCTGACAATCGGATATGTGTGTTATCCAAATCTTAGTAGAGCCTATTTTAGGAAAGTGTATCTAATAAGATCGTGACTGATTTATTTAGGATCAGATCTATTAGGAATCAATATCAGATCTGTTAGGATTATATTTAAATATTTTAGGATTATATTTTATCGTATCTAGGATTAAATCTTTTAGGATTATATTTTATCTTATCTAGGACTAAATCTATTTAATTTAGGACCGTATCTTTTAAATAGTTTATTTTAGGGAATTCCTTTGCTATATATTGACATTGAGAATCAGTTTGTAGACACAATTTAATCAATAAAATATGAGTTTTCTCAGTGTGAGAGCTTATCCTTTGTTCTTGGATTAAAAAACTACTTGATAACTTAGGTTTTACCAGCAGGTCTTGGTTAGGGTCTAGTTGCTTATATCTTGATAACTTTGGTGCTTCTGGAAAGTCACGGATTGTGTCAAGTTCCTATATTTGATAACTTTGGTACTTCCGGTAGGTCACAGATTGTGTCAAGTTCCTATCTTTGATAACTTTGGTGCTTCCAACAGGTCTTGGATTGTGTCAAACTCCTTATTGTTATTTGATCTTCAAGGCGTTCCTATCTTTACGCTTCCAGTTCGTATCACATTACATGAAGAAAAAACTTTTCGCATATATGTTATGTAGAAGAATTAATAATCTCACATTCTTCCAACTATAATGATAAAAATCTTTACAATTTTAATTCTTAATTGCCAAAGCTTGAATAATTTTGAAAGGTTATTTGGATTACAACAATTTTCCACCCTAATTCAAAAATATTTCTCATTTTGTATCCTGAAAGTATTTGGTATCTGGTCCATATAAATAAGAAAGTTGGAGATAATACATTCCAAACAATTATTCATAAATTACATCACGTATATTCTAACCCCTCTCATATAATATTAAAATAATGTATGTTTACTGTTTGAGACTAGTTAACTAACTTTAATGTATATATTTTCAAACATATAATAATATTAATTAATATTAATTTTTATTTTTATCTCAATTTAATCAAATTATTTAAAAGTAATTTGATAATCAGAGAGATGATACAAATAGCATTCTATATTCATTGATTGAATAAGCTCAAGCTGAGCATGCAGGCTATATAGCCTTCAGTTTTACACGCAAAAGGTAAAAAGGAAAACAGAAAGGGAAAAGGTAAAAATATATTTTGTTACAAGAGAATAAAAAAAGAGACGTTGTTATGTTGATCTGTTCAAGCAGAGTGCGTGAGGGGTGAGTGAGCTGAGCGAATATTTCACTAATTGAGCGATGTGGGACTAGTAGCTGTGCATTGGTCTTCTTCAGGTATGCATTTCTTTTCTTGCGCGATGTGAGACTTGTGGTTTATTACCCTCCCACATGTTGGTGGCCCAAAAATGTCAAGGACACCAATCTTGGAGGTAGAGGAAGCAAAGATCTTGGGAAGTTAGGCCTTGGTGAACAAGTCAGCGAGCTGATCCTTGGAAGAAACAGGGAGTAGATGCATAAGACCAGTATGTAGTTTATGACGAACTAGGTGACAATCTATTTCTAGGTGCTTTGTCCTTTCATGAAACATGGGATTTTGGGCAATATGAATTGCACTCTGATTGTCATAGAAGAGGATGCGGGACATGGGGATTGGGGTGTGTAAATCATGAAGGAGGAAATCTAACCATTGGAGCTCACATGTGGCAGCAGCTAGAGCTCGATATTCTGCCTCAGCTGAGGAACGAGCAATAGTGGTTTGCTTCTTGGATTTCCAACTCACCAAAGCTTCTCCAATGAAGAAGTAGTATCCAGAAACAGACCTGCGTGAATCCAGACATCCTCCCCAATCAGCATCTGAAAAACCTCTGATTTAATGACGTGAATGTCTTAGAAAGAATAAGCCTATTCCTGGAGATCTCTTGAGGTATCTTAGAATGGGAATGGCAACAGTAAAATGAGCTTGGCATGGAACATTCACGAACTGGTTGATTTGTTGAACAACAAATGTGATGTCTGGTCGAGTAGCAGTGAGGTACAAGAGCCTGCCAACTAATCTTCTGTAAGAGGATGCATTTGCATATGCTTGGTCTTGTTGCTGAGTGAGGTGTACTGTTGGATCAATGGGAGTGGAAGCAGACTTGCAATCTAGCATTTCAATGTCAGTAAGAAGATCAAGACAATATTTCCTTTGAGACACAGAAATCCCAGTGGAGGAATGGTAAAATTCTAGTCCCAAAAAATATTTGAGTGTGCCAAGATCCTTAATTCCAAAAGTGGAATGAGGCTACCCATTAATCTGATCAAACTCAGTCAATGAATCACTAAATAGAAGGACATTATCCACATAAATCAATAATCCAGTGAAGGAAATAGGAGTGAATTTGAGGAAGAGGGTGAAGGGAATCAAGCATGTGGTCAGGGTGCAGCGGAAATAAATGGATTCCCTTCCTTGTTATGATCGTTATGCGAAAACATGAATCAAGGCATAAAAGGGTATAAAACAAAAGGTCATACTTTTAAGGATTGCGAACGAGGCAATAGCAGCCACATCTCTAGAGGTGTCCACGCCAACAGCCGAATTAGGAAACCCTCCTCAACTCTGCTAGTAGCCTTTAGAGAGTAAGAGTGACTCATGTGTGTGTAGGGTAGTGCATCTTATGCTATATTTATAGAGTGGTGGCTAGGGTTTCACCCTTCACTCACTTATCGCTAATACATATGGGCCTGGCCCATTAGTTTGTAATTCTAATCAAATTAGAATTATTATCTTTTCTTTGCGGCTTGTTGTATGCGTGTGACCCAATAGGCTTTTAATATTTGGTTATGATATTAAAATAAAACCTTTTTTTTATATTTAATATCATAAATAGTGAGCGGTATCTAGCAATACATCACTATCCAAATATTGAGATTACCACCAACTTTGATAAATCCTATTTTATGATAATAATTTATATTGTTTGTCCCTTTGTCCAAATATTTAATAGAACACAAGGGCATGGATTGTGTCAACCTTGTATAGTTCAATTTATGTTTTTCTTGATCCCTAAGTAGACTGTACAGAAAATAAACATCTCCTAATCTGGTTAATTAAACTGCCTAATTTCAGAAATTTTGAAAAAATTTCCCTTATTTTCCTAATTATCCTAAAACCTAAAAATTTTAAAAAGCCTAAAAATCCTGAAATAAAAAGAATTGTAAAACAAAAATCCTAATTAACTAAAAAATTCTATAAAATAAAGGACAATAAAAGAAAGAAAAAATAAACAAAAGAAAGAAAAACACCAGTATCAATCTTCATCCTCTGTATCCTGTAAATCCTTGTCCTTTTTTATTGTCCTTTTCTCTAGTTGTTGCTGCTTCACCTCCCCCTGGAAGAATAGGCCTGTCCCCAGGCTACTGCTAGAATATCCGGAACTCTTCAAACAACATGTCTGGGTATGGTTCTTGCAGCAGCCTGTGCATTCTTGAATCTCATGGGATCATATTTTCTGATCCTTTTCCTCATGCCTTCTCCTTGTGAGCTAAAGCCACGGGAAAGACTAGCAATTTAATCCTAGGCATCTGAAAAGTCAAATAACAACAATCAGTTTCTAAAAGCTCATTTATTTTAATGATGTCTTATTGCAAATACCAATTCATGAAGAACATGGAAGCCTATCATTAACCAATTTGCATGCATAAATAATTACTCTCTTCACAACAAAATTTCACTGCACTTGGTAATGCCTTCCTAAAAACAGAATATACTCATTTGTTTTGCAAGCATTCAATCAATCCATGGAAAGTGAAAGTTTAAATTTTTGAAAGAAACAGAGCATAACACTTCCAAATTTAATAACTCACAAAAGAAAGAGCATTTCAATTCAGCAAATTGTTCTTCATGTTCCACACAGCCAAAATCACATTCAAGATAACAATACTTGATGGAATTCTGGCAAGCGAACCAAAAATCCAGCAGTATAATAGTAAATAGAGTATTGTATCCACAGGGAATGGTCAATTCGCGTGTACTCGTGATCTATTTATCAAGTGGAAATAGCGGATTTGTAAAAATATTTTGTGCGGAAAATATAAATTGCAGAGTAATAATCAAAAGCGATAGAAAGGAGGAGTTGGAAGCACTTTACTTGGATTAGGATTGAACTTCGTATCATCGCACCCTTCGTGTATGTAAAGACTATTTATTATCTATGACTATGATTCATGTAATACCTTAGCCAAACTAAATTGATAAAACCACGAGTTACCAGCAGCCTACCACTCAAAGATAATTCACGCGGGTTCTCCCAAGAAACAAATTACCCTCGGCTCATTAAGCTCTTAATTAATTATTATTCCGTTTGTTTGAATTGCTATCGATAAAGCCATACTTTTCCTATAAACGCTCTTCATTAGGGTACTCACACTACCCGTCAATCACTAGACTACGACTATGTTTCCGTAAATGGTTATCGAGTACCTTTAACAATCAGAGTTTGAGTTCCCTATTTCTAGGCCCCCTCATCCTCACTCCTAGCCGGAAGTCTCTATCCACGTTATGTTACAGATGCTAGCCTATAACTCCGACGCACGCGCGCAAGTTAAGAATTTAGCACAGAATAAAGATACTGAATATTACAGATAGGGAATCATAGATAATAAAATAAAGTTTACATACACTTGGGGATAGAATCAACTACATTCAATCCTACTGGAGAGTTAGCTACTCATGGTAGCCATACAAACCACTGAAGAATCTGTCACTGATGGAATTCTAGCAAGCGAACCAAAAATCCAGCAGCATAATAGTAAGTAGAGTATCGTATCCCCAGGGAATGGTCAATTCGCGTGTACTCGTGATCTATTTATCAAGAGAAAATAGAGGATTTGTGAGAATATTTTATGCGGAAAATATAAATTGCAGAGTAATAATCAAAAGCGATAGAAAGGAGGAGTTGGAAGCACTTTACTTGACTATGATTCATGTAATACCTTAGCCAAACTAAATTGATAAAACCACGAGTTACCAGCAAGCCTCACCACTCAAAGGTAATCCATGCGGGCTCTCCCAAGCGACAAATTACCCTCGGTTTAATTTGCTCTTATTATTTCGTTTGTTAAAGGATCAATGATAAACCATGCTTATCCTTTAGACGCCCTTCATTATGATACCCACACTACCCATCAATCACTAGCTACGCCCATGTTTCAGTCATTGGTATTACTATCAACTAACCTTTACTATCGATAAACCATGCTTATCCTTTAGACGCCCTTCATTAGGATACTCACACTACCCATCAATCATTAGCTACGCCCATGTTTCAGTCACTGGTTACCAAGTATTCTTATTCACTCAAAGTTTAAGTTCCCTATGTCTAGGCTCCCTCATTCTCAATCCTAGTCGGAACGTTATATCACAGAAACTAGCCTATAACTCTGGCGCAAGCACGGAAGTTAGGAATTAAGCACAGAATAAGATTACCAATATTATAGATAGGGAACTCATAAATAATAAGATAGAATTCACATACACTTGGGGATAGAATCAACTACATTCAATCCTACTGGAGAGTTAACTACTCATGGTAGCCATACAAACCACTGAAGAATCTGTCACCTTCTTCAATCCTCGTGCAGTGCTCTGCCACTCCTATTCTAAAACTAAAAGTGGTGCATTATCATTGGAATATTTCTGAATTACAATAATCGTGCACACCTTGATCTGGTGCAAGAAGGTCCTATTTATAGGCTAAGGAAAGAAAACAAAATTGGGAATAAATCTATCTAAAAACAACAACAAGGCAAGAGTTACGTGTTCTGCACTTCACCCTGCGCTACAGCGCAGCTTGCAGCGCAGAAGTTAGATTGTTGCGCTTCACCCTGCGCTACAACGCAGGGTGAAGCGAGCAACGCTAGTTGCACAACTTCAACCTTTCTCTTTTTAACTTGATTTCTCCCCGAGACTGGTTTTGGTTGATTGTCTTTCCTTGTTTCCCTTTTCTTGATGAAATCTTGCATTTATTGAGCATCTTGAATTTAATTGGGAAGGTTGTCTACAGAATCCTTGTTTAATTGGCAGTGATATCTTCATTAATTGGTCTCAAATAAACTTCAAATCTTCATTAATTGTCCTCAATCAAACTTCAAATCTTGCAGATATCTCCCTTATTTAATGTTATCTTCTCTCCTTATAAAACTTTGCAATAATCTGCAAAATTCAGCACAATTTATATTAAAATAGCATCAAATTCAAATTTAAGACTAATAAATACAATTTATCTAATATTTAATAAAAAAGGATTAATTTGGGGCAAAAATACCATTTTATCCTTGATAAGTGAACTAAAAAGTACTCTAATTTATCATATATTTTTCACTTATCAAAATACCCCCCAACTTAACTTCTTGCTTGTCCTCAAGCAATAGATTCTTTGAAATAAAAATCAATTCAATCCCCTGTATAAAACAAAAAAATCAAAAAAACAAATTCAAGGAACTTTTCATCATCTCTTTGTTAAGCAGCAGTCACTTTCCAAACATAAGAAAAAATCAGGATTAAGAGATGTTACCAGTCCTCAATCAGAATAGAACACAAACATCGGTCAAAATTCTCAAAAATAGAAATTAAAGCAATAAGTGATAAATCAAGGAAGCCTCTCATTCTCACAGGTAAGTGTTTCCCTCCATCTTTTTCACCACCGTTGAGCAACTATAATTGATAGTCATTTCCAACTTTTAAACCTGCAAATAGTCAATATGGATCAAAAGGTCTTTTCTTTGGTTGTAATGAGGTTAGGCTATCAAGAAATCATGGTTTTTCTAGATATGCTAAGAACACTTTGAATAGAGAGCATCTTGTGATTGTGCTTGGGACCTCTCTCAATCCACCATGTCATTCTTGAGTTGTCACCCTTTTTCAGCTTGGCCTCTTTGTTTGATGAAGTACTCCCCCCAACTTATTCAATTTCCACACTCTTTGTGCAGTTTTTTTTAATCATAAACAATAACATAGAGAATTTATTCATGAGGGAGTACTCTTCTTTTTTATTTATTGTGTCTGCTCTTTGAATTTCTTTGACCTTTCAGTTCACCACCTTTTGTCCCATTCTGTTGTGTTGCACCTTGCTCTCTATCCCAAGTGTGAAGTGACGGGATGTAATCATTGAATATGACTAGGGTGCATCAAAAGAAATATTAAAGGCTCAAATGGGCAATCAAAAATTGGAAAAATTTAATCAAGGTTGGTTGTTTGACACTGAGCAAAATATTATAATCACAAAATATGCCTTTGTCACTTCCATATCTTCCACTAGCAAGACAAAATTCAGAAACTCAAGCAATAACAGTTGACAAGCAGCGGTGAAAAGCTCTCAATTCAGTGTTTGGGCTCTCAGCTCACCGGTTATTGGCTAAAATTCCTTGATAAAGCACTTACTGGTTTTAATTAACTATCCTGATAGGTTCTCCTAAGAAGTATCCTAATCCTAACTGATTATGGAATAATCACAGAACGCTATCATCTTTCCTAATTTGGTTAGTTAAACTACCTAATTACAGAGAATTTGAAAAGGTTGCCTTAAATCCTAATTTCCTAAGGTCCTAAAAAAATTTAAAAATGCTAAAAATTTTAAATTTAACAGAAAAACAGAAGATAACTGAATATGCACTGCATAATATAAATGATGTATCAGTGGGATAAGAATATACAGTACATATCAAAAAAGAAAATGAGAAAAATAAGAAAATAAGAAGAAAAGAAAATAATAAGAAAATAAGAAAATAAAATGAAAAAGAAAAAGAAAAAGAAAGAAAAGCACCAAATAGGAAAAAAAATCAATCGTCCTGGTCCATATGAGCAGCTACATCCTCAACTCCGGCTCCAGCCGCTCCATCCCCCTGGGAAAATAGGCCTGTCGTTAGGCCACTGTAGATACGCCTGAATTTGATCAGGGGTCATTCCAAAGTGGGGGTCCACACGAGCCTGGTAATGTAGGTCCTGAAAATGAACTGCTGCTCGGTGTATGGTGGATAGCTGAGCCATCATGTAAGTGTGTTGGGCGGCAAGATGCTGGGCCCAGACAGGAGCATCCATGTCTGCTGCCGCTGGTGGTGGTGGTGGTGGTGGTGGTGGTGGTGGTGCCTGCTGCTGCTCATCCTCAACTTGTAACTCCTCAGCAGGGATACAGTTGGCATCAATATATGCTCTCGTCATGGGAAGTGCAATACAAACCCTAGGGTTTACCTGCACACCTCTAGACCTGCAGAGTGCGGTGATGAGAGAAGGGAAGCCAAGACTGATCCTGGAGTTGGCGCTCCTGCGCCCTACAGAAGACGCGAAGTCTGATATCTTCTGGGAGATAACCCGTGAGATGTCAACATTAGCGCCTACGAGGATGCTGTAAATGAGGTGGGCGATGGGCATAACAATGTCAGAAACATGCCATGTAGGATGTATGTTGGCTAGCGTCAGTACTGTCTACATCCTAGTGATGCCCCTCATATCATGCCTGTAAATCCGAGCAGCTTCGTTGTATGCATTCCTCTCGAAGGAACGCCCTGGCAGACACAGTAACCGTGTAGTCTGAATATCCAGTGGGTCATTGCCATGAAGTCCCACATCCTGCATCCTCTCGTGGTATTGGCACTCCACGAGGTCCCTGTCCTCCTGTACGGGATGTCCTAAGAATGCATTGATTGCATTGCAATCAAACCTGATAACCTGTCCTCGAATATAGGACTCCCTCCTATAGTTAACGTCGTGATCTCCAATGGCGTTAGCATAGAACTCCCTGACTATATCTGGGTCAAAGTAGGTGTCAGGGCGACTGAGGTGCTCCCATTGCCTCCTATGGATCCCAGCAGTAAAATCCTCATACTCCCCCTCATGGAGAATGACTGGGCGCTCAGGAATGAAGTTGCGCCTCTCTATAGCAGTATAGGCTTCAAAGGACTTGATGTCCTGGAAGCGGTGAGGGTCAAACTCATCAGGTGGCTGAGTAGCTTGTCTCTTCCTTGTACCTCTCCTAGATGTGCTAGGAGCATTAACAGTCTTGGTGCGTGCCATCTGTGAGAAACAAATGCAAAACAAAATTATTTATGCAACATAATAATATCGAATTATTCAAAATTAATGAAATAAATGGCCAATTAATTTCAATAATCAGAAGAATCAATTAATCAAACAATTGTGCATAAACATTTTGGTTTTAAACATTACCAACAAGTGCCAATTAATTAATTAAGAACATGCTAAAGTGATCAATTAAAGCAAGTCCTAAACAATTCTAAATAGGCAAAGTGAGAATAAAACTCATGCTCAAAAATCATGTCATTAGTAACATGCAATAAGGCATAATTATTTATGTATGGGCATGCAAAAATATCATGGCAATTAATTAAGCATACATGCGCCAACATAACAATTTGCAGAAATCATTGAGCACTCAAAAACTACCACCTAAGCAAACAAAAAATACTCATAATCAATCCTAGCAACATGCAGTATAGATTAAAGCACTATGGACAATTATTTCTTTCCTAAAGGTTCCTAGAATCCTAAGTTTCCTATCCTAAGGTTTTTGCTCAAATAAAATAAACAATCAAAATTTCAATCGGTTAAAATTAAAGAAAACTATAAAAACATACCTGGTGTAAGCTCAGAAATGGAAAAATGAAGGCTATAAGAGTGAAAAAGGCAAAGCAAAGGGTTAGGAATTCAGAGAAAAAGCAAGAGAAAGAACGAGGGAAAGTTCAAATGAACGGCTAACTCGCGTGTACTCGTGATCTGCCAAGAGAAAATAACGGATTTGTGAGAGTATTTTGTGCGGAAAATATAAATTGTAGATTAATAATCAAATGAAATAGAAAGGAGGAGTTGGAGACACTTTACTTGGATTAGGATTGAACTTCGTATCATCGCACCCTTCGTGTATGTAAAAATTATTTATTATTTATGGCTTTGATCTATAATACTGTAGACAAACTAAATTGATAAAACCCCGAGTTACCAGCAGCCTCACCACTCAAAGGTAATCCATGCGGGCTCTCCCAAGCGACAAATTACCCTCGGTTTAATTTGCTCTTATTATTTCGTTTGTTAAAGGATCAGTGATAAACCATGCTTATCCTTTAGACGCCCTTCATTATGATACTCACACTACCAATCAATCACTAGCTACGCCCATGTTTCAATCACTGGTATTACTATCAACTAACCTTTACTATCGATAAACCATGCTTATCCTTTACACGCCCTTCGTTAGGATACTAACACTACCCATCAATCATTAGCTACGCCCAGGTTTGAGTCACTGGTTACCGAGTATTCTTATTCACTCAGAGTTTGAGTTCCCTATGTCTAGGCTCCCTCATTCTCAATCCTAGTCAGAATGTTATATCACAGACACTAGCCTATAACTCCGGCGCAAGCACAGAAATTAGGAATTAAGCACAGAATAAGATTACCAATATTATAGATAGGGAACTCATAAATAATAAGATAGAATTCACATACACTTGGGGATAGAATCAACTACATTCAATCCTACTGGAGAGTTAACTACTCATGGTAGCCATACAAACCACTGAAGAATCTGTCACCTTCTTCAATCCTCGTGCAGTGCTCCGCATCTCCTATTCTAAAACTAAAAATGGTGCATTATCAATGGAATATTTCTGATTTACAATAATCGTGCACACCTTGATTTGGTGCAAGAAGGTCCTATTTAAAGGCTAAGGAAAGACAAAGAAATTTGGGAAGAAATCTATCTAAAAACGGAAACAAGGCAAGAGTTACGTGTTTTGCGCTTCACCCTGCGCTACAGCGCAGCTTGCAGTGCAGAAGTCAGATTGTTGCGCTCGAGCAACGCGAGTTGCACATCTTCAATCTTTCTCTTTTTAACTTGATTTATCCCCGAGACTAGTTTTGGTTGATTGTATTTCCTTGTTTCCCTTTTCTTGATGAAATCTTGCATTTATTGAGCATCTTGAATTTAATTGGGAAGGTTGTCTGCAGAATCCTTGTTTAATGGGCAGTGATATCTTCATTAATTGGTCTCAAATAAACTTCAAATCTTCATTAATTGTCCTCAATCAAACTTCAAATCTTCCAGATATCTCCCTTATTTAATGTTATCTTCTCTCCATATCAAATCTTTGCAATAATCTGCAAAATTCAACACAATTAATATTAAAATAGCATCAAATTCAAATTCAAGACTAATAAATACAATTTATCTAATATTTAATAAAAAAAGGTTAAATTGGGGCAAAAATATCATTTTATCCTTGATAAGTGAACTAAAAAGTACTCTAATTTATCATATATTTTTCACTTATCAAGTGCTCCGCCTCTCCTATTCTAAAAGTAAAAGTGGTGCATTATCACTGAAATTATTGTGGAATTACACTGATCCTACACACCTTGATCTGGTGCAAGAGTCTCCTATTTATAGGCTAAGGAAAGACAAAGAAAATTGGGAAGAAATCTATCTAAAAACGGCAACAAGGCAAGAGTTACGAGTTCTGCGCTTCACCTGCGCTACAGCACAGGTTGCAGCGCAAAAGTCAGACCTGCGCTACAGCCCAGGTTGCAGCCCAGATTCCAGACAACAATTCTTTAATTGTTGCGCTTCAATCTTTCTCTTTTTAACTTGATTTCTCCCCAAGACTGGTTTTGGTTGATTGTCTTTCCGTGTTTCCCTTTTCCTTGGTGAAATCTTGCATTTATTGAGCATCTTGAATTTAAATGGGAAGGTTATCTGCAGAATCCTTGTTTAATTGGCAGCTCATATCTTCATTAATTGGTCTCAAATAAACTTCAAATCTTGCAAGCAACTCCCTTATTTAATGATATCTTTTCTCCATATCAAATCTTTACTATAATCTGCAAAAATTAACCAAATTTATATTAAAATAGCATCAAATTCAAATTCAAGACTAATAAATACAATTTATCTAATATTTAATAAAAAGGGATTAATTTGGGCATAAAATACCATTTTATCCTTGATAAGTGAACTAAAAAGTACTCTAATTTATCATATATTTTTCACTTATCAGTCACCTTCTTCAATCCTCGTACAACGCTCCGCCTCTCCTATTCTAAAAGTAAAAGTGGTGCATTATCACTGAAATTATTCTGGAATCACACTGATCCTACACACCTTGATCTGCTGCAAGAAAGTCCTATTTATAGACTAAGGAAAGACAAAAGAAATTGGGAAAAAACTATCTAAAAACGGCAAGAAGGCAAGAGTTACGAGTTCTGCGCTTCACCTGCGCTACAACGCAGGTTGCAGCGCAGGAGTCAGATTACTGCGCTTCACCCTGAGCTACAGCGCAGGGTGAAGCGAGCAACACGAGTTGCAAAACTTCAATCTTTCTCTTTTTAACTTGATTTCTCCCCGAGACTGGTTTTGGTTGATTGTCTTTCCTTGTTTCCCTTTTCTTGATGAAATCTTGCATTTATTGAGCATCTTGAATTTAATTGGGAAGGTTGTCTGCAGAATCCTTATTTAATTGGCAGTGATATCTTCATTAATTGGTCTCAAATAAACTTCAAATCTTCACTAATTGTCCTCAATTAAACTTCAAATCTTGCAGATATCTCCCCTATTTAATGCTATCTTCTCTCCATATCAAATCTTTGCAATAATCTGCAAAAATCAGCACAATTTATATTAAAATAGCATCAAATTCAAATTCAAGACTAATAAATACAATTTATGTAATATTTAATAAAAAGAGATTAATTTGGGGCAAAAAATATCATTTTATCCTTGATAAGTGAACTAAAAAGTACTCTAATTTATCACATATTTTTCACTTATCAAAATACCCCCCAACTTAACTTCTTGCTTGTCCTCAAGCAAGAGAACTCTTTGAAATAAAAATCAATTCAATCCCCTGTATAACTCAAAAATCAAAAACAATTTCAAGGAAAACTTTTCATTATCTCCTTGTTAAGCAACAGTCACTTTCCAAATATCAGAAAAAATAAGGATTAAGAGATTTTACTAATCCTCAATCAGAATAGAACACAAACATCAGTCAAACTTCTCAAAAATAGAAATTAAAGCAATATGTGATAAATCAAGGAAATCTCTCATTCTCATGGGTAAGTGTTTCCCTCAATCTTTTTCACCACCGTTGAGCAACTAGAATTGATAGTCGTTTCCAACTTTTAAACCTGCAAATAGTCAATATGGATCAAAAGGTCTTTTCTTTGGTTGTAACGAGGCTGGGATATCAAGAAATCATGGTTTTTCTAGATATGCAAAGAACACTTTGAACAGAGAGCATCTTGTGATTGTGCTTGGGACTTCTTTCAATCCACCATGTCATTCTTGAATTGTCACCCATTTTCAGCTGGCCTCTTTGTTTGAAGAAGTACTCTCCCCAACTTATTCAATTTCCACACTCTTTGTGCAAATTTTTTTTTTTAATAAAATAGAAAATTTATTCATGAGGGAGTACTCTTCTTTTTTATTTCTTGTGCCTGCTCTTTGAATTTCTTTGACCTTTCAATTCACTAACCTTTTCTCCCATTTTATTGTGTTGCACTTTGCTCTTTATCCCAAGTGTGAAGTGACAGGATGTAATCATTGAATATGGCTAGGGTGCATCAAAAGAAATATTAAAGGCTCAAATGGGCAATCAAAAATTGGAAAAATTTAATCAAGGTTGGCTATTTGGCACTGAGCAAAATATTATAATCACAAAATATACCTTTGTCACTTCCATATTATCCACTAGGAAGACAAAATTCAGAAACTCAAGCAATAAAGTTGACAAGCAGCGGTGAAAAGCTCTCAATTTCAGTGTTTAGGCTCTCAGCTCACCGATTATTGGCTAAAATTCCTTGATAAAGCACTTACTGGTTTTAATTAACTATCCTGATAGGTTCTCCTGAGAAGTATCCTAATCCTAACTGATTATGGAATTAATCACAAAACCCTATCATCTTTCCTAATCTGGTTAGTTAAACTACCTAATTATAGAGATTTTGAAAGAGTTGCCTTAAATCCTAATTTCCTAAGGTCCAAAAAATATTTAAAAATCCTAAAAATTTAAAATTTAACAGAAAAATAAAAGATAATTGAATATGCACTGCATAATATAAATGATGTATCAGTGGGTCAAAAATATACATTACATATCAAAAGGAAAAATAAGAAAATAAGAAGAAAAGGAAAATAAGACAAAAAATAAGAAGAAAAATAAGAAAATAAAAAAGAAATGAAAATAAAAGAAAAAGAAGGAAAAGCACCAAATAGAAAAAAATCAATCGTCCTGGTCTATATGAGCAGCTCCATCCTCAGCTCCGGCTCCAGCCGCTCCATCCCCCCTGGAAAAATAAGCTTGTCCCCAGGCCACTGTAGATACACCTGAAACTGATCAGGGGTCATGCCGAAGTGGGGGTCCACACGAGCCTGGTAATGTAGGTCCTGGAAATGAACTGCAGCTCGGTGAATGGTGGATAGCTGAGCCATCATGTGAGTGTTCTGGGCCGCAAGATGCTGGGCCCAGAAAGGAGCATCTATGTCTGCTGGTGGTGGTGGTGGTGCCTGCTGCTGCTGTTGCTCATCCTCAACTTGTAACTCCGCAGCTGGGATACAGTTGGCTTCTATGTATGCTCTAGTCATAGGAAGTGCAATGCGAACCGTGGGGTTTACATCCACACCCCTAGATCTGCAGAGTGCTGTAATAAGACAGGGGAAGCCAAGCCTGATCTTGGAGTTGGGGCTTTTGCGCCCTACAGAAGATGCAAAGTCTGATATCTTCTGGGTGATGACCCGTGAGACATCGACAACAACGTCGGTGAGGATGGTGTAGATGAGGTGGGCCATGGGCATAACTACATCAGAAACATGCCTTGTAGGATGGATGTTGGCCTATATCAGTACTGTCCACATCTGAGCTATGCTCCTCATATCTTTCCTATAAATCCTAACAGCCTCCTGATATGTATACCTCTCGAAGGAACGCCCTGGTAGACACAGCAGCTGTGCAGTCTCTAAATCAAGGGGATCATTGCCACGAAGCCCCACAGCCTGCATCCTCTCGTGGTATTGGCACTCCACGATGTCCATGTCCTCCTGTATGGGATGGTCTAAAAATGCATTGATTGCGTCGCAATCAAATCTGATAACATGTCCTCGCACGTAGGACTCCCTCCTGTAATCAACGTCGTGATCTCCGATGGCGTTAGCATAGAATTCCTTGACTATATCTGGATCAAAATAGTTGTCAGGGCGACTGAGGCGGTCCCATCGCCTCCTATGAATCTCTGTTGAAAACTCCTCATATTCATCCTCTTCAAGAACGACTGGTCGCTCAAGGATGAAGTTGCACCTCTCTATAGCAGTGTAGGCTTCAAAGGACTTGAAGTCCTTGAAGCGGTGAGGGTCAAACTCAGGTTCCCTCTGGGGTGCTTTCCTTTTGGCACCCCCTGTGCCTCTCCTAGATTAATTGGGTGCCCTAACAGTCTTGGTACGTGCCATCTGTGAAAAACCCATGCAAAACAAAATTATTTATGCAGAATAATAATATTGAATTATTCATAATTAATGAAATAAATGGCCAATTAATTTCAATAATCAGAACAATTAACTAATCAAACAATTGTGCATAAAAATTTTGGTTTTAAACATTACCAATGATTGCCAATTAATTAATTAAGAACATGCTAAAGTGATCAGTTAAAGCAAGTCCTAAACAATATTAAACATGCAAAGTGAAAATCATGCTAAAAAATCATGTCATCAGTAACATGCAATAAGGCACAATTATTAATGTATGGGCATGAAAAAATATCATGGCAATTAATTAAGCATGCATGTGCCAACAAAATAATTTGCAGAAATTATTGAGCACTCAAAAACTACCACCTAAGCAAACAAGAAATACTCACAATCAATCCTAGCAACATGCAATATAAACTAAAGCATTATGGACAATTATTTCTTTCCTAAAGGTTCCTAGAATCCTAAGCTTCCTATCCTAAGGGTTTTGCTCAAATAAACAGAAAATGAAAGTTTCAATCGGTTAAAAGTAAAAAAAACTATAAAGACATACCTGGTGTAAAGTCAGAAATGGAAAAATGAAGGTTATAAGAGTGAAAAAGGCAAAGCAAAGGGTTAGGGATTCAGAGAAAAAGCAAGAGAAAGAACGAGGGGAAGTTCAAATGAACTTCCCTCGTTCAAACGACTCTTTTACGAGAGCCCGCGCGCTGCGCTCCACCCTGCGCTACAGCGCAGGTTGGAATGCGTGTCCCTGGAAGGTGAAGCGCAGAAGTCAGAAACTCATTTTAATTCTTTTAATTATGCGCTTTACCTGCGCTACAACACAGGTGAAGCGCAGATACTGCACTATATTTTTCTGCTTCTGCTACTCCTAACTGGTTTCATGCATTCCTTTAAATTAAATCCTTCACTTAATAATTTCCTAATTACACAAGTAATATCTAAAACTAAAAATTAACAAAATTAAAATTAAATGAAATAAAAAACTTACAATGGCTGGGTTGCCTCCCAGGAAGCGCTTGTTTAACGTCTTTTAGCTCGACGCCTGGTTACTTAATTCTTTTATGGTAGCCTCAGGTGGAGGATGATGTTTGGCTTTATTCCAGTTCTTCCTTTAAGTTCCCATCCTCCATTCCAGTTCCTGATTCTTCCATCACTGTCACTATCTTCCTCAGTATCCGATGTTGATCATTTTCTTTTCTTAAATTGGAACTCCCATATTGACTCTGGCTGCTTTTATCTCATTCTAGGCTTCCTCAGAAATTCGGAGCCTGGCAGCTTTGTTTGAGATTTGAAAATACCAATACCTCTATCAATATGAAACACAATACTTTCATCTTTTGAGCTGAGTTCATATTTTCCCCGATCAACATCAATAATCATCTTAGCAGCTTTCATGAAAGGTCTTCCTAAAATTAGGGGGACATCAGTATCCTCCTCTTCTGTTTCTGCAATGTAGAAGTCTACGACATATGCAAACTTATCCACTTTGATTTGTATATCCTCTATTATCCCATAAGGGCATTGAGCAGATTTATCTGCAAAAAGCAACTTTACCTTTGCAGGCTTGACCTTCACATCACTCAACTTGTTAAAATATGACAGCGGCATCAAGTTGATGCTCGCTCCAAGATATAATAAAGCTTGAGTAGGGGTAGATTACTATTAGAGATAGGTATAGTAAACTTACCTGGGTCAAGTGACTTACTTGTAATAAAGACCTTTTCTTCATGATACTCTTCTTCTTCATGCGCTGCTTCTTCTTGAGGAACAACTTCTTTGGATAATTCTTCATGTGGCAGTTGTTCTTTAAAGATGATTTCTTCTTCCTCATCAGGTTCCTCCTCTTCAGACTTATTGTCATTAGTGACAACCAAGTTGCATTGTTCCTTTGGGTTGGTTTGGGTTACAGCTGAGAAGTGATGTTGCTTATGCTCTGCCATTTCATTTGCTAGTTGTCCCACTTGATTCTCTAAAGTCTTGATTGACGCCTCTGTATTCTTCTTGAATCCATTGAATCCTTGAACGATATCATAAATCTTTCCTTCCAAACTGTTTAATTTGTCATAAGTTGAAGGTTGCTGCTGATAAGGTGTTTGTCTAGATCCTCCATTCTGACCCCAACCAAAGTTGGTTTGGTTGTTCCTTCATCCTTGTCAGTACTGGTTGTTATGATTATTGGAGAAATTACCTTGTCTCCCTTGGTTTCCCATGAAATTGACTTGCTCTGGTTGTATTCCTTGATTAGCACATTGACCATTAGGATGATCACCTCCACAAAAATCGCAAATCAATTGTGGAGTTTGGATGGGTGGTGAGTAGACAGCTTTTAATTGTTGAGGGAGTGACTTTAACGTCTCCATGAGTGCCTCTATTTGTCTTTTGATGAGCTTGTTCTCGGCCAAGAGAGCATCACTTTGATTGAGTTCCAACACCCCTTTCTTTGGTACTTGAGTAGTCTGTCTTCCACATTGAGCTTGTTGATCGTTTTTGTGCAAAATTATCAATGATAGCTATTGCTCGATCAACATCTACAGATAAGATAGTTCCTCCTGCTGCAGCATCTATGAATGACCTTGAATCTGATCGTAGTCCCTTGCAAAATATGTTGAGTTGGGCTATATCGTCATAACCATGATTGGGACATTTGCGCAGCAAAGACTTTGTATCTTTCCCATGCTTCACACAGTGGCTCATCCATCCCTTGTCTGAATATAGAAATATATGTCTTGGCTTGAATACGCTTCCCTGGTGGGAAGAATCTTGTCAAAAATTTATCCTCAACCACACCCCAACCGGTTAGACTTTGATTTGGGTGTGATTGCAACCATTCCTTAGCCTTACCTATCAAAGAGAAAGGAAACAAGCGTAAGTAAACAGATTCTAGATTACCTTCCTCAAATCCCATAGTGCCAATTAATTCATAAAAATTAGAGAGATGAGTATTTGGATCCTCGTGATCCAATCCAGCGAAATGATGTGCAATAATGAGGTTGAGGTGAGCAGTTTTCAACTCCAAAGCTCTTGCGTTTGTAGGTAACACAATGCTTAAGAAGTGACGTGGTCCTTGATTAGTGACATAATCTCCTAGAGTCCCTTTTGGAGCTTCTTCAGCCATGTTTTTGGGTTCTTCTACAATTATCCTTCTTCTCCTTCTCTCGTTTCTGCCTCTGTTCCTCCTAGATGTCCTCTCTATTTCCGGGTCAAATTGTAACTGATTGAGGGACACCTGGCCTCTCAAAAACATAAACAAGAAACCTTGAAAAAGGTAAGTGTGGAAGAAAATTTGATAAAAAATAGAAAAACTATAAATTTCCTAAATAATAAAAGTCCTAAAATAATAAGAAGAATAAATAAAAGAAATCCTAAGATAAATAAGAAAAATAAATAAAAGAAATCCTAAGATAAATACACTTGATAACTAGACCTCCAAGGTCTACACGAATTGGAAACCATTTCCCGGCAACGGCGCCAAAAATAATTTCAGTGATAATAGACCTCCTTGTAATAAAAAATCAATTCAATCCCCTGTATAACTCAAAAACAAAAACAACTTAAGGAAAACTTTTCATCATCTCCTTGTTAAGCAACAGTCACTTTCCAAATGTCAGAAAAAATCAGGATTAAGAGATTTTACCAATCCTCAATCAGAACAGAAAACAATCATCAGTTAAACTTCTCAAAAATAGAAATTAAAGCAATAAGTGATAAATCAAGGAATTCTCTCATTCTCACGGGTAAGTGTTTCCCTCAATCTTTTTCACCATCGTTGAGCAACTAGAATTGATAGTTGTTTCCAACTTCTAAACCTGCAAATAGTCAATATGGATCAAAAGGTCTTTTCTTTGGTTGTAATGAGGCTGGGCTATTAAGAAATTATGGTTTTTCTGGATATGCAATGAACACTTTGAATAGAGAGAATCTTGTGATTGTGCTTGAGACTTCTCTCCATCTACCATGTCATTCTTTGAATTGTTACCCTTTTGCAGCTGGCCTCTTTGTTTGAAGATGTACTCCCCCCAACTTATTCAATTTCCACACTTTTTGTGCAGATATTTTTTTTTACATAAACAATAAAATAAAGAATTTATTCATGAGGGAGTACTCTTCTTTTTTTATTTCTTGTGCCTGCTCTTTGAATTTCTTTGACCTTTCAATTCACCAACCTTTTGTCCCATTTTGTTGTGTTGCACCTTGCTCTCTATCCCAAGTGTGAAGGGACAGGATATAATCATTGAGTCTGGTTAGGGTGCATCAGAAGAAATATTAAAGGCTCAAATGGGCAATCAAAAATTGGAAAAATGTAATCAAGGTTGGCTATTTGGAACTGAGCAAAATATTATAATCACAAAATATGCCTTTGTCACTTCCATATTTTCCACTACCAACATCGATAAACTTCAGAAACTCAAGCAATAACAGTTGACAAGCAGCAGTGAAAAACTCTCAATTTCAGTGTTTTAGGCTCTCAGCTAACCGGTTATTGGCTAAAATTCCTTGATAGAGCACTTACTGGTTTTAATTAACTATCCTGATAAGTTCTCCTGAGAAGTATCCTAATCCTAACTGATTATGGAGTTAATCACAGAACCCTATCGTCTTTCCTAATTTGGTTAGTTAAACTACCTAATTACAGAGAATTTTAAAAATTTTCCTTGAAATCCTAATTCCTAATTACTAAAAATTTTAAAAATCCTAAAAAAATGAAATACAAAACAAAAATCCTAATTAACTAAAAAAATTCTATAAAATAAGAGAAAATAAAAGAAAAACGAAAAGAAAGAAAAACACCAGTATCAATCTTCATCCTCTGTGTCCTGTAAGTCTTTGTCCTGTTGTTGCTCCACCTCCCCCTGGATGAATAGGCCTGTCCCCAGGCCACTGCAAGAATATCCGGAACTCTTCAAGCAGCATGCTTGGGTATGGGTCTAGTACTCCTGATTGGTTTTCGGTCAACTAGTCTTTATACTTTGCAGCAGTCTGTGCACTTTTGATTCTCATGGGATCATATTCTTTGATGCTCTTCATAATGCCTTCTCCTCATGAGCTAAAGCCACGGGAAAGACCAACAATTTAATTCTGACATCTGAAAAGTCAAATAACAACACATTCAATTCAATGATGCCTTATTGCAAATATCAATTCATGAAGAACATGGAAGCCTATCATTAACCAATTTGCATGCATAATTCAAAGAATCGATCTCTTCACAACAAAAGTTCGGTGCACTTGGTAATGACATCCTAAAAACAGAACATACTCATTTGTTTTGCAAGCATTCAATTAATCGATGGAAAGTGAAAGTTTAAATTTTTTTAAAGGAACAGAGCATAACACTTTCAAATTCAATAACTCATAAAACAAAGAGCATTCCAATCAAGCAAATTGTTCTTCATGTTCCACATAGCCATAATCATATCCAAGATAGCAATTATCAACAGTATACACATTCCTAAGGTTGCTATCCTAAAGTTCAAATCATAGAGTAAATGAAGATTTCAATTGGTAAAAATTAAAGAAAACATGCATGAAACTTAAAAGTTTCAAAATTGATGGAGGTTTGTGAGTGGAAAAAGTGAAAAGAAGAGCTTAGGAAGTAGAGAAATAGTACATGAGGAAACAAAAGATTTTTTTTTAAAATTTTGTACTGCTGCGCTCCACCTGCGCTACAGCGCAAGTGAAGCACAAAAGACAGAGACTAAAATTGCATTTTTGCGCTTTACCTGTGCTACAGCGCAGGTGAAGCGCAGAAAACATAATGTAATTTTGCAATTTTCAGTCACGTTTTCTGCTCCTTCCTATTATTTAAAAATATTATTTTCCACAAACTTATTCCAATCAATTTTGAAAATTTCCTAAATCCTAAAAAATGAAAAATCCTAACAGGAACAAAATTAAATTGAAAACAATTAAAAACTTAAAAATCTTCGGGTTGCCTCCTAGGAAGCGCTTGTTTAACGTCTTCTAGCTCGACGCCTGTTCTCTCAAGGTGGCTGAAACTGAAATATTTTGGTGAGCTTGTGTGCTGCACCCTTCCTTTCTCCGGCCGATAAACCTCCCCATAATCTTGCCTTGGAGCAATCTGTAATGTGATATGACTTTGACCATTTGGATGATTCACAGTTGATTGCTTTCAATTTCTTTGCAACGGGGGGGTCTTTGATATGAAACACACCTGACCCCTTGATCTTCAATCTGGCTCTAGGCTCTAAATGTAATTCTAGCTTGACTTTTCTTCTCTTTGCCTTGTCCTGGTCAGTGTGATTGCAAGCCTTTCTTTTGTGAGGTCTGAAAGGTTTATCACTTGCACCATGCCTTTCTTGATCTTCCTTTGGAGGACTGGTTGGATAAGGCAAGGTCTTTGGTCTTGGTACCACTTCCCTTCCTTCCTCGGGCTTTGATTCACCATCTCCCTGTTCAATCTTTTTCTCATTTCTTGATCTTTTTCATCATGTACACCCTCATATGTGTTGTTTTCTTTCTCCCTTTCACAGTCAGGCTCTTCTGAAAGCACAATCTTTTCTGTTTCATCCTCTCCTTTTCTTTTTCTTCTTCTGCTGCACCTTCTTCTTTTTCCTTTTCTTCTTCAACTTCTTCTGATTCTCTTTCTTGTGTTTCTTCAATTTCATCTTCTTTTTCTTCTTCTTCTTCTTCTACTTCCTCTTCTTCATCAGCCAAATTGTCATGGATTTCCTCCCCTATCAGCTGAACAATGTCATCGCACTGCTCTTTGGGGTTGGGTAATGCATTTGCTGAGATTGGTTATGACTGTTGTTTGACTCTTGTTTCTTTTAATTGCTTCAACAAGGCGTCAATATTTCTTCTTGCTTCTTCTCTGTTCTTTTGAAATTGTATATTGCCTTGATGAATTTCTTCGATACTCTTACAATGTTTTATCTCCCTTTGTTCCACCATCTGCTTTAACAAAGCGTCAGTGTTTCGTCTTCTCTCTTCGCTCTCTTTCTGAAATTGTATATTGCTTTGATTGAATTCTTCCAAAAACTCATAAAATTGTGAGTCTCTTTGTTGATAGGAAGAGTAACTTTGCTGCTGTTGAAAAGAAGGTTGCATACGGAGTGAAACATCATCTTGGTGCCTCCCAAAATTCTGGTTCTGGTAACTTCCCCAATCCTGTGAAAAATTGTTAGAATAATTGTTGTAATTAGAGAAGTTACCTTGAATCGGTGCATGAGAGGAGTAACTTGGTTCTTGCCACCTAACATAATCTCCAAGGGTTATTCTTGGTTGATTTTTCCATTCATAAGCCATTTAACATTTACTTCACTTGGGGTGGTAGAACAGAGAGTGTTGAAATTGTCTCCTTAAGCATAGTCTTGCCCCTTTTTCTGTTACCTGTCTTCTCAAGAGAAATAATCAAGAAGCTCAAACAAATGTTAGCTCAAATGAGAAGAACAAAAAAATTTTTAAATTAATAAAATAAATAATAATAATAATAATATTTTTTTTTATAAAAAAAATAATAAAATAATTAGAAGTAAATATTTTTGTTTTCTTCTTGACTTCTCCCTCGTCTCCTTCTATTGTTTCTACTTCTGTTCTTCCTTGATGTCCTTTCTGTTTCTGGATCAAGTTGTAATTGATGTGAGACACCTGGCTTCTCAAAAACAAAAACAAGAAAACTTGAAAAAGATAAGTGTGGAAGAAAAATTAATAATAATAGAAAAACTATAAATTTCCTAAATAATAAAAATTGCCTAAAATAATAAGAATAATAAATAAAAGAAATCCTAAGATAAATACCCTTGATAATTAGACCTGCCAAGGTCTACACGAATTGGAAACCGTTCCCCGGCAACGACGCCAAAAATACTTGATGGAATTCTAGCAAGCGAACCAAAAATCCAGCAGTATAATAGTAAGTAGAGTATCGTATCCACAAGGAACGGTCAATTCGCGTGTACTCGTGATCTATTTATCAAGAGAAAATATTGGATTTGTGAGAATGTTTTGTGCGGAAAATATAAATTGCAGAGTAATAATCAAAAGCAATAAAAAGGAGGAGTTGGAAGCACTTTACTTGGATTAGGATTGAACTTCGTAACATCGCACCCTTCGTGTATGTAAAAACTATTTATTATCTATGACTATGATTCATGTAATACCTTAGCCAAACTAAATTGATAAAACCTCGAGTTACCAGTAGCCTACCACTCAAAGGTAATCCATGCGGGCTCTCCCAAGCGACAAATTACCCTCGGCTCATTAAGCTCTTAATTAGTTATTATTCCGTTTGTTTCAATTACTATCGATAAAGCCATACTTTTCCTGTAGACGCTCTTCATTAGGGCACTCACACTACCCGTCAATCACTAGACTATGACTATGTTTCCGTAAATGGTTACCGAGTACCCTTACACACTCAGAGTTTGAGTTCCCTATTTCTAGGCCCTCTCATCCTCAGTCCTAGCCGGAAGTCTCTATCCACGTTATGTCACAGACGCTAGCCTATAACTCCGGCGCACGCGCGGAAGTTAGGAATTAAGCACAGAATAAGGATACCGAATATTACAGATAGGGAATCATAAATAATAAAATAGAGTTTACATACACTTGGGGATAGAATCAACTACGTTCAATCCTACTGGAGAGTTAGCTACTCATGGTAGCCATACAAACCACCGAAGAATCTGTCACCTTCTTCAATCCTCGTACAGCGCTCCGCCTCTCCTATTCTAAAAGTAAAAGTGGTGAATTATCACTGGAATTATTATGGAATTACACTGATCCTACACCTTGATCTGGTGCAAGAAGGTCCTATTTATAGGCTAAGGAAAGACAAAAGAAATTGAGAAGAAATCTATCTAAAAACGGCAACAAGGCAAGAATTACGAGTTCTGCGCTTCACCTTCGCTACAGCTCAGGTTGCAGCGCAGATGTCAGATTGTTGCGCTTCACCCTGCGCTACAGCGCAGGGTGAAGCGAGCAACGCGAGTTGCACAGCTTCAATCATTCTCTTTTTAACTTGATTTCTCCCGGAGGATGGTTTTGGTTGATTGTCTTTCCTTGTTTCCCTTTTCTTGATGAAATCTTGCATTTATTGAGCATCTTGAATTTAAATGGGAAGGTTGTCTGCAGAATCCTTGTTTAATTGGCAGTGATATCTTCATTAATTGGTCTCAAATAAACTTCAAATATTCATTAATTGTCTTCAATTAAACTTCAAATCATGCAGACATCTCCCTCATTTAATGCTATTTTCTTTCCATATTAAATCTTTGCCAAAATCTGCAAAAATCAGCACAATTTATATTAAAATAGCATCAAATTCAAATTCGAGACTAATAAATACAATTTATCTAATATTTAATAAAAAAAGGGATATATTTGGGGCAAAAATACCATTTTATCCTTGATAAGTGAACTAAAAAGTACTCTAATTTATCATATATTTTTCACTTATCATCCACGCCAATAGCCGAACTAGGAAACCCTCCTCAACTCTGCTAGTAGCCTTTAGAGAGTAAGAGCGACTCATGTGTGTGTAGGGTAGTGCATCTTATGCTCTATTTATAGAGTGGTGGCTAGAGTTTCACCCTTCACTCACTTATCCCTAATACATATGGGCCTGGCCCATTAGTTTATAATTCTAATCAAATTAGAATTATTATCTTTTCCTAGCGGCTTGTTGTATGCGTGTGACCCAATAGGCTTTTAATATTTGGTTATGATATTAAAATAAAACCTTTTTTTTATATTTAATATCATAAATAGTGAGCGGTATCTAACAATACATCACTATCCAAATATTGAGATTATCACCAACTTTGATAAATCCTATTTTATGATAATAATTTATATTATCTGTCCCTTTGTCCAAATATCTAATTGAACACAAGGGCATGGATTGTGTCAACCTTGTATAGTTCAATTTATGTTTTTCTTGATCCCTAAGTAGACTGTGCAGAAAATAAACATCTCATGTTTATCCTCCTGAGCATGGCCATGCATTTTTCAGTCTCACTTTATCAAGAGGCCTACAGATATAACTCCTGTTACATAGGAGGGACAAATCCCATCTAGGTCACTCACATCCCACCACATAATTTATTACATGCCCAAAAACCAACTTTATGATCACCTTGTTACAGGCAACGTTTGATGATATTTAAAGCATATAACTCTTTATGTAGGAATCGTAGTGATTTCAGGTCGAAGGACTTCATATAACATTTATCAATATAAGAAATGTTCATGACACTTATGTAACAATCCATGCAACGTTCTTAAGGTGGGTCTGTCCAGTACACCATTACTCTTAATGTGTACCTATGTGAGCACATGATATCTCATATTCATGATCTGTGAGATGTGATCATCAATGAACTCACATACTAGTCTAAATGCATCTTTATCCTAAGATGATACTTGACTAGGGACTATTTAAGAATAGTTTTTCATAAGATCTCACGATCAAGTCATCTACTTGATTTCTTATGAAGTTTAAGCTGACTATTATAAGGACAATAACTATATTCTAAAAGAATAAGTTTGCCTTTATAAAATAAAATGATACAAGTGATGGATGTTCATAAATATATAAGTCTCTAGTGCAATTCTGGAAGTGCTTTGTCAAATTCATTCATGTTATAGTTCATGACAAATTGACTATAGCTATCTGGCAACGATTGCAGGACAAGATCAGTGGCCAACGCTTGGCCTAATGGGTATCCAAGCCTTTCTAGGTTTTCAATGTACCCAATCATCTTGAGTACATGAGCACCTATAAGGCGTCCCTTTTGCAGTCTACATTGATAAAGTGCCTTTGAGACTTTAAATCGTTCATGCCTAGCTTGGCCTTGATAAAGTCTCTTTAAATGTACAATCATATTGTAAGCCTCCATGTTCTCATGTTGTTTTCAGCATTCATGGTAGCAAGCATAAGACAACCTACATCGAGAGCAACATCCAGATGATTTCTAAAAGCATCCTTGTCAGCTTTTGAAGAATTTGCAGCGGGTGTTTTAGGAATAGGCCCTTCCAGGACATGCAGCCTTTTCTCATGCCTAAGGACAACCCTTAGGTCTCTATACCAATCTAGAAAGTTAATTCTAGACAGTTTGTCCTTCCCAAGGACAGATCGCAGTAAAAGATTATTTGTTGTGTTCAAAATTATGCACGTAAGTATCATAAAACATATTTAACAAGGTCTTTAATTAAATATGCCTCCCACTATTTTGATTGAAAATAAGTACCCTCAATATAAAGAATCAGAAAATCCCATCACTAGATTTTCTAGTGGACCA
Organism: Sesbania bispinosa; assembly: GCA_026901365.1. Lineage (NCBI taxonomy): Eukaryota > Viridiplantae > Streptophyta > Magnoliopsida > Fabales > Fabaceae > Sesbania > Sesbania bispinosa. Next base: position 266,564 of record QLOH01000753.1, on the reverse strand, counting down.
AGATCCATATTTCACCTAATTTTAAGTCAGCTTTGGTTGATCGCTTAAGAAAAGGTTATTTAGGTAGGAACACGCTTTCCAATTGTATCTCATACAACTCTTGGATAGTCAGGTGAATAACTCTTATTCTAATTCATCTTATGAATTAATGCCTAACTTAGTGCCTCTAGGTTTTTCAATCCTATTGAATATACCTAGTTAAGTCAAAACCCAATGTTTGACAGTTGGATATTACTTTTTGTCCCATCGCGCCTCACTAAAATAGATAAAGGTACCCTGCTTTAGCAGACCCACACTTTAATCGATTCTAGTCTTGACAAGTGTCACACATTGGAAGGCAAATCATGACTTAATATTAGTGCCTCTAGGTTTTTCAATCTTATTGAATATACCTAATCAAAACCCAATGGTTCACAATTGGATATCACTTTTATCCTTTCGCGCCCCACTAGAATAGATAAATGTACCCTGCTTTAGCAGACCCACATTTAATCGATTCTAGTCTTGACGTGTGTCATTCATTGGAAGGCAAAACAAGCATTGAGGGATTTGATCGCTTTAATTTTATTTCTTGTTAAACCATTTAACAAAACATAAAAATATGCATCTCATACAAATACATGATATGGTTATGGCCTCCTAAAAACAAATACAAAATTACATCAACTATATAATCTTGTATATAATCTTGAGCTCTCCAAATCTCTCACTGAATCCATGCTCCATGTCCTTTACGGTTACATTACATAACAAGAAGAAACCTCGTTTAACATACGAGGGGATAGAGATGAGAAAAGAATTACAAATAGAATATAGGAGGTAAGGCACGACACACAGGTCGTATTTAAATAAAACAACTAAGGCCATAACCAATCATCATGCAAATTCAACATCCATTGATTGTAAAACGAGTGATATAATTAGATGTAAATATTAAGCGAGGTTTGATTACACGCATACGAAATAACACACTGCGTAGCGCCCCGAAACTAAATTTGGATTTGATAAACACTTAACCAATCATCAATAAGTGTCTCGCATCAAACGGATACTTCACGAACCTGTAAACAGGTAAGTCCCTCGTATCATTCGAATACGCTCTTGTCAGCAAATTGATAAGTGCCATGTTTATCGCAGCCAACATTTGAGTCGAGACAAGGTTTCAACAATTGAATCCTTTGACGCCCAGGACATGAACTTTTCATGTTCCATGGGACCCTCCAACACCAGAACAAATATATATATACATCATGCACAAAAACAATCAAGGATGGAATCATAACAAACTAAACGCGCATCTGCGCTTCACTTTCGCTCAGCGAAAGTGAAGCCCAGATTTCATATTCAAATTCTGTAAGTTGCATTTCACTTGCGCTTCATCTGCGCTTCGCTTTCGCTCCCAGATTTCAGATTCAAAATCCTGTATGTTGCGCTTCACCTGCGCCCAACGCATATGAAGCACAGATAACAGCGTTCAACGTACAGACTGAGTTTTTCAGTAGAAAAACAGAATATCAACATATTCAAAATGATTAAAATCCTAAAATGTGTTTATCGCAAACCAACGCTTTGATACCAAATGAAGGGAATCAAGCATGTGGTCAGGGTGCAGCGAAAATAAATGGATTCCCTCCCTTGTTATGATCGTTATGCGAAAACACGAATCAAGGCATAAAAGGGTATAAAACAAAAGGTCATACCTTTTAAGGATTGCGAACGAGGCAATAGCAACCACGTTTCTAGAGGTGTCCACGCCAACAGCCGAACTAGGAAACCCTCCTCAACTCTGCTAGTAGCCTTTAGAGAGTAAAAGTGACTCATGTGTGTGTAGGGTAGTGCATCTTATGCTCTATTTATAGAGTGATTGCTAGGGTTTCACCATTCACTCACTTATCCCTAATACATATGGGCCTGGCCCATTAGTTTATAATTCTAATCAAATTAGAATTATTATATTTTCCTAGCGGCTTGTTATATGCGTGTGACCCAATAGGTTTTTAATATTTGGTTATGATATTAAAATAAAACTTTTTTTTATATTTAATATCATAAATAGTGAGCGGTATCTAGGAATACATCACTACCCAAATATTGAGATTATCACCAACTTTGATAAATCCTATTTTATGATAATAATTTATATTGGTTGTCCCTTTGTCCAAATATCTAATTGAACACGAGGGCATGGATTGTGTCAACCTTGTATAGTTCAATTTATGTTTTTCTTGATCCCTAAGTAGACTGTACAGAAAATAAACATCTCAGTTTATCCTTCTGAGCATGGCCATGCATTTTTCAGTCTCACTTTATCAAGAGGCCTACAGATATAACTCCTGTTACATAGGAGGGACAAATCCCATCTAGGTCACTCACATCCCACCACATAATTTATTACATGCCCAAAAACCAACTTTATGATCACCTTGTTACAGGCAACGTTTGATGATATTTAAAGCATATAACTCCTTATGTAGGAATCGTAGTGATTTCAGGTCGAAGGACTTCATATAACATTTATCAATATAAGAAACGTTCATGACACTTATGTAACCATCCATGCAACGTTCTTAAGGTGGGTCTGTCCAGTACACCATTACTCTGAATGTGTACCTATGTGAGCACATGATATCTCATATTCATGATCTGTGAGATGTGATCATCAATGAACTCACATACTAGTCTAAATGCATCTTTGTCCTAAGATGATACTTGACTAGGGACTATTTAAGAATAGTTCTTTATAAGATCTCACGATCAAGTCATCTACTTGATTTCTTATGAAGTTTAAGCTTACTATTCGAAGGACAATAATTATATTCTAAAAGAATAAGTTTGCCTTTATAAAATAACATGATACAAGTGATGGATGTTCATAAATATATAAGTCTCTAGTGCATATTCCTAACAGTAAAGAGTTTGCATGTGGATATATATAGAGATCGCAGAAACTTCTATAAGGTAATGAAGTGACGTCCCCTCACTCAGAGATGTTTTAGCCAAGTATCTCCTTAGACATGGAGAGGATTCTTCTATATTTGTGTGTCTTATTAATAACGCACCACGTTAGCAAGTGAGGGACTTATGTATGCATGTGGGCTCCGATCCAGATTTCACCTCCTGTCTCGAACATGTTTTGATGTCGGATTAGTTCCCTATTCAGCCCGGATGGTTGGTATCGAGGCCTGAGATCGGATTCGGATTGCGAAAATGACCCTCATGAGTTTGAAATCTCATAAATGTCATTGAGCTTGCAGTTCCGTCCAATTCCATCCAATCATAAAATAAAAATTTCCACAAATCTCACAGATGTCATTGCATTGATGTTGTAGGAAAAAATAGACATTTTCGAGCACCAGTCCGGAGCTAAAATTTCCAGCAGAGAAGAAGAAAGCACAATGAAAACTATAATGATGAAATAGAAATTATAGAGTCAGTTTGGATGAAACTTTTGTAGAAGTATTTCTAGGTGAAAAAAATAGAATGAATCAAAGAAGTCAAATGCATTTAACTTCTCCAAAAGTTGAAATTAGTCTTTGAGTGTGTTTGGCTTGCCATTTCAGCTAGCTGAAAGTTGAAAATAGTAGCTGAAACCATTTCAACAGTGTTTGGGAAGGTAGCTTTTTTGGGTAGCTACATGCTTTTCTAAAAAAGCTACTTGGGGTAGCTTTTTTAAAAAAGCTTCAATTTTCAGCTACTAGCTGAAAATTAATTACAAATTTAGCCTTCAACCACCCCACTTTTCATTATTCAATAATTAATGTTGTCCTTAAATGTCATTTTACCATTTTCAGCTAGTTTTACCAAACACATTCAATAGCTTTTCAGCTTTAAGCTTTCAGCAAGCTTTTCAGCTTTCAGCTAGCTTTTCAGCTAGTTTTACCAAACACGCTTTTTGTAGCCCACCAATTGCAAAAGCTCTCCCATTTAACTTCTCCATAAGTAACTAATTTTAACTTATATGAAAAAGTTAAATTCATTTTACCTCTTTAATTCATTCTATTTTTATCTTCTAGAAATCTTTTTGCAGAAGTATATTTAAATTGAACTATAGAATAAGAGTTTTATTATTCCACCATTTCTTTCAGCCGGTAGACAGTGTTCAATCTACATCATCTATTAACAAGATATTATATCTGACGGTGAGAAAACATTATCTCAACCCACCGTAGTGGTCGCCGCTCTAATGGATATATCCAACTGGTCCACATGTTAAAAACTTGCATTGCAACTCAACTCATATGCACTGAGGCACAAACCATGCGGTCCATACCTTACCATTTAATTTATTGATGATTCGGTGAGCATTTAAAATTTCAATCCATTCGTCAAGCAATGAATTTAACTTTTGCCACAACAATATTGAAAGGGTGCTATTCTTGTTCCATCAGCAATCTTCTTCTTTTTATGGGTTACAAAGAACATATCACCAAGACATCAACAAAAGAAAAAAAAAAGGAAAAAAAAAAAATACTGTCTGCGCCCCACATGTGGCCACGTGAAGGTGCCCATCACCCAATACCCAATACGGCAATGCCTATTGCCTAATGTTAAAAGCAATAATAGATGCTGGATAAAAACAAACACTCTTATACAAGTATACATATAGATGTCAAATGACTCAGATACTTTGACCAAATTTTTAATAATTTTATTGAATATAGCTATTTAAATTTTATGCTTTATTATTAAATATCTTAAATATAATAACCAAGTTAGTAATTTCTTAATTTTTATATTACTTAAAAAATAATTTTCAAATAATAATGGTGATCATTCAATGTTTCAATGATTAAAATTTGGCTTAATTACATTTTTGGTCCCTCTATTATCATCAATCCGCGATTTTGGTCCCCTACTTTCTTTTTCGCGATTTTGGTCCCTCTAATACATAGATTTTGAAAATAGGGGGACCAAGATTTTGAACTAAATTGCGAATTTGGAATAATAGGTGGACCAAAATCGCTAAAAAAAAGTAGGGGGACCAAAATCGCGGATTGATAATAATAGGGGGACCAAAAGTGCAATTAAACCTTAAAATTATTAAATAATTAGATTATGGCAAAGAATATTTTATATATAGCATGAATAAAAATAAAAAAATTATTATTAATTCAATATAAAAAATTATAATATATACCATAATGTAACAAAGATAACTTCATTAGAAAAAAGATTTAATGAATATACACTGACAATATAAAACACTATCATCCAATAATGTGTTTCCACATCATTTCATGAGTTTAATAACACATGAGATGTCATACACATGAAATAATGTGTTGTCACATCATTCATGAAATGATGCAGCAACACATTATTGGATGACAATCTAAAACTTTTTTTTACATTGTCAGTGTATACAAATTAAACTCTAAGAAAAAAATAATTTAACTTTTATGAAATTAAGAATTAAAATTAAATTTAATATATCAAAATATATAAAATGTAACGTCCTAATTTCTGAATCCAAGAATAATGTCCGTTGGAAACACTATTCTCGAATTTCTGAAATTATTTCGCGCCATTTTCGATATCGGTGAACAAATCATACAATCGCTTAGGTAATCCAACACTTACTTAAGCCTTCACTACAATTCAATCTACAATACAACATGAAACATTATATTCAAATCTAAGGGAAATGAACCTAGACACGGAGTGTAATGGTTCCCCAAAACTCCAACTGGAAATCCGACATGAAATCCTAAATTCACAAAATCTCAACTCTGAAATCATGCACCCATGACCTTATAAGACCACCATTAACCTCCCGCTTACATGTCCTTCTAAATCATGCAACCCAACATACAAGTCATGCAACATCATCATTACTCATTCATCAACCACCACCTAGCACACAAGGCATACATTCATTCAGGGAACACAACCACATACATGTCAAACAATCAACCAAGCAAAATAGGCATAATTATTATTCAAACACATTACATCACCCAAGTTCACTCATGGGTAGCCGACACTCCCCTAGCCTACTAGGGAGCTCACTCATCATTCCCTCTAATTGCAAGTGGGTGGCTCTAACCTTGTTGGGGAAGTGTCCCAACTCCCTTAACAAGATATTCTGTTTACGTCACTAACCATAATTCCGTGTACAACGCACCCAGTAGAGGGGTGATCAATCCCTATACTGAGTATGAGGCACGATGGAATTATAGTGAGTCACGGGCAACTATCCTAACCACAGTCCAATTGGATTGAACCGGGCTCTGATACCAAAATGTAACGTCCTAATTTCTGAATCCAAGAATAATGTCCGTTGGAAACAATATTCCCGAATTTCTGAAATTATTCCGCGCCATTTTCGATATCGGTGAACAAATCATACAATCTCTTAGGTAATCCAACGCTTACTTAAGCCTTCACTACAATTCAATCTACAATACAACATGAAACATTATATTCAAATCTAAGGGAAATGAACCTAGACACGGAGTGTCATGGTTCCTCAAAACTCCTACCGGAAATCCGACAGAGTTTCCCCTGAAAACTGGACATTTCCAAATTTTCGACTTCACCTGAAAACCAGCAAAACCACCAATACAGTTCATAATAACATGATTTCTAATCAATTTCCCAGGAAAATGGGTCTCCATGGCCAACTACAGGTTTCTACACCAATTACCAATTAACTGTAACTACACTTAATCCTTTACTGAAGAATTATATTAATTTACATCATTAAACCAATATCTACATTAAAAGAACTCCAATGACCGTCTTCATAATCTACCTCAAGTCAGTCCTCAGCTCCTTTGCTAAGTACCAGAACAATGACATGCACACTGAAAGATATTTCCCACAGTGTGGGATGAGACTACGTCCCAGTGAGGGTGATAACAGTGTGTGTAGTGTTGGGGAAAAGACAGGTCATTGTATATACAACATATATGTACATGGATGCATGAAAAGAAATCACAACACATAATATATAACTTTTGAATATCAAGTAAATGCACCTTGAAAATGAGAGAAAGAATCATGAGTCAGTCACGTAAGGAATCAATGCAGAATCAGTCCTCAAGTGTTATAACCCAAACACCCACAGGGTCTTTTCACTTTTACCTCTTTTGAGCGCTCGGCCATGTGACCAAGGACCGTCGTCCAGGGCCACCCTCATTAAGTTTTATTAATAAACATGTACAATTCATTTTTAATTGAGGAATCCCATATACCCCTTGGCCTAGAGGTAAATGTGATTGCCTCTCTTGCAACATGAATCCAAGGACCGGAGACAAAGTATCATAAACATGAGTCTAGGGATCAACCTCATTAATTCACATGAGTCCAAGGACCAGAGACAAAGTCTCAAAAACATGAGTCCAGGGACCAAAAGTCTGAGGTATAACATGATCAATTTAAACATGAAATCCAAGGACCCAAAATAATTCTTTTTAAAACATGAAGTCCAAGGATTCAAAGTCATTAAGTTCAAAATAAGGTCTAGGGGACCCAAAAATCCTTTTACAATAAAACATGAGGTCCTAAGACCCAATTTCCTTCTTTCAAAAGCATGAGGTTTTAAGACCCAAAATTCTTTCCTTTCAAAACATGCATAAATGGGGACATGAAGACTAATAATAAATCCATAAACAAGAGTGTATGCATGAATGAAAAACATTTCAAGGTTACAACATCACAATCAACAATTTCACAAAAATTCCCAAATCCTCTAACCTAGGGTTTTATCCAAAATCAAGCAATCCAAGGCAATCCAAAGCAATCCATGCATAAATCCTATTTTTAACCTCCAATAATCACATAATCAAGGCTCAATCATCTATCATACAAAAGAATCCTCAAATCCCCAATTTACTAACCTAGGGTTTGGCCAACAATTCACATATCCAATTAATCTAGCAATCAACCCTAGGTTTTGTAGAAACACAGGGAAACACTAGAAGGGGGGTTGAATAGTGTTTCTTAATATTTTTGAAAGCTTTTTCAAAACAACAAGCTAAAACTGTTTCAGACAGGTTTTTGAGGACTGTCTGAAGTTTTTAAGACAACTTCTGGAAATATATTTTAAAAGATTTCTTAGCTTTTAAAATATTTAGAATTGCTTTTCAACTCCCTTAAATTAGTATAAACGAATTGACAAGAGTTAAGGAATAGAAAACTTAGCCAAAGAAATTATCCTGGTTCACCCACTACCACTGTGAGCTACGTCCAGTCCCAATGCCAACTAGCACTTGGATTTTCTCTTAATCTTTCACAAAGATTACAAGTATTGTTTTACAGTCAAGCCTCTTCAGGCTCTACAACCAAGTATTCTTTACAGCCAAGCCTCTCCAGGCTCTACAAACAAGTATTCTTTAGACACCGAGCCTCTCCAGGCTCTTACAAACAAGTATTCTTTAGACACCAAGCCTCTCCAGGCTCAAGAACGATTTTACAGAGAAAAGATAAGTTTAAGCTTTTAAACTAAACCAGTTTTAAGCTCAAACAAATACAATGTACTAAGATAACTGAGGTATTCTCAGGATATACAAATGTGTGTACAAAGAATATTATCAGAGAGTTTTTACAGAGTAAAAACTAGCAGCGATTTGTTTCTCTTTGATTTTCTTGAATATGAAATCCTTCTCTGTTCTTCTCTATATATCTCTTTTTCAGTGATGGTCTTCATGAGGGGTATTTATACCCAGACTTCAGTCCGTTGAAAAACCACCATTTAGAGATAGCATTAAATGCTATTTAATCCGTTGTGAGACATGCTTCTGAGAGTCCTGACCTTTCTGACACAAAACAAGGTTGCATCTGCCAAAAAGCTGCTTCAAATGCTGTTGCAGAGGCTGCGTTGCAGGAATTTCCTCAATGGTGTATGAATTTCAAAAACACCAGGAAAGACCTCTGTGTTCCTTGCCATAAATATGCTTGAAAAGGTACGTGCAGCAGAGACTCAGAAAACGTCTTCACAAAGCTTCAGCAAAGGTGCCACGTCATTAATGAGACTTCAGACAGCTTCAACACTTCAGACGGGTTGGGCATTTCAGATGGCTTCAACACTTCAGACGGGTTGATCCTTCAGAAGGCTTGATACCTCAGACAGTTTGAAACACTTCACAAAGTCTTTTTGTAAGTTCATAGTGGCTTGCTGAAATCATAGATAAATCATTAAAACATATATGTATCTATGATGAATTATTTTAACCCAAATTTGTTAGTCATTAAAACTTGGGAATTATATTGTCTTGAAACATCATAATTTACTTATGATATTTTTGAGACTCAACATTCTCCCCCTTTTTAATGATGACAAATTTGCTTAAAAATATACAAATCTGAAAGGAGTTTTTAATATATAAAAAATGATAACTCCCTCTCAGATGATGAACACTTAAACTGATTTACCCTTTTCAGTTTTATCAGTTTCTTATATGCTCCCCCCGAGTCCTGTAATCACTTCAGATTCAGATATTGTTAGTTTTTATACTCCCCATTTTGTCATCAATCAAAAGGGTTTCCAGAGCACGACAACAACAGTAATCACAACAAAAACATGAAGGATAACAGCAAACTCAGACAATAAAGCACAACATTCATGAGTAAAAACTAATAGATTATAGCAAATAGTTCAGACAAACAGAAATTTAAACACTGGAAAGAAATGAACTAAGAAACATGGCTACACATCATAGACTATCCATATTTCTTCAGCAAAGCTTCCTTCAAGAAAGAAATCATCTCATCTTTGGCTTTGTCAATCTGAGAAAGAAGAGCAGTCTTCATATCCTCTTGGCCATATTTAATATGTTGTTGCTCTTGAAGGATTTGGTCTTGCTTAGCAACAAGGTCTGCATTCTTCTTCTCCAGCTTCTTTATCTTCATCCTTAGCCTTCTATTTTCTTCCTCAGGATCAGGATTTGATTCATAGAAGATGATTTGAATGTACCTATATACAAATCGCAGCACTCCAAAACCTGGAAACAACCCATACTCATGAGGATGATAGACAGGATGAAAGAAGGTGCCAATGGGGTTTAATAACTCCCATTCCTCATGAAATGGTGCAGTCAGAGGGGGAAAGGGTTGTCTGATAAACATATACTGCACATTGAGGTGCTTCTCATGACCAACTAGTGAATCTTCATCAGGTCCAGATGACCCAGAAGAGGATCCAGCATCCTCTCTTATCTTCCAATACAAAGCCCACACTCTGTCTCTGAGACTGTTATCCATGCCTCCTCCTTGCTTCTTTATATTGGCAGGTAGCTCTCTCCACTCCCTTGGAGTCAAAGGTTTGAAAGGGGTTGAGTAAACTTTAGGTTCTTTAAACTTATCTTCAGAACCCTCCTTCAAAGGATACCTGGGCACAATCCTATCAGGTTGCACCAGAATTTTGGTGGTTGGCCTGATTGAGAAAGTCCTAGGAGGCTTGTAGCCTCTCATACCTATGCCCTTGAGACAGTCTCTTTCTAACAGCTCTCCTTCTGTATACAGCAGCCTAGCAAAGCTCCAGTCTTCATTGGATAATTTCAGACAGTCTTCATCAGATAAAGGATTGAGTGGAGCCCACTTATGAGAAGGTGGTACCACACCCTTTCTGATCTTCTCTAACTGTCCTGAGTACTGCTGATCAAATCTTCCCTTGTACTTATGTCTTTCAGCTTCAGCAGTGTGCTTGATCAAACCTTGATGCAGACAGATGGGAGGTGCATCTCTGAAGTACAACAGCTCTTCATAGAGGTTTGGGAACTTAGGAACCCTTTCCCTTTCAAAGAAAGGTCCCTCATACCTCTTATGGGGCACTTCAGCTTCTTCCTCATACTGATGATCAGTGTAGGGGAATGCATAAGGATCAAAAGTGGGTTCTGTGAAGAAGTCCCTACTTTTGGGTCCAAGCCTAATGTGTTCAGGCAGCAGACTCCCTTTCCATACCTTGGAACTTGATCCTTGCTGAATCTCCACAACAGGTTCTTCAGATTGAGCTGACTCTGAAGATGATGAAGATGATGGTGAGGATGGGGGTGATGGAGGAAATAATGGTGATGGTGGTGCAGGTTCTTCTTCTTCAGTAACCATAGGTTGATCATCAATCTCTATTTCTTTTTCTTGTTCTTCAGCAGACCTCTTTTCAGGTGAAGAGGGTGGTGAAGGATCACATTGTCAAACCTGACTCTAAGCCTCTTTACTGGAGTCTTAGCTTTTTCAGGTTTAGACACCTGCTGGTACTTGTCAGCCATCTCCACAGCTTCTTGTTGACTAGTCACACTTCTTGTAACCCCAGTAGTAGGTTCAGGAGCCACCTCAAGAAGTCTATTTCTCTTCTTCTTCCTCTGAACAACACTGGATCTTCTTCTTTTCTTAGAACCTTGAGCCAAGGTTTCTTAGAACCTTGAGCCAAGGTTTCTTGCCTTTCATCATCAGCTAAGGTAAGTTGTGCAGCCACAGCAAGTGCATGATCAGACTTCTCTTGTTCTTCTTTTTGTTCCAGCTCCTCTTGCTCCAAAGCAGTAGCTATGGCAGCCACTTGGATTAGTTCTGGATCAGAGGGGCAAGTAGCCAAAGGTGATGCTGCTACAACATCAGCAACAACAATCCTATCCTCATGAGCCTTTCCTTCTTTGTCTGAAGTAGGCTTGAGAGGCCTTGCAATTTCAGACCCTTGACCCACAATTTCAGATGACTTTGGCAAAGCCTTCTGAACAGGTTCAGTTGTCTTAGAGTGCAAGTTAGGGTTTGTTGCAGACACTTTTGCTGCACTTCTTACTGGTAACTTCCGCAGCTTTGGTTGAGGGGAGGGCTTAGAGCCTTTGAACTCCTCCTTTCTGATGTCTCCCTGCAGTTCTCTTTCTAGTAACTCAATTGTGCTTTTCCTCCTTGATGCCTTCTCCAGTAACATACTCTCCTTCAGAGTAGGAGATAGAGGTCTTGGTACTAGAGCATTCTTTAGATTCATGCTCTTAAGATTTGCTTCACCAAAGAAATTAGGGCCTTTGTGATCATGCAGCCTCACAATAGGCACTTTGAAGTGTAAGAGTACCTTGGTTATGAGCAGATTGTTGGGAAGATTTGCACCTGAATCTCTGATCTTCTTTTGCATGTGAAACATAAGGATGCTTGGAAGATTCATCTTCTCCTTCTGCAGCAGATGGATCAAGCAGAATCTTTCCAGTTCAGACACATCATTTCTGCTCCCACTCTTAGGGATTATGGAGCACCCTAAGATGGAGTGGAGTACTCTCACCTTATCTAACATGAATTTGGAATCAGGACTTTCAGGCACTTCAGTCCCATACAGCATCTTGGTAAATTTCTTCTGACCACCATTCTTCTGCTCCCATCCAGGAGAGAAAGATGCTCCTTCTGCCTTTACACCAGTGATAGTAGACAAAATACCTTCATCCACGAACACAGGAACACCCAGAACATCAGCCCTGATGCTGTCATATATCCCTTTGGAGTTAGGGATTCCTCTTGCTGATGCCCAGAAGTCAATCACACTCTGCTCATGCCACGAACAGTAAACCTTGTCAAAGAATGGCGTCCAACCCACAGCATCAAACTCCTCAAACAAGTCCATCCCAAGGTTACGAAGATCCTCAAGGTCCACACCTTTGGATCTAACCACATTTCCACCTGAACTTGAAGACTTCTATGGTGCCATTGAAGTTGCAGAGAAAGCTTGAGATGAAAACGGTTGCGAGAGAGATGAAGAAGTTTAAACAAAAGTTGAGAGAGAGTGTAAGGCTTCTCCAACACACTAACTCCTGCATTTATAGACCCATGATGTAATTATGGCCTGTACTGGCTGCGCAGATGTTGGGTAACGTGCGAAGTGAAAGAGACAAAATAAATGTAATTAACCGTCTCAAATAGCCACGTCATCAAGTTATTTCAGACAAGTGAGAAATTTCAGATACACATATAAAATTTCAGATACTCTTTTCAGACAGCATACAAAATCAATTAGAAAATGCGTGTATGTTCAAGTTATTGCATACGAACTTAAATCTATCTTCAGCCAGGGGTTTTGTGAATATATCTGCCCATTGATGCTCTGTTTCAATGAACTTTATATCAAAAACACCTTTCTGAACATAGTCTCTAATGAAATGATGCTTGATTTCTATATGTTTAGCCCTAGAATGTTGAATAGGATTCTTAGACAAATTAATGGCACTTGTATTATCACACAACACAGGTATAACAGATATAGGAATGTTAAAATCCTCAAGCTGATACTTCACCCATAGCAGTTGTGAACAACAACTGGCTGCTGAGATGTATTCTGCTTCTGCTGTTGATAATGCAATGGTGCTTTGCCTTTTGCTTGACCAGCTGATCATGTTGCTTCCAAAGAAGTGACATCCTCCACTGGTACTCTTTCTTTCTATTTTATCTCCAGCAAAGTCAGCATCACAGTATCCTATTAACCTGCAATCCTTGTCTTTCTTATAGCATAGACCAAGATTAGTAGTACCTTTAAGATATCTAAAAATTCTCTTGACAGCTTTGTAATGAGTAGTTCTTGGATCTGATTGAAATCTAGCACAAAGACATACACTGAACATAATGTCAGGTCTGCTTGCTGTTAGATACAATAAAGAGCCAATCATTCCTCTATACAAAGTTTGATTAACTGGTTCTTCATATTCATCCTTACTTAAAGATGAAGAGGGATGCATAGGAGTTGACATGGGTTTGCAATCACTTAAATTGAACTTCTTAAGCATTTCTTTTGTATATTTCTCTTGATGGATCCATATACAATCAGAATCTTGCTACATCTGAAGTCCTAAGAAAAATTTTAGTTCACCCATTAAACTCATTTCAAACTCTGATTGCATTAACTCAGAAAACTCTTTGCATAGTGAAGAATCAGTTGAACCAAATATAATGTCATCAACATATATCTGGACAAGCATCAGATTTTTGTTAGACTGTTTTCTAAAAAGGGTTGTATCTACTTTTCCTCTTTCAAAACCATTTTTGATAAGAAAACTGCTCAATCTGTCATACCAAGCTCTTGGGGCTTGTTTCAGACCATAAAGAGCCTTTTTCAGTTTGAAAACATGATCAGGAAAAGCAACATCCTCAAAGCCAGGGGGTTGTCTAACAAAAACTTCTTCTTCAATGAATCCATTGAGAAAAGCACTTTTGACATCCATTTGATATAGTTTGATGTCATTATTTATAGCATAGGAAAGAAGAATTCTAATTGCTTCTAACCTGGCAACAGGGGAAAAGGTTTCAGTAAAGTCAATGCCTTCTTGTTGATTGTACCCTTGAGCCACCAATCTTGCCTTGTTTCTGACCACTTTTCCTTCTTCAGACAACTTGTTTCTGAACACCCATTTGGTTCCAATAATTGTTTTCCCATGGGGTTTAGGAACAAGGGTCCAGACATCACTCCTAGCAAATTGATTCAGCTCCTCTTGCATGGCTAGGATCCACCCTTCATCATGCAGAGCTTCATCAATGTTCTTTGGCTCGATTTCAGACAAGAGAGCAAGAGAATTCAGATTCTTGAACTTTGATCTTGTCTTAACTCCTTCTGAAGTACTGCCAATGATTTGCTCGTTAGGATGATGTGACTTGTATCTCCAGTCAGGTTTGAGAGGTGATACTAAGTCAGTCTGAGACTCAACATTTGTCTGAAGAGGTTCTGATAGATCTTCAGACACCTGTTCATCCTTGGTGCTGTTGTGTGTGTTTAGCTCAATTCCTGCAAAATCATCTTCTAGATCCGATAGTTCCCTATCAGTCTCTTTCATGTCATTGAATTTAACATGGATTGGTTCTTCTACGGTTAAAGTTCTAGAGTTATAAACTCTATAGGCTTTTGATGTTTCAGAATAACCTATGAAAAATCCTTTATCAGACTTTGCATCAAATCTTCCAAGATCATCCTTTGTGTTAAGTATAAAACACTCACAGCCAAAGGGATGGAAATATGATATGTTGGGTTTTCTTCATTTCCACAACTCATAGGGAGTCCTTTTCAGAATTGGTCTTACCAATATTCTGTTTTGATGGTAGCAGGCTGTGTTAATAGCCTCTGCCCAGAAGGTCCTTGGTAGACTGCATGAGTTGAGCATGGTTCTTCCCATCTCTTGCAAACTTCTGTTCTTTCTCTCAACAACCTCATTTTGTTGAGGTGTTCTAGCCACAGAGAAATTGTGTGAGATCCCATTCTCATCACAGAACAACTGAAAGTTTGCATTCTCAAACTCTCCACCATGATCACTTCTAATGACGGATATACAGAATCCTTTTTCATTCTGTACCTTCTTGCAGAATATTGTGAAATTCTTAAAGGTCTCATCCTTGCTTCTAAGGAATATCACCCATGTATATCTAGAATAGTCATCAACAATGACCAAACCATATTTCTTACCACTAATGCTTTCTGTTCTAATAGGACCAAACAAGTCAATGTGTAAAAGTTCTAATGGTCTGCTAGTAGAAACAACATCATTACTCTTAAATGAGTGTCTTGTTTGTTTCCCTTTCAGACAACTTTCACATAAAATATCAGATTTGTATGAAAGCTTGGGCAAACCTTTAACAAGGTTGTGTTTTGCTAACCTTGAGATTAATCTCAAGCTGGCATGCCCTAGTCTTTGATGCCAAATCTGTTTTTCATCTTCAACAGAGATAAAACATTTTACATTTTGACTTGCTAACTCCTCTAGATCAATTTTGTACACATTATTGTGCCTCTTAGCAGTAAAAAGGATTTGATCATGAGAGTCTTTGACTATACATCCTTCCTTAGTGAAGGAAACCACATATCCACTGTCACACAATTGACTTATGCTCAATAGATTGTGTTGAAGTCCTTCTACTAGTACTATGCCAAAAAAGGCCTTAGAGGGCGCTCCCGTGCAGCCTTAAAGGGCGCTCCCGTGCGCACTAATAGAATCTGCTCTTGTTTGGTCAATAAAACGAGGACGCTCATTGGAGCGCCCTGACAGAAGCAAAAGGAGGGCGCTCCCGTGCAGCCTTAAAGGGCGCACACTGGAGCGCCCTGGTTCTTTAAAACAAGGGAGCTCCTTGGAACGCCCTCCTTTCGTTTTTTTTCCAATTCTTGTTTCACAACAAGGGCGCTCCAAGGAGCGCCCTCTTTTCTTTTTTTTTTCAATTTTTTGTTTTTTTAATCTACTTTAACCTACATATTTATTTCAGTCTGATCCCAATGGCTTAATCCAAAATCATGCATATTAATTCCTTAAAATTCAAACACTTAGTCATACTATGAACAACACTTAGTAAACAACACACATATCTACTTGAAATAAGAATTCAAACTTGTCATAATATGAATAGTTTCCTATGCAAGATATAAGTGGTGAAAGTATGAAGTACCTATACAACTATATAGAAATAACCAAAACACATGACATCTCACAAGAATCAACTCAGTTGGTAAATAAACATGCATCTCATATATATGCTTAACAACTATAAGTCTTCAACATTTCCCAATTTATCAAACAACTGTACAAAACCATACCAGCAGCTAGAATTCATAAGTCAAATAGTGATAAACCAGTCAGGAATGTAATATGAAAAGGTGCACAAATTACAAACAGGCCTCTTCTTCAAGTTGCAAAAAGAAAAGTGATCATATCTACCCTGCTAAACCCATTAGTTAAGTCATTAATATACAACATTGTTTAGAATTTTCACATTATGTACATGTTTACTTACCCTCATAATGTACAAATCAATTACAAATAACTGGTAACTACATGGTTTGCCCATTCTTCCCGAACCTCATCAAGCTGCTTCGTTGTGTAGGTTGAGCATCGGAAATGAGCAAAGTACTGTAAAAGGCAAAAATTGATTTCAGTATATAAACTAGAGTTTCCTCTGTTTATTCAACATTTCCTACTTTATCAAACAGCTGTAAAAATACATACCAGCAGGCAGAATTCATCAGTCAAAGAGTTATCAAACAACTGTAAAAGTCCATACTACTTTGTTATCTCCTAACTTCGTTAAGCTCTCTTTTTGTTTCATCAAGTTGTTCTTTCATCTCCTTCATTTCCGCTACGATGCTTTGATATTGGTCTTCAGAGACTACCTTTGGTTGGGGTTTAGGAGCTTCAAAATATACAACAGGGATGCATGCAGGTTGTTTTAAGACTCATCGACAAAGGCTGTTTCATAAATGAAACATAAAACAGTAAGCATTTCCTTCATGTATCTCATAGCTTATACAGAAATAATGACTGGAACATATATATTTGGCTTTCAAATGAAAGAATACATCACAACAGTTACAATTATTACTACTTTGGGAATGAATAATAATTGTGTTGTAACTGTTACAATTATTTCAGTCACTGTTTTATGTTTCAGTCATTGTTTCTATATAAGCTATGAGATACATGAAGGAAATACTTACTGTTTTATGTTTCATTTATGAAACAACCTTTGTCGATGAGTCTTAAAATACAGTAGATGCATCCCTGTTGTATATTTTAAAGCTCCTAAAAAATTCATTTGTCAAACAGTTCGCAAACATCCATGAACGATCCATATTCTATCAACATAACATGAAATCATTTAGTAGTTAACTCGAAAAGTATATATGACATTCTTTAGATATAATGACTAACTATACATGCTTAATTAAAATTTGAGCAGCATTTCATCTATTTACTTAACATTTCCAAATTTATGAAAAACAATTTTAACTCTAAACCATCAAACATAATATAAATCCAACAATAAGGATTCATTCCAAACCAACAACTATATATAAATCCAAAAGTGTTCATTAATAATATGTACACATAATTAATTTTCATATACAAAATTCATATAAATATCTAACCTTAATAACACAAAAACAGTTCAAAATAGCAAAACAGGGGGTGCATGTAGCAAAAAACCATGTGCAGGAAAAAAGTGCAGCAGGAAAAAAGGGGGTGCGGGTAGCAAAAAACCATGTGCAGGAGGAAAAGGGGGTGCAGATAGCAAAAAAACTGCAATACAACTTCTTCTCTTACCCTAGTTGCCGCCGCACAGAGGGAGAGAGGACAATGGAAGGAGAAGCCGCGTGCGAACGGAGACGAAGAGGACGACGGAGAAGCTTGACGGAGACGACGCGGAGAAGCTTGACAGAGACGATGGAGGAAGAAGAAGCGTTGCACGGTGGCTCACGGAACGAAGGAAGAAGCTCACGGTAGCTTAGGGAAAATGTGGAAGAAGGAGGAGGAGGAGGGGGAGGAGGAGGAATAGGCTCACGGGGAAGAAGAGGACGAGGGGAAACGGGGAAGAAGAAGGAGGATGAGGCTAACGCGGGAGAATGAAAAGTGAAAATAGCTTGCTATCTCATTAATATAAGCAGAAACGAGGGCGCTCCTTTGGAGCGCCCTTTAAAAATAAATATAAAATAAAGGAGGGCGCTCCATGGAGCGCCCTGTATTGCAGGGAAATAAAAAATAAAGGAGGGCGCTCCCTGGCGCGCCCTCTATTGCAGGAAAATAAAAAAAATTAATTTTGAATAAAAAATAAATGAGGGCGCTCCAGGGAGCGCCCTCTATTGTAGGGAAATAAAAAAATAATTTTTGAATAAAAAATAAAGGAGGGCGCTCCAGGGAGCGCCCTCTATTGCAGGGAAATAAAAAAAATAAAAAATAAAGCAGGGCGCTCCAGGGAGCGCCCTCTATTGCAAGGAAAAAATAAATAAACTGCAACCAGAAAAATAAAAAATAAAGGAGGGAGCTCCCTGCAGGAAAATAAAAAATACCCTGGGAACGAGGGCACGCAGATGGAGCGCCCTCTATTTTACCTATAAGGGCGCTCCCGCCCAAATTTTGGAGCGCCCTGATTTTAAAACGACCATTTCAGACGCTAGCTAACACGGGAGCGCCCTAAAGACAGTGCTCTAATATCCTAAAATTGGCGTAGTGTAGGAGAACATTCTTAATAAGGGATAGAGGAGTCATACCTACAGTCCCTATACCGGTGATCTTCCCTTGCTGATTTCCACCAAAGGTGACCACTCCTCTTGCTCTGGGTCTAAGGTTTTGGAACAAAGACCTTTCTCCTGTCATGTGTCGCGAGCAGCCACTGTCCAGGTACCATTTGTGGGGTTTCCTTTGTCCTGTTAAACACATCTGCAACAGGAATAATCAAGTTCTTAGGTACCCATATTCTTTTGGGTCCTTTCTTGTTAGACTTGGGTTTAGGTCTCCCTTTGTGTTTGCACTGAGCCACATTGTGTCCAGCTTTGCCATAGTGAGAACACCCAATAACTTTCTTTTTGCCTTTAGCGACATTGAAAATATGAGGTTCAGAGACATCATGATCACAAAAACCTAAACCACTTTTGTCAAGGGAATGCCTTTGATTGCCAAGTAATCTGTTAAGATTATCAGTTCCTTTGACAAATTTAGCCAAGTCTTTTGTCAGTTCCTCGACTTGTTTCTAAAGTTTTTTATTTTCTTCAGACACAGATTGTGAACTGCTGACTTCAGACACAAGAATCTTTTCCTTGAGCATAATATTTTCTATCTCAATAGCTTCATATTTACTACACATTTCTGTGTGAGCTTTGGATAGATTCTTATACTCTTGGAAGAGCTCCTTGGATCTTTCCATTAGGTCATCATACATCTCTTGAAGAGTTAAGGGAAATACCTCTTCTTCAGAGCTGTCTGATGAGGGCAGATGAGACATAGGTTGGCCTCTTCTGAAGTGTCCTCCTCTTCTTCTGAAGTGGACTCATCAAGATCCTCCCATGTAGCCATCAGACCTTTCTTTTTCTTGAAGAACTTCTTCTTTTTGAAGGTATTCTTCTTCAGCTTTGGACATTCTACCTTCATGTGACCTGGTTGTTTACATTCAAAACAAATAACCTTGTCATTTTGAGAGTCTTTACCTGACTTACCTCCTTTAGAGGTTGAAGGTTGGTTCCTTCTGAACTTCCCTCTATTTTGCAGCATTCTTTTGATCTTTCTACTTAACAGAGCAAGATCATCATCTTCTGAGCTATCTCCAGAATCTTCATCTGCTTCTGAAGTTTCTTCAGCCTGCATAGCCTTCATCTTGCCATGCCTAGGCTGACTAGCCTTGGAGTTTAGTGCTAGAGACTTCTTCTTGTTGTCATCTTCACCAAGCTCAAGCTCATGAACCTTAAGAGATCCCAACAGTTCTTCCATTCTAAGAGATTTCAAATCTCTTGCCTCTTGAATGGCAGTAACTTTGGGTCTCTAGGACTTAGGTAAACTTCTTAGAATCTTTCTGTTATTATCTCCAGATTCATAAGTTCTACCCAAAGACCTGAGTCCATTGGTTATGGTCTGAAACCTTCCAAACATTTGATCAATGGTTTCAGTTTCTTCCATCTTAAACATCTCATATTGATGTATAAGCATACTGATCTTGGATTGCTTGACAGTCTCAGTCCCTTCAAGGGCTGCTGCAAGTGTATCCCAGATTTCCTTGGCAGATGTACAACCATGAACCTTCTCATATTCTGATTTATTCAAAGAACATATCAGATAGAGCTTGGCTTTGGCATTCATCTGGACTCTAGCCTTCTGCTCCAGGGTCCATTCAGCCTTAGGTATAGGCAAGCCATTGTGCATAGGCACATAGTCTCCATCAGTGACTACATCCCAAACATCAATGTTGTTGCTCTCAATGAACAACTTCATACGATCCCTCCAATAGTGGTAATCCACACCATTGAATGTTGGGGGTCTTGTGATAGAGGCTCCTTCAGTGATATATTTCCTGTTGTTGTTGGAAGCTTCCATCTGGATCTTTAATCCTCAACACTTGTTAGGTGCTCAACCCTGAGTTGAGCTCTGATACCAACTGTAGAAACACAGGGAAACACAAGAAGGGGGGTTGAATAGTGTTTCTTAATATTTTTGAAAGCTTTTTCAAAACAACAAGTATAAAACTGTTTCAGACAGGTTTTTGAGGACTGTCTGAAGTTTTTAAGACAACTTTTGGAAATATATTTTAAAAGATTTCTTAGCTTTTAAAATATTTAGAATTGCTTTTCAACTCCCTTAAATTAGTATAAACGAATTGACAAGAGTTAAGGAATAGAAAACTTAGCCAAAGAAATTATCCTGGTTCACCCACTACCACTGTGAGCTACGTCCAGTCCCAATGCCAACTAGCACTTGGATTTTCTCTTAATCTTTCACAAAGATTACAAGTATTGTTTTACAGTCAAGCCTCTTCAGGCTCTACAACCAAGTATTCTTTACAGCCAAGCCTCTCCAGGCTCTACAAACAAGTATTCTTTAGACACCGAGCCTCTCCAGGCTCTTACAAACAAGTATTCTTTAGACACCAAGCCTCTCTAGGCTCAAGAACGATTTTACAAAGAAAAGATAAGTTTAAGCTTTTAAACTAAACCAGTTTTAAGCTCAAACAAATACAATGTACTAAGATAACTGAGGTATTCTCAGGATATACAAATGTGTGTACAAAGAATATTATCAGAGAGTTTTTACAGAGTAAAAACTAGCAGCGATTTGTTTCTCTTTGATTTTCTTGAATATGAAATCCTTCTCTGTTCTTCTCTATATATCTCTTTTTCAGTGATGTTCTTCATGAGGGGTATTTATACCCAGACTTCAGTCCGTTGAAAAACCACTGTTTAGAGATAGCATTAAATGCTATTTAATCCGTTGTGAGACATGCTTCTGAGAGTCCTGACCTTTCTGACACAAAACAAGGTTGCATCTGCCAAAAAGCTGCTTCAAATGCTGTTGCAGAGGCTGCGTTGCAGGAATTTCCTCAGTGGTGTATGAATTTCAAAAACACCAGGAAAGACCTCTGTGTTCCTTGCCATAAATATGCTTGAAAAGGTACGTGCAGCAAAGACTCAGAAAACTGTTAGAACCACAGGCAACACTAGAAGGGGGGTTGAATAGTGTTTTAGACATTTTAAGACAATTTTGGAAATCTTTAAAATAAACAATCACGTTAAGTGATCATTGTACAAAACCAATCTTAAGATCAGAGTTATTTTAAAACATGCGGAATATATGAAAGATTTAGATTGAAAAACTTTTTCTTACACTTAAGATTGTTTTGATTTTAAACAAGCTTCTCTTAGTGTCTTCTGAAGAATATTACTAAGAGTACCTTCAGAACTGTTTCTGAAATACTTTAGATGATCAGAGACCATCTATATCATGTGTCTGAACTGAGTTCCTGTTGGGCTCACTTCAGACAGGTATTTCAGACATCCCTCTGAATATATTCTTCTATAATACTTCAACCTACACTAGAGACGTTTTAACGTTATGTTTGTATGAAAACTTGTTTTATTGAAATCCTTGAGTTAAGATTATTATGAAAAGTACTTTTCAATCCCCAACGTGAATATAAAGACTGTAAATAAAAGAGATTAAGGGAAAGAAAACTTAGACACAGAATTTATCCTGGTTCACCCACAAACCCTGTGAGCTACATCCAGTCCTAGTGGCAAACCACCACTAGCCTTTTTATTTGTTTTATTGAAATCCTTGAGTTAAGATTATTATGAAAAGTACTTTTCAATCCCCAACGTGAATATAAAGACTGTAAATAAAAGAGATTAAGGGAAAGAAAACTTAGACACAGAATTTATCCTGGTTCACCCACAAACCCTGTGAGCTACATCCAGTCCTAGTGGCAAACCACCACTAGCCTTTTTATAACAACAACACATATGTGCCACTCCGAATCCCCAGACCCTTGCAACCACATATATGTCACACTAAGTATTCTTTTACAGTCAAGCCTCTTCAGGCTCAGGATCACACCGATCCCTAACACATATATGCGTCACTCCGAATCCTCCAGACCCTCGCAACCACATATATGTCACACTGAGTCACACAGACCAGCTGTAGTATTTTCTATCAAGCCTCTTCAAGCTCTAAGAGTATTCTTTCTTCCACCAAGCCTCTCCAGGCTCTCAGACACTTAACTAAGTGTTGAGTATTACTACTCAATCTAAGCTAGATGTTCGCTAGAACCTCTCAACTCAGATTTTTCTTGTACATAGAGATTACTGAGTACATACTCAGGATACAGTCATTACAAACTAAATACAAGGATAGACAGTGATACAAGTGTTTGAATTTAAGTACAATCCCTGTCTTTTCTATGAGGAATGCATCCTCTAAGAGTAGGCTAACTGAGATGTGAAATTAAGCTCCAGCCTTATTCTCCAACCATTGGTTTCCATGGGCTACATTCTCACCCGTATCATTGGAATACCAAGGTATCTTCAAAGCTTCAAACCGTACCTGGTTTGATAGTCATTTGTACAGCATGATTGCCTTCCCGACAACCAACTCACTTGATCAACAGACCAACTGTACAATCTAACTAACTGACCAGCTGATCAGTAGCCCGATTGAGAATTCACTCTGGTTGTATAGCATAACAACTGCAGCTAGGCAGCATGGTTAATATGCTCTGCATGCCAACAACAACTGGTTGGACCGACCAACTTGGTTGTGTGTTTTCAACAACAACAACAACTTCAACTTCAATCTTGAGGCTATTTATATGTTCTTCTTGAATATAGCCGTTGAAGATAATTCATAATATCGTTGAGCTTCTGATGATGTGGCTCATATAGCCGTTGTGTAATAGCTTCTCAAACGGTTGCTTCTCCTTAAGCATATTGAGTGTTCAGAATACTCCCGTTCTGACACTTCTGTTGACGAGCTCTGTTTTGAGAGATGTGATGATTATGTGTATTCTCTCTCTTGAATTCTTTTGCTTTCTTGCATCTGTTTTATCCAGCTTGCATCTGCTTGTTCCAGCTTGCATTCTCTTGCATCTGCTTGCATCTGCTTTATCCAGCTTGCATTGTCTTGCATCTGCTTGCATCTGCTTTATCCGCTTTATCCAGCTTGCATTATCTTGCATCTGCTTGCTTTCGGATTTCCTCTGATTCTCTTGAGAGTATGTATCCGTTGAATCTGCCCTTTTTGCTTATTCTGCATATACTCCTTTTTCACTTGCTCCTGACACCATTACTTCTTTGAATGAGATGTCTTGATCAATAGTCGTTGTTCGCAGATTCCTCTTTTGGGATTTAGATAAAGATGTTGAATTGAATATATTTTATTCAAACATCTTCCTTGTTGCTTCTGCTTAGTCTCTTGAGCTTTTCTTCTGCTTTGTTCCAGATTGCACAAATGAAGAAATGTCTCGTTGAAATGCTATCGTTTAGAGACAGCAAATAGTCTTCTTTTAATCTGTTGTGAGACACGCTTCTTGAGAGTTCTGACATAGTACAACATTGGTGCTGCAGTAAAGCTGCTACTGTTGTTGCTGCGACTGCTGCGTTGCAGAGATTTCCTCAGTGGTGTATGAAGTTCAAATGCACCGGGAAAGGTCTCTGTGTTTGTTGCCACAAATGTGTTTCAAAACGTACGAGCAGCAGAGACTTAGAAAAGTCTTCACGCAAGATTTCAGCAAAGATGCCACGTCATTACTAAAGCTTCAGACAGCTTCCAACCTTCAGACGGGTTCTAGTCTTCAGACAGGTTCCAGTCTTCAGACGGGCTTGGCTCTTCAGACGAACTTGGTTCTTCAGACAGCTTCATCACTTAAGACAGGTTGATGACTTCAGATAGCTTCGTTGTTTCAGACAGCTTCAATACTTCTTACTGGTTGCGTCCTTCAGACAACTTCAATTCTTCATACTGGTTGAAACTTCAGAGGCCTTCTTCCTTAGAATTGTAGCTTCGTTCTTCTTTGTATCTTCTTCTTCTTGTATCTTTTATTCTTCGTTTCTTCAGTTCATTGTTGTTCTTCAGACAATCGTATATTTGAATCCGTACTTCTTCATATCTTTTGCCTTCAGTTCTTCAGATAGTATTCTTGATCTTCACTTCTTCAGACAGTCTTCTGGTCTTCACTTCTTGAGACGGTCTTCAAGTCTTCACTTCTTCAGATAGTCTTCAAGTCTTCACTTCTTCAGACGGTCTTCAAGTCTTCACTTTTATTCTTCAGTTGCTTCAACTTTGTTAAAGATTAATCTTCTTCAGGTTCTGCACTCTTGTTCTTCTGATTCTGATCTTCTGATTCTGATCTTCTGATTCTGATTCTGTTCACAAAATCTTCTTCATCTTCTAAAGAGTATTTTATCCTGAAACATGACAAACAAATACCTTTCTCAGTAGAACATGTTTATATAATCTAATTGGTTCTTTATATAATCTTATTTGTTCTTTATATAATCTTATTTGTTAATCATTAAAACTAACGGATGTTAAGTCTTATAATCATGTTTAATTACTTAAACAGATTTATAGACTTCACAAAAACATCTTCACAAAGCTTCAGCAAAGGTGCCACGTCATTAATGAGACTTCAGCAGCTTCAACACTTCAGACAGGTTGGGAACTTCAGATGGCTTCAACACTTCAGACGGGTTGATCCTTCAGAAGGCTTGATACCTCAGACAGTTTGAAACACTTCACAAAGTCTTTTTGTAAGTTCACAGTGGCTTGCTGAAATCATAGATAAATCATTAAAACATATATGTATCTATGATGAATTATTTTAACCCAAATTTGTTAGTCATTAAAACTTGGGAATTATATTGTCTTGAAACATCATAATTTACTTATGATATTTTTGAGACTCAACAGGTTTTGCATAAACTCATACATAATCAACTATAATAGCAAGGGGAGGAAGAATATAGAGCATACATAGGAGAATAACTAAGAAATACGTGAGTGAGAACCACACTCACCACAAAGGAAGCCCTAATGGAGGAAGAGGAGGAAGAAGATGATGGAGGAATGGTAGAATCCAAGCCTTAGGAATGGTGGAGCACCTTCAATCAAGCCCTCCTCCATCCCTAAGCCCTTTCTCTCTCTAAAACCCTCTCCCTCTCACTCTAACAAACCCTAGGAATGGAGGAAAATGAAAGGAAGGAGGAGGAGAACGCGTTTTAAAACGCTGTTGTCTCGCGCGCGCTGGGGCGCACTCCAAACAGAAGGCTGCTGTCCCGCGCGCGCTTCAGCACAATTCTGCGTGCTCCAACGCACTCTACGCGCTGTAGCGCGTAAACTTGCTGTTTGGAGGTGCAAACGAGCTCGGAATACTATCATATCGCATATCAAACTGAAGCCCCCAAAATAAGCTTTCTAATGAAAGTGGAATTACCTTAATTGGACGCCCTTAGCTTTAGATATTTGCGAATTAGTGCACCAAGGTCATTAGGCCTAAAACCCAAAATTAAGCAACAACCTCGGTTTGTACCCATCTTGGCTCCAATTCAATTCTCTCCTTCTTAAACCTAATTCCTCCCCATGAAAACCTTCTTCTAACTTATTTCTTCTCATCCAAACCCTTCCCATACTCTAATTAAATTACTAACTCCCCTCCTAATTTCACATCTTAAGCTCCAATTCCTCATTACATTCCTAATTTTCTAACTCTTGGCTAAAACCATAACCTAAACCTTCTTTTAAAATTCCTAAGCCTTAGTTTGGGATGTTACATAAAACATTTAAAATATGAATTTAATAACTATTGTTAGAACCACAGGAAACACTAAAAGGGGGGGTTGAATAGTGTTTAAAACTTTCATAAATAATTTTGGAAATCTTTGATAAAACAATCGTATGAAACGATCAAAGTACAAAACCAATCTTAAGATCAGAGTTAGTTTCAAAACATGCGGAAGATAAGAGAGATAAAGATAGAAAATCTTTCTCTTAAACTTAAGATTGTTTTGATCGAAAGGCTTCTCAAAATATCTTCTGAAGATTGTTACACAGAGTATCTTAAGCACAGTTTCTAAAGTACTTCGGCAGACTGAAGACTGTCTGAAGTCTAATTCTGATTTCTGAACTAAGTTCATTTTAGACTCACTTCAGACACTTACTTTAGAAGTTATTCAAGGTACATTCTCTGTAATATCTCAAACGGTATGAGAGAGACTTGAGGTTTAATTATCTTCGAAGAATTTGTTTGTTTGAAATTGTTTTGTTAAGGTGAATCTGAAAATACTTTTCAATCCCCAAAGTAAATGCAAAACTGAGAGTAAAAGAGATTAAGGGAAGGAAAACTGAGACACAAAATTTATCCTGGTTCACCCACATCACCGTGAGTTACATCCAGTCCCAGTGGCAAACTACCACTGGATTTTCACTATCTGAAACCACAGATATAAGTATTCTTCACAGCCTCTTCAGGCCAACCGATTATTCCTCACGGCCTCTCCAGACCGACCAAGTATTCTTCACGGCCTCTCCAGACCAACCGAGTATTCTTAGGCACACATGGTCTATCGAGTATTCCTCACGGCCTCTCCAGACTGACCAAGTATTCTTCACGGCCTCTCCAGACCAACCGAGTATTTCTTTGTTTTCAACTACCTCTCCAGGCAACCTATGTAGTAGTCTTTTCTACCGAGCCTCTCCAAGCTCTAGACCAAGTGTACTTTCTTTCACCAAGCCTCTCCAGGCTCTCAGACACTTATTCAAGTGTAGAGTATTACTACTCAACCTAAGTTAGATGTTCGCTAGAACCTCTCAACTCAGATTCTTCTTGTACATAGAGATTATTGAGTACTTACTCAGGATACAGTCATTACAAACTAAATACAAGGATAGACAGTGATACAAGTGTTTGAATTAAGTACAATCCCTGTCTTTTCTATGAGGAATACATCCTCTGAGAGTAGGTTAACTAAGATATGAAATTAAGCTCCAGCCTTATCCTCCAACCATTGGTTTCCATGGGCTACATTCTCACCCGTATCATTGGAATACCAAGGTATCTTTAAAGCTTCAAACCGTACCCAGTTTGATAGTCATTTGATCAGTATGGTTGTCTTCAGACCAACGGCCAACTTAATTGATCAAACAGATCAACTGAACAACATGACTAACTGACCAGCTAGTCAGTAGCCAGATTGATTCGAGAACCAACTCTCTGATCAAACTTTGTTGACATATTGATGATCCACTTTAGCTCAAGTCAACTCTTGTTAACCATTTGGCACTCAGCCTAGTTAACTCCATTTGGTTGGGCAGTTAATCTAACTCCCACAACTAATTGGGCAATTATGCCAACTTGGTTGTGTTAACAACAACTGGTTGGACCGACCAACTTGATTGATCCTGTCGATCAACTGACTTACTAACCAACAGGTTAGCAGCATCTTCAATTTCAATCTTGAGGCTATTTATATGTTCTGATGAATATAGCCGTTGAAGATGATTCATAATACCGTTGAGCTGATGATGATGTGGCTCATATAGCCGTTGTGTAATAGCTTCTCAAACGGTTGCTTCTCCTTAAGCGAATAGGTGTACAAGACGATCCCGTTCTGACACTTCTATAGATGAGCTCTGTTTGAGAGATATTTCATGATATTATTTTGCGTATTCTCTCTTTTGAATTTCTTCTGCTTTTGCTTTCTCCTTCAGCTTTCTTCTGCTTTCTTTTGGATTGTATAAATTAGGAAATATCCGTTGAAATACTACCGTTTAGAGATAGCATTGAATCCTCTTTAATCCGTTGTGAGACACGCCTCTGAGGGCTCTGACATGTCTGACATAGTACAATGTAGGTGCTGCTATAAAGCTGCCACCGTTGTTGCTGCGTTGCAGAGATTTCCTCAGTGGTGTATGAAATTCAAAAGCATCAGGAAAGGTCTCTGTGTTTATTTCCATAAATATGCTTGAGGAGGAAACGTGTAGCAGAGAATGACTTTTCTCAGCAATCTTCAGTGAGCAAAAGTCTTCATAGTGTTCAACAAGTAGTGCCACGTCGGATTTCAGAAGGCCTCAATACTTCAGACGGATTGAGACTTCGGACAAATTGAAACTTCAGACAGCTTCAACACTTCAGACAGGTTGATGCTTCAGACAGCTTCAATACTTCAGACGGGTTGCGTTCTTAAGACAACTTCAATCTTTCAGACTGGTTGAAACTTCAGAAGGCTTCTTCCTTATGATAAGAGGATTGTAGCTTCATTCTTCTTCTTCTTCTTCTTGTATCTTCTTCTTCTTTTTCTTCTTCTTCTTCTTGTATCTTCTTCTTCTGAGATAAAGATGTTGAATTGTATGTACTTTATTCAACCATCTTTCTTGCTTGCTTTTGTTTAGTCTTCTAACCCATTCTGGACATTGGCAGGCGTACATGCAGTAGGTCTGCGCACACAGATCCTTTTGTTGCAGGTGCAGCAAGCATTGCAGGAAGTCTTTGCAGTATTTCCTTATTCATGCAAGACTTTGATCGAGGTAGAAAAGCATGTCTAGCTTTATCTACTGAGATGAGTGTACTCCATTTGATGGAGTGTGCTTTACGCTTTGCAACGTCTCCAAGAGATCATTTATTGATTCTGACATCTTCATCTTTCAGTCTCAAGACTGCTTTAGATCATCTTCATTTCTTCAGAAAATAGCTGTACTTCAGATAGGTGCATTTTTGAGTCTTCACTTCTTCGAGTCTTTAATTCTTCAAGTCTTCGATTCTTCATATAGTCTTCAGGTCTTCAACTTGGTTGTGGATTACTCTTCTTTGGATTCTGCATTTTGTTCTTCTGATCCTGATCTTCTGAATGCGATTCTGATTATCTTCTTCTTCATATAATTATTCTGACCTGAAACACAATCAACAAACCAATACCTTTCTCAGTAGAATCTGTTTACATAATCTTATACAATTCTTATATAAACTCATTTGTCCTTAATCATTAACATAATCTTATTTGTTAATTATTAATATAATCTTATTTGTTAATCATTAAAACTTAAGGATGTTAAGTCTTATAGTCATGTTTAAATACTTAAACTGATTTATAGACTTCACAACTATTAATTATGATAATCGATGATGTGATAACACGTCATTGGATGTCAGTGTGAAAGCAATACATATCAATTACTCCCTCCGACCAAAGAGTTGTGGCCAATTGACAACGCAGACTGACATTGTAGGAAGAGCTCTCGGGTTCGATTCCCCTAAACACACTCTTGGGGAGAGATGGGGAACCTTAACTTTCTCCGATCCTATTTATATGACTCATTTTGACGCATATTAAAACATGTTTATGTTTAGTTAAACTTTTTAAAAACAATTTTCTGTTTTTAAAAACTAAAAATTGGAAAACCTATTTGATATAAATTTTTAAAAAACAGTTTTGAAAAATATGATTGTTTTTAATTTTTAAAAACTAAAATTATAAAACTATTTTAAGATCTATTGTTTTTAGGAAATGCTATAAATAAACCATTTCGTTTATAAAAGAACAGCTTTTAAAATAGTTTTTAAAAACTTAAAAACAAAAGTGAATCAACGTATTGATTTTAAAAAATCTCTTATAATTACCAAATTCACCCTTATTTAAAATTAAATTCTATTTATTCCTCATATTAATCAACTCTTAAAATTATAAATATTCACTAAAAATTTTGTAAAGAATATTATAAAACGTCCTCAAAGAAATAAACTCTTAAAATGTTGGTAACAGAGTGCAAGATATTTTTTGTTTTCAAATTTTCAATTTAGAAATTTCTATTTGGCGCATTGATCACTCGTCCACAAAGTGCCATTTCTTGAATATTATTACCAGAAATCATATTTGTACATGAGCACAACATACACCAAAGAGAGAAGAAGAGAAAAAAAGGAGAGAAGGGAGAGAAATATGAGATGTGATGGGTGATATGATGGAGAGATATAGAGAGAAAAAATGTATTGTATGAGTTGTTGTATAATTTTAGTTATATGAATTCATTAACTCTATTATTACCATCACCACTCACCAGAATCAAATAGGGTCCCACGCTCTAAAGTCTAAACACTAAACTACAAGAAATCAAACGGCATAAAACCCCAAAACAGAACAAAAAAATCCTCTACCACTAGTCCACTACCACCGTTGCTCCAAACACCACCCTTTCTCTCATCCCAAGCCGAAGACTCAAACAATGGCAACAAACCCGACCGCTCCCATAGATTCCGAACCAAATCCAAACCCGGCGTCTGCGCCCTCACCGTACCTTGAAGACATGGAAGAACTTGAGAAAGTCTTCAACCGCTTCGACGCCAACGGCGACGGCAAGATCTCCGTCGACGAGCTTGACAGCGTTCTCCGAACTCTTGGATCCGGCGTGCCGCCGGAGGAGCTCAAGCGCGTCATGGACGATCTCGACACTGACCACGACGGCTTCATTAGCCTACCGGAGTTCGCCGCCTTCTGCCGCTCCGACATGCCGGACGGTGGCGACGGTGAACTCCGCGACGCCTTCGATCTGTACGATCGTGACAAGAATGGCCTCATCTCCTCCGCGGAGCTCCACCTGGCACTCAACCGCCTCGGGATGAAGTGCTCCGTCGATGAATGCTGCGACATGATCAAGTCCGTTGATTCCGACGGCGATGGCAACGTTGATTTCGGCGAGTTCAAGCAGATGATGACCTCCAAAAATCGCACTATCAATGGTTCCGTCAATTAGACCGTAGAGAATTCTCAATCTTCGCCGCCGATCGGATATCCGGTGCGTCTCCGGTTGCTGCTTCCATAGTACGATTTATCTTTGGTTTTTTTTTTCTTCGTATAAATAATCTTTATGGTGAATTGTTCCACTGAAACTTTAGACATGGATCAATATCGAATGAAGACGAAAATAGAAATTTCCGTAGGCTTCGTTTATCATAAGATGTGTTCTTTCACGTTTTTCATGTCACTCTGCTTAACATTCCAGGAGAATTGCTTTGAAAATTACTAATTTGCGTTTGTAAATATTTAGAAATAAATTAAAAAAATTATTTTGTTTAAATATTTCTTTTAAAGTATATATGTATATCCTTAAAAATTTTTAAATCTTACTATTAGAGTTAATTCTATTTAAAAAAGTTAAAACTTCTTATTTCAAAGCTTGAGTTCACGAATGACAATGGAGCGGGTCGGGACCGACTTTGCTCTCCCGCCCTCATAAAAGTTGGGGCAGGTTTGGGTTTGAGTTTAAATAGAGCGGGTATGAAATTATGAAACTCAATTTCATCCATGCGGATTCCCATCAGATTCGAGGAAACCCGTCGGGATCTCACATTCTATATATATTTATTATTTTTATTTTTAATAACTAAAATACATGTTTTTAAAAAAGTGAGAAGTGATAATTTTGTCTTTATTAAAATTATTTAATTATTATATCAGGGCGGGTTCTTGCACCCAAACCCGTCTTCGCCCCTTAAATAAGGGGCAAGTTAGGGGTTGAGTTTTTCCTTAAACTCGATCAAAGCGGGTTTTCACTGTCAAAGTTGGAGCGGGGATGAGTCAATACCTGCGGGTTCGAGTTTTATTGTTAAGTCTACTTGAGTCGTTTCTCCAAATCCAAAATTATAGCTAGACAACAACAATTATTGTGCAAACCTATTTCATTTCCGTAAATGTGATTCCGTAAAAAAAAAATAATTGAACCCTAGTGTAAATAGGGTATAAGTCTGATTTTAATGTTGAAAAGTGATTAAACTCAAGTTTATAATCATCTATATATAACTATTTATAATATTAAAAACATGAATTTATTACGATTTAACTATAAATAACTTTTGGAAGAAGTTTTTCTTTCGCTTGCTCTGTCATGGTCATCTAATGTCTTAAATTGAGATTTAGATTTAGTAACTTTTATGGCGGGAAGAGAAGAGGTTAAATTACACTTGTATAAGTTACACCAAGTATTACACCGTCCAATAATTTTTAAACAGATCATTGTATTAAGTAATCCACTGTTGGATTGAAAGTTACTATCATATAGATCATACATATAAAATTTTACATTAATCTGAAATTATTTGATATGTCATTGAGATGTCTTAAGATTAACGTCATATATACATTTGAAATATATGAAAAAATCAACAATTTGACTATTGAGTTATTAGTATCAAAGTTTTACGAAACTTGACACAAATAATCATAATGGTGAATAAACATACTTGAATGGTTGGATTACTAAAAAACACATTTGATTTGTAATTATCAGCGGCGTAATATTTAGTGTAATTTACATTGGTGTAAGTTAAACCCTCCTCATGGCGAGACGGGAAAATTTGGACTGTTGATTTCAAGTTCAATAGTTAATATTTCATCACTGTGTTCAAAATAATTTTCTATCATAAATTTAATGGTAAAATTTTGATCATTAAATCTAAATATTATAATCCAAATTCACTCAAAATCAATTACTTTTTCGTTAGAAAATCACTTAATTTGTGCCCCTTAAATGAGGTGTAAAGATATGACACCATCCTGATATTATACATAACTACCCCTCACTTCCTTTTTTATTTGTCCTCAAAATTTGTTCTTATTTGATTATCCACCTAGAAATTTTAAATAATATTGATTATTATTTTTTAATTATACCCTTATACTATCTTAATTTAAAAATATGAAAATAAATGTTTACTTAAAAATAGCATAATTATTTGGTGTCTGTTTGGTTTACTGTAAAATGATTTTAAAAATTAATAATTAACATAAATGATGCATATTTTATGAAACACGTTAAATAAAAATGATTTAAAATTAATTCTATAAAATGATGATTTTACACCGTTTAAACGTTAAAACAAATGTACACTTGATAAATGAATAGTGGAAGACTTGAAATCTTGAGATCGTGTGGACAGGGTGGGTAGGTCCAGCTATTTTTCAGAAAAGGAGGTACAATCGATATGGCCACAAACTTGTTCTTAAAAAAGGCAATTGGGCAATTTTCAAAGTTTTTGAAATACATAAAGCCAATTCAAGACCATTCATGTTGTATGACTCTAATGACCGTTGACCAGCATGTACGTTGAATTTAGTTGAATTTTTAGATAGAGGATGTCAATCATTTCAGCTATCAAGGTAGCACTAGCAGCTACTATGCCTGGCGTTTTTCGGCTAATCTTTGTTTAAGGACGGAGGCAATGAAGCTCAGGGGCTCTAAGATCATCTTCAACCAGCAACTTTTAAAAGTTTTTAAATTGGTAATATTTTATAATTGTTTATATTTTTTATATTATCATATTATTTTTATTAATTTAAGAAATTAATCTATTTTTTATTTTTAATCCAACAACTCAAAAAAATTTCTAAAATAGATCCCATAATTTATTCTCACACTTAACTTTTTATGTCTAACCCACTATTATTATTAAAAAAAAATGGACAACCCACTTTTTGGGTAGTTATAAGGAGCACTTGTTTTTCTCATGGAAGCTTTTGGGTTGCTCTCCGACGCATAAAAATAATTGACGAGCATCTTTGTTCATTAGCAACTGTGTTGGAGTTGCCCTAAGCCTCTAACTTCACACAATATGTTTTTTATAAAAGAAAAAAAAAATCTTTTCACCTATTTTTAATAGGGATTTAATTTTAAAAGAAAATAATGGAAATCGATAGTACTCAATTCACGACTTTTTGTACATTTATGTCATGAATTTTTGTTATATCTTGCTCCCTTTGCAATAGTTATCTCTTATATCCTTTCGTAGCTATTTTTCTAAGTTACTCTCTCCATCTCATTTTGATCATCATTTTAATAATTTATTTTTTTATTTTGATTGTCATTTTGTAATACTAATAAATAACTATAAATATTTTTTTTCAATTTCATCCTTAATAATTAATGAGAGAGAAATTAAAAAGAAAATAATAAATGAGTAAGAAATTAATTAACATAAAAAATAATGGGTATAATAAGAAATTAGTTACTTTATTCATTCTTTAATATGAAATCCTTCTAGATCAAGCACAATAATTAAGGAAATATGTCTTAACCTCCGTTTATTTTATCGTTGCTATAGTGCATTTTGCTTCGTAAAATGTGTATCACTCACGTCCAATTTTCTTCATAAAATGTGCATAACTCATTTCAATCATTGATTTCTAGAATTAATTCTACTCAACTTTAAATCAAACGAGCACTTAATGTATTTGTCACGATCAAACTTTGGTGAAAATTTTGATGGTGGTGTTTCTCTGATGGCTGGAACATTGGACAACAGATGGCGTACCTGCAAAGACACTCAACACAGGGAGTGAGTATGAATTCCAACAAAGTCTTAGCATGGCCAAGAGAAGTTACTTGTGTGTGTGTGCGCGCGCGCGCATAAAGCCTCCATTTATAGGCACATTGAATGTGAGTGGGCATTGACCCCTATCCGTTTGGTGGGTGTAGTCCCATCAACTGTTGTCTAGCATAACTTAGTGAGAGACGTGGCGTCTTCGTAATGGAAATGATTTAATGGTATCCAATGTCTTTTTCTCCAAGTGACACATGGGGGAAGTGGTTGACAACACACAAGGGACAAGTGATGAAGTAGGTTAGCAGACCAAGAAGGCTAGTAGGCTAGCCGAGTACGAGGTTGGTAGGTCAGTCAAGTAAGAGGGCTAATAGGCCAATCGGGTAGGAGTCTAAAGGCCAAACGGGTAGGTGGGCTGGTAGGCGAACCAGGTAGAAAGGTGTACATGAACAAAAGGGCTGGTATGTTGGTCGGGTAAAGGCTAATAGGTTCGGCTGAGTAGGAGAGATGGTAGGTCAGCCGAGCAGGAAGGCTGATACACTAGGCAGGTAAGAGAGCTAGTGGGCCAACCATGATAAAGGTTGGTAGGCTACTCGGGCAGTAAGGCTGGAAAACCACTAGGTCATGCGAGCTAAATCTATGGTCGAGTTAACCTCTGGAACAAATGACCCCAATTAAATGCCATATCTAAGTATATGGGATCGAGATGTTGAGTAAGATTTTAGCGGCTGGCCTGATCATTACGAGGTGCGTATCCAAGTAGGCTGAATAAATATTCTAAGTAGGCCAAATAAACATCCTACAACTAGTCGTTTATCATTTTATATTAGTATTGATAGGGTCCGCTCCCTATTCTCTTTCTAAGTTTTAACCGTGCAATTATCAGATTATCATTTTTAAATTTTTATGTGCAAATTAAAAAATGTTATTAAATTCTACAAATGACAAGATAGTTACATAATAACAATAATTGTCATTTATGTGTCATATTAATCAAAGGGCAGATGTTATATGGTAGTATCCTCTGAGTTCTTCTATACACTTTCCAATAACCACCGACACCGTCGTAATCTATTTTTTTTCCAATTACCGCCCAAAGCAGTACTATGTAGGGATAATAAACCCTCAAATTCTCCTATAAAGTTATCACCTCCCTCCTATTTCGTCCCTAAAATAAAGAAACTGACTAAATCATCCCCGAAGTTTCATGTCATCCTTCATGTTAATCCCTATTGTTACTCAACTCAGTTTGGGGGATGTTAAGTGCCTGGTTGGCACGTTTTCTCACACTTGGTCTCCTTACTATCATCGTACATAGTAAGTGAGCTGATTAGACCCTCCCAAAACCCTTCCATTCAATCCCTGAAGCCTTCTTTTCCAAATTTGAATGTTAAGGTCCATGTAACCAACTTTTAACATTTATTTCAGCAAGGTATAAGAAGCATAGAAAGGTGTAAGGAATGGGAAAATGCAAAAGATATGGGAAATTATATGCTCAAGAGCTTTAGGGAAAATATAAAGAGATGGAAACTAAAATAATGTAGACATTTTGGTTAGAAAAATTTGAATAGCAGCTATCCGATATAAATGACTAAAAACCCAAAAGATTCACCATACTAGTGTTTGATATTGTTAGTTAGTATACATTATAGAAATGAAAGCTATCAAATTTTATTCTAAACTAATAAAATAAATCTATACACAATATGATGTATTGATTTTGACAAAACAAATTAATCTACTACCAGAGCATTCTGATGTTAAAGTAGATAATGTCGTACTTTTAACCTTAATGCTTAGCACTACAAAAGTTGTAACATCCAAAATATTATAAAATGATTTCATATTTTAAATAGGGTTAGAAAGGTATTTTTATAAAAAGGAATTAGGAAAACAGGTTAAAAAGTAATGAAAAAGACTTGGGATGGAATTTTGAATTTCCATTCTGCAACAATCTCGCTCAAGTAAGAGTAACCTCACAAAAGCGAGAAGGCAGCTCACTCAAGTGAGAGTACCCTGTTGAGTCTAAAAAATATTATTAAGTAATTAATAATGTTTTACATCTCACAATCCTAAGTTTTAATGAATAACAAATTTGGTTAAAGCGTTCTGAAAGATAGTGCAAATTCTCTTAAAGGTATTTTCTATGTTTCATCAACCCTCTGAAAGAGAAACCCTCCGAAGCAAAGCAACCCTCTGAAGTGGTGCAACCTTCTGAAAGAGAGGAACCCTCTGAAGAGTCAGGACCTGCTGAAGTAATCAACTCTCTGAAGAGATGTGCTATCTGGAATATGAAGACCTGCTGAAGACATCCAACGTGGCATATTGTCTGAAGTCAGAAGGTTTTCTGCTCAAGACCTAAAAGCGTTCTCAACGTCTTCTGCAACACGTCTTCTTAAGGAAAGAATTATAGAGTCCTGTTGCATATATTTGAATCATCGTACCAGAAAAGGAAAGCTCTGCATCATAGTACCTGCAGTGTGTCAGAATTGAGTCATCACTGCTCACGTGCACTGTACAAAGTCAGAAGCTATCAGAAGATTGTCTCACAACGGACTCTATGGCATTTAATGCTATCTCTTAACAGTGAACTCAACAATCTTCAACGGACCTATACCTCATCCCTATATATAGCTTCGTGAAAGACTTCAAAAGAGAGGAGAGAAGAAAACGTATCAAGCCAATACTCTACCAAAACTTCGCTGCAAACTCTCTGTTTATTGTACTCAAAATTCACTTATCCTGAGTTATACTCAGTTATCTTGTACAAGTTTATTCTAGTTTAAGTTAGGAACTCTGTTTAGTTCAGTGACTTAACCAAATCTTTTTGTAAACAGTATTAAGTGTCTGAGAGCCTGGAGAGGCTTGGTGGAAAAAAGAATACTTGTTGTTTAGCCTGGAAAGGCTTGTTGTTAAAACAATACTTGTTGTTGAGCTTGGAGAGGCTTGTTGTTTAAATAATACTTGCTGTAGAGCCTGTAGAGGCTTGATAGAAAAGAATACTTGGTGTTGTAAATCCTGAAGAGACTTGATAGAAAAGAATACTTGTAATCTCTGAGATTAGTTGAAAATCCTTAGCTGGTTGGCTTTGGGACTGGACGTAGCTGACAGTGGTGGTGGGTGAACCAATATAAATATTTGGCTAAGTATTCTCTTACCCTTAACTCATTTAAATTTGGTTTATACTAACGTGGAGGGTTCTGAGATTGTTGTTTTATAACTTTAAGCTGAAAAACGATCTTAGTAAACTATAAAAAAAGTTTTCTGAACTGTTTTATTGAACCTGCTGAAGCAACTTCAGCAAGTGTTAATTTTCCAGTTTTAGCAAGTTATAAAAATTATCTTTGTGAAAAGTGTTGCTTGTGAAATGTTTTCCAAAAACTTCTTAAGTTTTATAAAACACTATTCAACCCCCCCTTCTAGTGTTTCCTGTGGTTTCTACATACCCTCGCTTGAGCGAATCTATCAATAAAACAGGGGGTTTGAGTTTCTAGTTTTTTCACCTAAGCGAAAAGTCTCTCGCTTGAGCGCAATTAGGGAGAAATATCAGGGTTGCTCTTTGGACAATCCTCGCTCAAGCGAGATTCAGCTTGCTTGAGCGAAAATTGCCCCTAATGTTAGAGTTTTCTCTCTGACTTTGTCTCGCTCAAGCGAGTAGATCCTCGCTTGAGCGAGAATGCGAATTCAAGATAGAATTAGCTTTCTGGCTCAAGCGAGAGAATCCTCGCTTGTGCCAGAGTGCGTAGAAAAGTTTTTAATGTGTTTTTTAGTTAGGGCTTCCACATTTATTTCCCATTTCCTTGCTTTATAAAGAGAAGTTAGAGAGATAGTGTGCAAAGCTTGGCTTGGAGGAGAAGAGGGAGTAAGAGCCTCACCACCACACCTCAACCACTTCATTCCCTTTCTCTTGAGCTCTCTTTAGGTGAGTATAGCTCACACACCCCACCCCGTCTTGTATGAGAACTCCCCTATGACCCTTATTCTCTTCTATTTTTTCTTCTTTGTTTTTTTATTGAGTTAGTTGGTATGTTTACTGTGAAATGTGTGTTGTGTGCCCTAGTTATTCCCTCTACCTAGGCTTTTATGTTGAAAATGGTATTCTAAGTTAGGGCTTGATACAATGGGGGGTTTGAGGGACTATGGGAGCTTCATGTTATATGGGTTCACACAATGCAAATGTATTTTCATGATTTATGTTAATTTCAAATAAAACCACTCACGTATCATGTTATTAAGTAAATCAAGAATCAAGGGTTTCCTGTAGGATTCGGCCATCACGGGTTTAGGACCATCGGGTTAAATGTTTAAGATATGGCTTCGGCCTTCAAGTAATGGCGGCGACTATATGTCCCCAAGAGAGATATCCCTTGTAGTTTGAGCTCAGGTCTAGCTTCAGGAAAGTGATAAGACCCCTACTGATGGGTTAACAGTTCATGTCAAGTTAAGCTTCAAATTATTATCATTCATGTGATGCTATTTCATCTTCAATAGCATGTTGTACTGTTGTATATCATTTTCTTGTATCCCTACACATGTATGTTTAGCTTTGCTCACTGAGGCATTTATCTCACCACATGTTTGTGGGTTTATATTTTAGATTCCCAGGATCCTGCCAGGCTGTCCAATAAGGCCAAGGAGCTGTTGGAGTTTATTGCTACACTTGGCTTTTGGAGCAATGTTTATTTAGTTTTGATGGATATTTAGTACATGTATTGGGAGTACAACGTTATTTATATTCTTTTGATGGATGTTTAGTATATGTGTTGCCCGTGTTGGGAGTTTCTTTTGTTAGGGCACATGTATTGTAATATCCATACAAGTGTGATGTATTTAGCTACTCATATTATGTTTAATTAAACGTTGGATTAGTTAAACCAATCTTTATCATGTTTATCGACATCGTTAATGTCATGAAAAATAATTCCCTAAATTTGGGACGTATGTCTCCAACGGGCATAAATCCTAAGTTTCCGAAATTAGGACGTTACAAAAGCCAACTTCTACACAACTAGGCCTTGCATATTGAGAACTAGGCACAACTTCTACAAATAGTAACATACCGGATTTTGATCTACCCACTTCCACAACTAAGACAGTTCTTTGTTATTCCCAATCTCCATCTTCGCTAGGGATGGAAAAACGGGTTTGGCCCGACGGGCCAGCCCGTCCCAACCCGTCAATTTTATAGGGCTGAGTTGGGGACCTTCAACCCATTGGCCCGTCTAACCCGTCCCGTCCTAGCCCGTTAAAAACGGGCTAGAGGAGTATAAGGGTCGGGCTTGCCCGTTGGGCTGATTTTTTTTTAAATCTAGACAATGGGCTGGGGCGCTGGGCTGTTGTGGGGCTGATAAAAAAATTCTTTTAGGGTTCCCTTCCTTCCCTCTAATCCTCGTTTTCCTCTATTCTAATCCTCGTTTCATTCTTCAGCTTCAGAGAAACAACAGAGCAGCGTCTACCCTCTCCCTCCCCACTCCCCAAACTCATCTAAGCCGCAACAGCAGGTGCGTCTCCGACCGAGCAGCAGCAGGTCCATCTTCAGTCTTCTCCACGGCTCCGTGCGCAGGCCGTCAGGCACAACAACGACTATAACTTTCCACTTTTCTTTGTCATTGTCTTTTTCTTGTGGAAGCTACAATGCTAATCTCTATGTTTCTTATCTTTTTGGTAAAACAAGTCTCTGTCGCTTTCCACTTTTCTTTGTTTCTATATAAGCCTCAATGGAGTATGGACCCCTACTGGAATACAAAATGTGCATGGCTAGTGGAATGCGTCCAATGTGAGTATGGGTCCTTATTTTACTATAAAATTGTGTGAGTGTTCAAATCAAAACCAAGAATATCTGACATAACCGAAAAAAGAAAATGAGTGGGGTTTGGTTTTGCAGTTGGCAGTTGGGGTTCTGTGGGTCGTTTTTCTGGGTTTTTGTTCGGGATAATGGCTGATGAAGCTGGTTTTGAGTTATTTGAATTTGGTTGATCTGCTTCTCCTACGAGGAAAGGTTGAATCTGATTTGCTTTGTAGCATTATAATGTGTTAAGATTTTTGTAATTTGGTTCGCATATCAAGTTTATGATTTGATTTTTGTTTCTTTTGATTCTTGAGCTAAGAATTTTTTTTACCTAGATTCGAATTTCCAAATCTGATCAATCGAGCCTTTGGTTCTTCAATAATAACCAAACAGAAAAATTGGTAAAATAAGTAAACGATTTGTTTCGTTATGCCACAAGTCATATTTATTTTCTTAATATTTTAATTTGTTAATTTAAAATTTATTTTTATTGTTTTTTGTTATGTTTTCTATTTATTTCTATTTTTATATTTTTTTGGTGGGCCAACCCGTTTATTCCATCCTAATCCATCCCAATTTGACAAAAAAAAATCACTTCGTTATAAGGGCTGGCCTGTTCAACACGTTCAAATATAGGCTGGGCTACATTTTTTGTCCATTTTTCATTTAGGGCCAGACCGGCCCATCCCGTTTTCTGACGAGCTGATCGGGGGCCGGGCCGGGCCAGCCCGTTTTTCCATCCCTAATCTTGGCCTACTGAAAATTAAGAGAAAGAATAACATATGCAAGATAATTTGAGCATATAATGTGTATTATAATGTGTTAAGATTTTTGTAATTTGGTTCGCATATCAAGTTTATGATTTGATTTTTGTTTCTTTTGATTCTTGAGCTAAGAATTTTTTTTACCTAGATTCGAATTTCCAAATCTGATCAATCGAGCCTTTGGTTCTTCAATAATAACCAAACAGAAAAATTGGTAAAATAAGTAAACGATTTGTTTCGTTATGCCACAAGTCATATTTATTTTCTTAATATTTTAATTTGTTAATTTAAAATTTATTTTTATTGTTTTTTGTTATGTTTTCTATTTATTTCTATTTTTATATTTTTTTGGTGGGCCAACCCGTTTATTCCATCCTAATCCATCCCAATTTGACAAAAAAAAAATCACTTCGTTATAAGGGCTGGCCTGTTCAACACGTTCAAATATAGGCTGGGCTAGCATTTTTTGTCCATTTTTCATTTAGGGCCAGACCGGCCCATCCCGTTTTCTGACGAGCTGATCGGGGGCCGGGCCGGGCCAGCCCGTTTTTCCATCCCTAATCTTGGCCTACTGAAAATTAAGAGAAAGAATAACATATGCAAGATAATTTGAGCATATAATGTGTATTATAATGTGTTAAGATTTTTGTAATTTGGTTCGCATATCAAGTTTATGATTTGATTTTTGTTTCTTTTGATTCTTGAGCAAAGAATTTTTTTTACCTAGATTCGAATTTCCAAATCTGATCAATCGAGCCTTTGGTTCTTCAATAATAACCAAACAGAAAAATTGGTAAAA
The DNA here is from genome assembly GCA_026901365.1 of Sesbania bispinosa. Taxonomy (NCBI): domain Eukaryota; kingdom Viridiplantae; phylum Streptophyta; class Magnoliopsida; order Fabales; family Fabaceae; genus Sesbania; species Sesbania bispinosa. The sequence continues at coordinate 224,209 of QLOH01000753.1, read as the reverse complement.
TAAGTAAACGATTTGTTTCGTTATGCCACAAGTCATATTTATTTTCTTAATATTTTAATTTGTTAATTTAAAATTTATTTTAATTGTTTTTTGTTATGTTTTCTATTTATTTCTATTTTTATATTTTTTTGGTGGGCCAACCCGTTTATTCCATCCTAATCCATCCCAATTTGACAAAAAAAAAATCACTTCGTTATAAGGGCTGGCCTGTTCAACACGTTCAAATATAGGCTGGGCTAGCATTTTTTGTCCATTTTTCATTTAGGGCCAGACCGGCCCATCCCGTTTTCTGACGAGCTGATCGGGGGCCGGGCCGGGCCAGCCCATTTTTCCACCCCTAATCTTGGCCTACTGAAAATTAAGAGAAAGAATAACATATGCAAGATAATTTGAGCATGGTAAAAAGAACCAGTATAAATTATTAGCATAAGAATAAAAGAAACTTCTCATATGCCCATGGCTTTAGCTTATTCCTTCTAAGTTTAACCCAAAGTGGTTGTCATATTGACAATGACTCAGTAAGTCTAGAATCACATGAACCTTCCTAAAAAATTGAAAGAGTTAGATCTTCCACTAAAGAGATGTCAAAGGATGGGCTATCTGCTAGAAGTTTCATACATGAAACCAAGACAAACTGGTCTCTTGATTGCCGGGTTACATTTGGGTCTACTGGAGATATGGAGACTAAGCCTGAAGTTTCACTCTACTGAGTACATATCCTTTGCATTTTCTCTCACATTCCATCTAAGTTTAACATTAAGAATATGTTTGGGGATTGTATGCTCAGTTAAGTACAATTTTGTTTTCTTTGTAGTCATAAAGTTTGAAAGAGGGTGAATGTGAGGCTATTTCTTGGTATCCTGTTCCTTTTCACCTTGCTATGCTTTTTTTATATGAACGTTAGGGTTAGCTGCATGGACTATATCATTCAAATTTGGGGTAGAAGGCTTCAAGGACCAAATTGAAGGGTTTGGGGAGGGTCTAATCAACTCACTTGCCACGTAGGATGCTAGGATGGAGCCAAGCTGTGAGAAAACATGCAAACTAAGAACTTAACGTCCCACAAACGGAGCCCAATAACGATACATGAAGGATGGCGAGATACTTTGGGGATGATTTAATCAATTTCTTTACTTTGGTTGGTGACGAATAATAACTGCAAGGACGAATTAGAGGGTTTATTGATATAGAGATGGTAATTGGATCCAAACCTAATGGGTACTCGTAATAGATAGGGTAATTACTCGTCAAATAGATCCAAATCCAGATCTGGGTAATTATTCATATTTTTAATAGGTATGGGTACTAATACATTTGTACAGGTACTATGATACCTGTAATTGTTGGTCCCAGAGGGAATCTAGAGGGGGAGGGTTGAATAGATTCACAAAAACTTGTTACTTTATCAAAAATTAAAAATCGTTTTCCCCTTTCTAATTTGCCTTCAAGGTTCTTTCAAATTGGGTTTTCAAAAGATAAATTTTCAGAGTTTAATATCAAATGTTGCAGCGGATCAATGAATTGCAGAAGGTAATTGATTACCAAATTTCATGCAGAGAGTAATTGATTACCAAGATTGATTACTCAAGGTTCGTGATTCAATTTCAATATTCCAGAAACAATCAATTAACACTTATCAATTCATTGTTAATATGCAGATCAAGATTCAAGTTTATATAGCAAATAATATAGAAGATTCGAATTTTTTAAAGTTCTTTTTAAAAGAAAGTTCTCTTCGAGTCGAGTGCATAAGCCGCTGGCATGAAGCTATGGGAAATAGAATAGAAATAGAGAGAAAACCCCAGTTATTTTTTTGCAATTCACTCTATGAATGTAACAGAAAAAGTGGTTCATAAAATAGGTGCGAGTTGTAAGGAAGGAGTCTTGGTCTTGAGTCGAGCTGGGGCGTCATTTCATTCTCGTAACGGGAGTGAGTGCACCGCAAGATCAGACGAGTGACTCCCTCGCAGCGGTGGCATCTGTCTTTTAAGTTCAGTCAATCCCGAAGTATTTATTGGAAATTTAAGAGAAATAAAACATAGAGATTATGGAAGTAAATATTCTCACATTTATTGCTACTGCACTCTTCATTCTAGTTCCTACTGAAATAGAGGAAAAAAGCTGTATGGAAAAATGGTGGTTCAATTCTATGTTGTTTAATAGGGAGTTAGAATACAGGTGTGGTTTGAGTAAATCAATGGACAGTTTTGGTCCTATTGAAAATATCAGTGTAAGTGGTGAAGACCCCCCAATTTTAACTGATATGGATAAAAACATTCATAGTTGGAATGATAGGGAGAATTCTAGTTACAGTAATGTTGATTATTTAGTAGGTGTGAGGAACATTCGAAATTTCTTATCTAATAAAATGGAACTGTCCAGTTCATCCTTCGGAACCATATCCCATCCCGGATCTGATGAAATAGGATGATTTGAGACTGAATAGAGTAAGGATGGAGAAGAAAACACAGTCGTTTGTACTATTTCAGCCACAAAAGGGGCTTACATCCAGTTTAGATTTAGCACACCACTAAACCTGCTTTCACTATAGAATTGATTACAAACACCATGCACATTCAATCCTAAAGAAAGACATTCTAATAAACAAACAAAGGTTTGGCTCTTGCACCCCACAAGAGCATATTCATCAATGACACCCCATCTTACGAACATCAACCTTACTCATGACACCCCGCCACAAGATTTCAAACAAATCTCTATGAACACCCTATTCAAGAGATAACACAAATCAAAACAATCAAATTATGCTCGCAGATTTCCATCGGGCATGGAGAAACCTCTGGGGATCTCACATTCTATATATTTTTATTTTTATTTATTTTTAATAATTAAAATACATGTTTTTATATAAGTCGTATATATTTATATTCTAATTCAAATAATATGTAAATATAGATACTAAAAATTTTAAAAACAATAAATTTAAGAACTATATTATATTTTAAAGAAAATATATAATTTCACCTTTATTACTTAATTATTAGTATAATTAAAATTATTTAATTATTATATCGGTGCGAGTTCTAAGGCGGGGCAGGTTCTTGCACCCAAACTCGCCCCTGCCCGTTAAAAAAAGGGCATGTTCGGGGTGAGGACAGGTCAATACTCATGGGTTCGAGTTTGATTGTCATGCCTACTTGAATTATTTTTTCAAATTTCAAAATTATTGCTAGACAACAAAAATTAATGTGCAAAGTTCGTAAATGTGATTCCGTAAAAAGAAACAATAGAAGCTTAGTGTAATTTGGCTATAAGTTTGATTTTAACGTTGAAAATTAATAACAAAAAAAAAACTCAAGTTTATATCTGTCTATATATAACTATTTATAATATTAAAAACATGAACTTATTATGTAGTAACTATAAACAGAGTACCTTTGGAAAATGTTTTCCTTTCGATTGCTTTGTCAATTGTGGTCTAATGTCTTAAATTAGGATTTGGATTTAGTAACCTTTATTGTGGGAAAATCTGGAATGATGATTTTAAATTTAATGGTCAAGATTTCATCATGTATTTAAAATATTTTTTTATCATAAATTTGGTGAAATCTTGATCATTGAATTTTAAATTAATGATCAAAACTCACTCAAAGTCAATGACTTTTCCGTTAGAAAAATCACTGAATTCGTGACCCTTAAATTGTGGTGTGAAGATAGGATTAAGTCTCCATTTAGTTTGGCGTTTCAATAATGCAAAACTATTATCTCACGAAATTGATTTTAAATTACTTTTGTCCAATGTGTTTTGTAAAACGTACATCATTTATCTCAACGTTGAATTTTAGAATTAATTTTACTCAATGATAAACCAAATTGAAACTAAATCACCATCTTGATATTATACATAACTACCTCTTACGTCCTTTTTTATTTGTCCACAAAATTTGTACTTATTTGCTTATCTACTTAGAAATTTTAAATAATATTGATTATTTTTTTTTAATTATACCCTTATAATATCTTGATTTAAAAATATGAAAATAAATGTTTACTTAAAAAATAGCATAACTATTTGATAAATGGTCTTGAGATCGTGTGGAGACAGGAGAGGGTGGGCAGGGTCCAACTATCTCTTTAGAAAAGGAGGTACAATCAAGATGGCCACAACTAAGATTTGTTCTTAAAAGGCAAATGCAAATAGGCAATGGGCAACTTTCAAAATTCTTGAAAGCCAATTCAAGACCATTCATGTTGTTTGACTCTAATGACCATTGACCAGCATGTACGTTGAATTAGGGGGTACTTAAGGGACGTCCCTAATTCGATTCTAATTATTTACCGGGCCAAATATATGGATCTGAATCTGTCTATAAACTCGACTAGACTCGGTGATGTGCAAACCTAAGTAAGATCGAATTTGAGTAGGACATGATCGGATTAACCCGATATATAAGCTAAATATAATCATGAAATGATCATATAACATTGTTCTAAAGAAAATAATTCATACAATTAATAAATATATTGCATCCAATAGAATATCTCTTAATGTACGTAATATTTTTTACTTTTTTAAAGTTTGGGACATTAATAAACTAAGTATAACATTATATTACTATATAATTTTATGTGTAGAATGTGTTTTTAAAGATAAATATATGAAAATTAGACTAAAAAATCCTATCTAAAATGAAAAAAAATAAGGTTAGAACTTTACATAATAGAAAATCATAAGTAATAAATATTATATTTATAAATAAATGACGGGTCGGGTAAACCCAAAGGTTAATCCGAACCCGTTCTCAACCCAATACCGGGTCAAAAAATGAGACCCGATTTAGTTCTATTCTTTCTTGTAGGACAGCAAGAGACCCGACTCGAGTAAGACAAGTTAGGATGGGTCAAAGTACGACCGCATCTTGAATTTAGCTGAATTTTGAGATAGAGGATGTCAATCATTTTAGCTATCAAGGTAGCACTAGCACTCTAGCAGCTATATATGCCAAGCGTTTTTTCGGCTAATGTTTGTATAAGGTTTCACAATATTTCCTGATACGTCAATTGTCATAGTGGCACCGTCCAGCATCATAAAAGGACGGAGGCAATAAAGCTGAGGGGTTCTAACCTCTAACTTCACACAAAATATTTTTTTAAAAAAGAAAAACAAACTTTTCACCTATGCTTTAATAGGGATTTAATTTTAAAAGAAAATAATGGAAATCGATAGCACTGAATTCACATTTGTTTTTACATTTATTTCGTGAATATTTGTTAGGTCTTGCTTCCTCCGCACTAGTTATCTCTTATATCTTTTCTTGGCTATTTTTCTAACTCACTCCATCTCATTTTGATTATCATTTTAATATTTTTTTATTTTGATTTTCATTTTGTAATACTAATAAATAACTCTAAATATTTTTTCAATTACATTCTTAATAATTAATAAGAGAGAGAAATTAACAAGAAAATAATAAATGAGTAAGAAATTAATTAACATAAAAAATTAAAGGGTATAATATGAAATTAATTACTCTATCCATTCTTTTATATAAAATCCTTCTAGATCAAGCACAATAATTAAGGAAATAGGTCTTAATGTATTTGTTACAATAGAACTGTGGTGAATATTTCGACGGTGGTGCTTCTCTGATGGCTGGAACATTAGATAACAGATGATGTACCTACAAAGACACTGAACATAGGGAGTAAGTATGAAATCCAACAAATTCTTAGCATGGCCAAAAGAATGTGAGTGGGTACTGGCCCCTATACGTTTGGTAGGTGTAGTCCTGTCAATCGATGTCTAACATAACTTAGTGAGAGACGTGGTGTCCTCGGAATAAAAATGATTTATGGAATCTCATGTCTTTTTCTCCAACTGACACATGGGGGAAGTAATTGACAACACACAAGGGACAAGTGGTGAAGTAGGCTAGCCGACCAAGAAGGCTAGTAGGCCAGCCGAGTACGAGGTTGGTGGGTCAGTCAAATAAGAGGGCTGGTAGGCCAATCGAGTAAGAATATAAAAGGCAAGGCGGGTAGGAGGGTTGGTAGGCCAACCGGGTAGAAAGGTTAGCATGAGCAAGAGGGCTGGTATGATGGCCGGGTGTAACATCCCAAGAACTAAAAATCAATTTATAAAGGAAAGTAGTAATATAATAGGTTCTTATAAAAAAGAATTAAGAAAGGGGAAGTAAAACTAAGTTAGAAGCAAAGAAAAAAATGAGAATCAGGGCTTTGAGTCTTGACACTCTTTTTGTTCTCGTTTTCTCACCCAAGCTCGCTTGAGCGAGAGTAAGCGAGAAAACAGAGTTAGAATGGGGCTCTCTGGAGTGAAATTTCGCTCAGCCTCGCTTGAGTGAGCCTGGGCGAGGATATCAACAGAGATATGGGTGTTTCTGCTCTAGTTTTCTTGCCCAAGCTCGCTTGAGCGAGAGTAAGCAAGAAAACATAGTCAGAATAGGGCTCTCTGGAATGAAAATTTTTCTCATCCTCGCCTGAGCGCGCCTGAGTGAGATAGGGATTCTCGCTCAAGTGAAAGCTTCTCACCTGAGCGAGAGCGTGCAAGCAGGCTTTCTTAAAAACACGGTTAGGGCTCATTTTTCTCACTTTCTTTTATTCTTATACTTTTAGAAAGAGAATCTAGAGGGAGAGAAGAAGCACGAGGTGCTTGGATTGAAGCCTCAAACCTCCACAAGAGCTTGGAATCATCACTCTTCACCCCTCATTCCCTCTATTTCCTCCTACTCTTTAGGTGAGTGTGGTCACCCATTCACTTTCATCTTGCTTGCCCTATTGTATGCTCCATATTCCTCTTTCCCCTTGCTTAACTACTTTGTTTGTGAGTGTTATTGATTGTTTCTAGGTCTAGTAAGTATTTCTTGAGTTGTATGTATTAGTTCCTTGAAACCCTAGGTTTTGTGTAGGTTTAAATTGCAAATCTCCATGAAATAGTTCTCAATGCATACCATGCCATTCACATCCATAGATATATATTTAATAATGATACCTCCAAGCATCCATGGGCCAATGCCAAGGAAGTATATGTCACAGAGTCTTCGGACTATCACAGGGTCGTCGGACCATCACAGGCCTTTGTGCATTCATTTATAAGAAGAACGAGGTAACCACATTGACCTCTCGGCCAAGGGGGAGATGGGGGTCCTCAAGCCAAAAATGAAAACAAACATTGTTCATTAATTGATAATAAAACTTAATCACAGGTGGCCCTGGAAGACGGTCCTTGGTCACATGGCTGAGCGCTCAACCACAGTCACAGATAGTGAAAAGACCCCGGGTGTCAAGTAAAAACACATCACAGCCATGTTTGCATAATTTCATAGTATTTGTGTATATGTTGGAACTGTGGAGCATGTTTGACTGTTGCATCACATTTTATGATTTCCTACACTGCATGTTTTACAACGCTCACTAGGACGCTAGTCTCACCCCACGATGTGGGATATATTCAGATGTGCAGGGTCGCTATCTAGGTGCTTGAGCGGGAGGCTAGAGTTGTTAGTTGGGTTTTATTGTGGCCCAAATCTTTTTTGGTTGATATGATTTTGTATAGGCATATGACTCTATTATTTTGATGGGATAGGATAGTACATGTGGGCCCCTCAAGGATACCTTTTATGATTCCAGAACATGTGTATCATCATATCCCGTTATGCCTATTTGTTGAACATTTGTATTTTTAGCCTTATGGCAACAACTATATTGTTGGAGGAATGTAGTAGATTTCTGTCTAAGCAACTGTTGGATTACCTAAGCGTTGATTGTATTTTTATGTCCATATCAATAATGCGTGAAATAATTTCATGAATTTGGAAATAATGCTTCCAACATGCATTATTTTTTAATTAAGAAATTAGGACGTTACATCGGGTATGAGGCTCGAAGGTCGGCCGAGTAGGAGGGTGGCAGGCCAGCCGAGCAGGGAGGCTGATATGCTAGCCGGGTAAGAGAGCTAGTAGGCCAACTATGATAGAGGTTGGTAGGCTACCCGGCCAGGAAGTAAGGCTTGAAAGCCACTAGGTCAGGCGAGCTAAATCTATGGTTAAGTTAACCTCCTAAACAAATGACCCCAACTAGATGCCATATCTAAGTATATGGGATCAAGGTGTTGAGTAAGATTTTAGCGGTTGGCCTAACCATTACAGGGTGCGTATCGAAGTAGGCCGAATAAATATTTTAAGTAGGCCAAATTTGTTTATCATTTTGGGTTGGTATTGATAGGGTTTTCCCCCTATTCTCTTTTTTAAGTTTTAATAGTGCAACGATCGAATTATCATTTTTCAATTTTTATTTGCAAATTAAAAAATGTTATTAAATTGTACAAATAACAAGATAATTATATAATAACAATAATGGCTATTTATGTGTCCGATTAATCAAAGGGCATGTGTTATATAGTAGTATCCTCTAAGTTCTTCCATACATTTTCCAATAACCACTGGCATCGTTATAATCTAGTTTTTTTGGCCAATTATCGCCCAAAGTGGTACTATGTAGAGAGAATAAACCCTCAAATTCGGCCCTAAAGTTATCATCTCTCTCCTATTTCGTCCCCAAAGTAAAGAAATTGATTAAATCTTCCCCGAAGTTTCATGCCATCCTTCATGTTAATCCATGCTATTACTCGGCTCTGTTTGTGCGATGTTAAGCTCCTGGTTCACACGTTTTCTCACACCTAGACTCCTTCCTAGCATCCTACATGGTAAATGAGCTGATTAAACCCTCCCAAAACTCTTCAATTAAGTCCTTGAAGCCTTCCTTCCCAAATTTGAATGTTATGGTCCATGCAACTGATAAGTGAAAATTAGTTGATAAATTAGAGTATTTTTTATTTCACTTATCAAGGATAAAATGATAATTTTGCCCCAATTTAATCCCTTTTTATTAAATATTAGATAAATTTTATTTATTGATCTTAGATTTGAATTTCATGCTATTTTGATAGAAATATTGTCGATTTTTGCAGGATATTGCAAAGATTTAATTCAAAGGATAGATAACATTAAATGAGGAAGATATCTGCAAGATTGGAGATTGATTGAAGATATTTAAATGACGATTTGAAGAAGATTTGAGACATAATGAGGAGATCAAGGCCAATCAATCAAGGATTCTGCAGACAAGCTTCCCAAATAAATCAAGGATGGCTTAATAAATACAAGGATATCATCAAATAAAGGGAAACAAGGAAAGACAAACATGTCAAAACCAGTCTCGGGGAGAGATCGAGATTTAAAAAGAGAAAGTTGGAGCTGCAGGACGCAACTTGCGCTTCACCTGCGCTATAGCGCAGGGTGAAGCGCAGACTCTCTGGAAGTTGCTCTCTATCCTGCGCTATAGCGCAGCCTGGAGCGCAGCTCACGCTGATTTGTTCTCTGTTTCCGTTTTTAGATGGATTTCTTCCCAATTTGCGTTGTCTTTCCTTAGTCTATAAATAGGAACCTCTTGCATCAATTCCGGTGTGGTCAGTCATTGTAATCTAGTCTATAGTTCAGTGATTATGTACCAAAGCTAAGTTTAGAGTAGGAGAGGAGGAGCGCTTCACAAGGATTGAAGATGGTGACAGCATCTTCGGTGGTTTGTATGGCTACCTCGCGTAGTTAACTCTCCATTAGGATTGAATGTAATCGATTCCATTCCCAAGTGTATGTTGAACTCTATCTATTTTATTTATGCAGTTCCCTAATTATAGTGTTGGTAATCTCGTTCTGTGCTTATTCCTAACTTCCGCGCTTGCGCCGGAGTTATAGGCTAGTTTGTAATTAACGTTACGACTAGGATTGAGTTTGGGGGAGCCTAGACATAGGAAACTCAACCTCTGAGTGAATGAGAGGACTCGGTAGCCAGAGTTCCTTTACGGGGGCGTTGCTTGTAATTGATGGGTAGTGTGAGTACTCTAATGAAGGGCGTTCCAATATGTTAGGCATGGTTTTTGAATTACCGATAGCAAAGGATTAGTTGATTGTGAATCCCGGAAGCGAGAGATGGGTATATCTAATGAGCGATGAGTAGTGACAGTACTTTAGCGAAGGTATACATTCATTTGGTAGGCCCCGTATTTTAATTAATCCTTTACAAACTGAACAAAAGAGAGCAAAATAAGCCGAGGGTAAGTCTGTCGCCTGGGAGAGCCCGCATGGATTACCTTTGAGTGTGAGGGGCGCCTGGTAACTCGGGGTCATTAGCAATATAGTTTGTCTACAGCGTTATAATTCAAAGCCTATAAGTAGTAGGTAGTCTCGACATACATAAGGGTGCGATGAGATGAAGTTCAATCCTAATCCAAGTAAAGTGTCTCTAACTCTACCTTTCTAATTCCAATTGATTATTTACTCTCTCTTTACAATTCTGCAATTATACTCTCTAAATGGTGCTTTCCCTTGATAAGTAGATCACAATCTACATAAATTAATTGTTCCCTGTGGATACGATACTCTTTCTTACTATTATACTGCTGGATTTGTGGTTCGCTTGCCAGAAACCCATCAAGTATTTTTGGCGCCGTTGTCGGGGAACGATTTTCAATTTGTGTAGACCTTGGCGGTCTAATTATCAAGGATATCTATCTTAGGATTTATTTTATTTATTATTCTTATTAATTTAGGAAATTTTTATTATTTTTAGGAAATATATAGTTTTTCTATTATTATTAATTTTTCTTCCACACTTACCTTTTTTAAAGTTTCTTGTTTATGTTTTTGAGAGGTCAGGTGTCCCCCAATCAATTACAACTTGAAGCAGAAATAGGAAGGACATCAAGGAAGAACAAAAGTAGAAACAAGGAAAGGAGACAAGGGAGAAGTTGAGAAGAAAACAAAAATATTTTATTTTTTATTTATTTTAATTGTTTTTTTTTAAATATATATATTTATTATTATTACTATTTATTGTTATTTTAAAAAAAAATATTTTTTATTAAAAATATATATATATATATTATTATTATTAATTGCAAAAAAAAATGTTATTTTGTTTTTCTCTTTGTTTGAGCTTCTTGATTATTTCTCTTGAGATGGCAGGTACAAGAAAAAGAGGGGACAAATTTCAAGGAGACAATCTCAACACTCTATGTTCAACCACCTCAAGTGAAATAAATGTTAAATGGCTTATGCATGGCAGAATCAACCAAGGAGAACCCCTGGAGATTATGTTAGGTGGCAAGAACCAAGTTACTCCTCTCATGCACCGATTCAAGGTAACTTCTCTAATTACAACAATTATTCTAACAATTTTTCACAGGATTGGGGAAGTTACCAGAATCAGAATTTTGGGAGATACCAAGATGATGTTTCACTCCACATGCAACCTTCTTTTCAGCAGCAGCAAAGTTACTCTTCCTATCAACAAAGAGACTCCCAATTTTATGAGTTTTTGGAAGAATTCAATCAAAGAAATATATAATTCCAGAAAGAGAGCGAAGAGAGAAGACGAAGCACTGACGCTTTGTTGAAACAAATGGCAGAACAAAGGGAGTCAAGACTTTGTAAGAGTATTGAAGAAATTCATCAAGGCAATATACAATTTCAGAAGGAGAGAGAAGAAGCAAGAAGGAAGAATGATGCTTTGATAGCACGACTAGCAGAACAAAGGGAGTCAAGACTTCAGAAGGAAAGAGAAGAAGCAAAAAGAAACACTGACACCTTGTTGGAGCAATTACAAGAAACATGAGCTAACCAACAGTCAGAACAAATCTCAGAAAGGCATTCAGATAGTGACAACTTCATGGAAGAAAAGTGGGATGAATTTATATAATTTCAGTAGTATTGCGAAAGAGAAGGACTAACTGTTAGTCTTGCACTAGAGGAGATAGAAAATATGATCAACTGTTGGGACACGCAATCTTCAGCAAATGCATTACCCAACCCTGAAGAGCAGTGCGATGACATTGTTCAGCTGATAGGGGAGGAAATCAATGACAATCTGGCTGAAGAAGAAGAAAGAGAAGCTGAAGAAGAAAAGGAAGAAGAAGAAGGTGCAGCAGAGGAAGGAGAAGAACAAGGAGAGGATGAAACAACAAAGATGGTGCTTAAAGAGGAGATTGACTATGAAAGGGAGGAAGAGAATACAACATGTGATGATGAACAGAGAGATGGTGAATCAAAGCCCGAGGAAGGAAGGGAAATGATTTCAAGAACAGAGACCTTGCCTTATCCAACCATCCCTCCAAAGGAAGATCACGAAAGGCATGGTGCAAGTGATAATCCTTCCAGACCTCACAAAAGAAAGGCCTGCAATCACACTGACCAGGACAAGGCAAAGAGAAGAAAAGTCAAGCTAGAATCAAATTCAGAGCCTAGAGCCATATTGAAGATCAGGTGTTTTCCATTTCAAAGACCCCCCTGAAGCAAAGAAATTGAAAGCAATCAATTGGAAATCATCAAAGCTTCACAGTATAGGTTGTTCCAAGGCAAGATTATGGGGAGGTATAAGGGCCAAAGAAAGAAAGGGTGCGGCTCACGAGCTCATCAAAATATTTCAATTTCAGCCACCTTGAGAGAACAGGCGTCGAGCTATCAGACGTTAAACAAGCGCTTTCTGGGAGGCAACCCAGAGATTTTTAAGTTTTCAATTATTTTCAGTTTTGTTTTATTTTCTTGTTTGTTAATTAGGATTTTTCATTTTTAGGATTTAGGAAATTTTCAAAATTGATTGGAATAAGTTTGTGGAAAATAAAATTTTAAAAAAAAATAGGAAGTAGCAGAAAACGTGACTGAAAATTGCAAAATTGCATTCTGTTTTCTGCGCTTCAACCTGCGCTGTAGCGCAGGTAAAGCGCAGAAATGCAATTTTAGTCACTGTAATCTGCGCTTCACTTGCGCTGTAGTGCAGGGTGAAGCGCAGAATACGAAATTTTAAAAAAAAAGTTTTTTATTTTCTTATATACTACTTCTTAAGCTCTTCTTTTCACTTTTTCCACTCACAAACTTCCATCAATTTTGAAACTTTCAGTTATGTTCTTTTTTATTTTTACCAATTGAAATCTTCATTTACTCTATTTTTTATGATTTGCACTTTAGGGTAGCAACCTTAGGATTGTGAATATTGTCGATAATTGCTATCTTGAATGTGATTTTGGCTGTGTGAAACATGAAGAACAATTTGTTGATTGGAATGCTCTTTGTTTTGTGAGTTATTAAATTTGAAAGTGTTATACTCTATTTCTTTCAAAAATCTTGAACTTTCACTTTCCATGGATTGATTGAATACTTGCAAAACAAATGAGTATGATGTGTTTTTAGGAAGCCATTACCAAGTACACTAATCTTTTGTTGTGAAAGTGTCAATCCTTTGAATTATGCAATGATAGGCTTCCATGTTCTTCATGAATTGCACAGACTGCTGCAAAGTATAAAGACCAGTTGACCTCAAACCAATCAGGAGTACTAGACCCATACCCAAGCTTGCTGCTTGAAGAGTCCGGATATTCTTACAGTGGCCTGGGGACAGGCCTATTTTCCCAGGGGAGGATGGAGCAGCAGCAGGACAAGAACTCACAGGATACGGAGGATGAAGATTGATACTGGTGTTTTCTTTCTTTTAGTTTTTCTTTTATTATTTTATAGATATTTTCTAGTTAATAAGGTTTTTTTTTCGTATTTTATTTTTTCTTAAATTTTTAGAATTTTAAAATTTTTAGGACCTTAGGAATTAGGAATCAAGGTAACTTTTCCAAATTCTCTGTAAATAAGTAGTTTAACTAACCAAACTAGGAAAAATGATAGGGTCTTGTGATTAATTCCATAATCAGTTAGGATTAGGGTACTTCTCAAGAGAACCTATCATGGTAGTTAATTAAATCCATTAAGTGCTTTATCAAGGAAATTTTAGCCAATAACCGGTGAGCTGAGAGCCCAAACACTTAAATTGAGAGCTTTTCACCGTTGCTTGTCAACTGTTATTGCTTGAGTTTCTGAATTTTGTCTTGCTTGTAGAAGGTATGGAAGTGACAAAGGCATATTTTGTGATTCTAATACTATGCTCAGTGCCAAATAGCCAACCCTGATTTAATATTTCCATTTATTGATTGCCCATTTGAGCTTGAATATTTTTCTTTGTTGCACCCTAACCATATTCATTGAAAATCACCTGTCCCTTAACACTTAGGATAGAGAGCAAGGTGCATCACAACAAAATGGGACAAGAGGTTGGTCACAAGAGATTCAAGAGAAGGCACAAGAAATCACAAAAGAAGGATTCTCCCCCACAAACAAAAATTCTATGTTATGTTTTCTGGTAAAAAAAAAATTCTGCACAAAAGTGTGGAATTGAATAAGTTGGGGGGAGAATTTCTTCAAACAATGAGGCCAAAGCTGAAAAAGGGTGACCATTCAAGAATGACTAGGTGAATTGAGAGAAGTCCCAAGAACAATCACAAGATGCTCTCTATTCAAAGTGTTCCTTGAATATCCAGAAAAACCATGATTTCTTGATAGTCTGGCCTCATTACAACCTGAGAAAGACCTTTTGATCCATATTAACTGCTTGCAGGTTCAGATCTTGGAAACGACTATCAATTCTAGTTGTTCAACAGTGGTGAAAATGATTGAGGGAAACACTTACCCGTGCGAATGAGAGATTTCTTTGGTTTATCACTTACTGCTTTAATTGCTATTATTGAGAAAGTTTGATTGATGTTTGTATTTCTATTTTGATTGATGATTGGTAATATCTCTTGATCCTGAGTTTTTCTTATGTTTGGAAAGTGACTGGTGCTTAGGAAGGAGTTGAGGGATAGTTCCTTGAATTTATTTTAATTGTTGAAATACACTGGGAATAGAATTGATTTTGATTGCAAAGAGGTCTCTTGCTTGAGGACAAGCAATGAGTTAAGTTGGGGGGAATTTGATAAATGAAAATTAGTTGATAAATTAGAGTATTTTTTATTTCACTTATCAATGATAAAATGATAATTTTGCCCCAATTTAATCCTTTTTTATTAAATATTAGATAAATTGTATTTATTGATTTGAGATTTGAATTTTATGATATTTTGATAGAAATATTGCTGATTTTTGCAGGATATTGCAAAGATTTAATTCAAAGGATAGATAACATTAAATGAGGAAGATATCTGCAAGATTGGAGATTGATTGAAGATATTTAAATGAAGATTTGAAGAAGATTTGAGACATAATGAGGAGATCAAGGCCAATCAATCAAGGATTCTGCAGACAAGCTTCCCAAATAAATCAAGGATTGCTTAATAAATACAAAGATATCTTCAAATAGAGGGAAACAAGGAAAGACAAACATGCCAAAACCAGTCTCAGGAAGAGATCTAGATTTAAAAAGAGAAAGTTGGAGCTGCAGGACGCAACCTGCGCTTCACCTGCGCTATAGCGCAGGGTGAAGCGCAGACTCTCTGGAAGTTGCGCTCCATCCTGCGCTATAGCGCAGCCTGGAGCGCAGCTCACGCTGATTTGTTCCCTATTGCCGTTTTTAGATGGATTTCTCCCCAATTTGCGTTGTCTTTCCTTAGTCTATAAATAGGAACCTCTTGCATCAATTCCGGTGTGGTCAGTCATTGTAATCTAGTCTATAGTTCAGTGATTATGTACCAAAGCTAAGTTTAGAGTAGGAGAGAAGGAGTGCTTCACAAGGATTGAAGATGGTGACAACATCTTCGGTGGTTTGTATGGCTACCTCCCGTAGTTAACTCTCCATTAGGAGTGAATGTAATCGATTCCATTCCCAAGTGTATGTTGAACTCTATCTATTTTATTTATGCAGTTCCCTAATTATAGTGCTGGTAATCTCGTTCTGTGCTTATTCCTAACTTCCACGCTTGCGTCGGAGTTATAGGCTAGTTTGTAATTAACGTTACGACTAGGATTGAGTTTGGGGGAACCTAGACATAGGAAACTCAACCTCTGAGTGAATGAGAGGACTCGGTAGCCAGAGTTCTTTTATGGGGGCGTTGCTTGTGATTGATGGGTAGTGTGAGTACTCTAATGAAGGGCGTTCCAATATGTTAGGCATGGTTTTTGAATTACCGATAGCAAAGGATTAGTTGATTGTGAATCCCGGAAGCGAGAGATGGGTATATCTAATGAGCGATGGGTAGTGGCAGTACTTTAGCGAAGGTATACATTCATTTGGTAGGCCCCGTATTTCAATTAATCCTTTACAAACTGAACAAAAGAGAGCAAAATAAGCCGAGGGTAAGTCTGTCGCCTGGGAGAGCCCGCTTGGATTACCTTTGAGTGTGAGGGGCGCCTGGTAACTCAGGGTCATTAGCAATATAGTTTGTCTACAGCGTTATAATTCAAAGCCTATAAGTAGTAGGTAGTCTCGACATACATAAGGGGTGCGATGAGATGAAGTTCAATCCTAATCCAAGTAAAGTGTCTCTAACTCTACCTTTCTAATTCCAATTGATTATTTACTCTCTCTTTACATTTCCGCAATTATACTCTCTAAACCGTGCTTTCCCTTGATAAGTAGATCACAATCTACATAAATTAACCGTTCCATGTGGATACGATACTCTTTCTTACTATTATACTTCTGGATTTGTGGTTCGCTTGCCAGAAACCCATCAGCAACCAACCTTTAACATTTATTTTAGCAAGGTACAAGAAGCATAGCAAGAGGAAAGGAAGGGGAAAATGCAAAAGATATGGCAAGTTATATGCTTTAGAGTTTTAGGAAAAATGTAGAGAGACGAAAACTAAAATGATATAGGCATTTTGGTTACAGAAATTTGAACAGTATCTATCTTATATAAATGACTAAAACCCCAAAGGATTCACCATACTAGTGTTTGATATTGCTGGTTAGTATACAGTAGAGAAACGAAAGCTGTCAAATTTTATTCTAAATTAATATACTTCTCCTTTATTTTTTTTCATTGCATGCCTATATTGACTTGAATTAATTATCATAACAACTAGAATAGATCTATACAATATGATGCATTGATTTTGACAAAACAACTTAACCTACTACCGGAGCACTTTGATGTGAAAGTGTATAATGTCATACTTTTAACCTTAATGCTTAGGACTACAAAAGCCAACTTCAACAAAACTAGGGTTTGCGCGCATACTGAGAACTAGCCACAACTTCTACAAACAATAACATGCAAAACGGATTTTGATCTGCCCACTTCCACAACTAAGACAATTCTTTGTTACCCAATCTCTATCTTGGCCTACTGAAAATTAAGAGAGAGAAGAACGTATGCAAGATAATCTGAGCATGGTAAAAAGAACTAGTATAAATTATTAGCATAAGAATATGTCTATGGTTGTAGCCTATTCCTTCTAAGTTTAACCCAAAGTGGTTGTCATCTTGACAATGACTCAGGAAGTCCAGAATCACATATACCTTCCTAAAAATTTGAAAGAGTTATATGTTCCACTAAAGAGATGTCAAAGGATGGGCTATCTGCTAGGAGTTTCACACATGAAACCACGACAAAATTGATCTCTTGATTGTCAGGTTCCAGTCGGGTCTACTGAAGATATGGAGACTAAGCCTGAAGTTTCACACTCTACTAAGTACATATCCTTTGCATTTTCCCTCACATTCCTTCTAAGTTTAACATTAAGAATATGTTTGGGGATTGTATACTCAGTCAAGTACAATTTGGTTTTCTTTGTTGTCATAAAGTCTAAAAGAGTGTGAATGTGAGGTTGTTCCTTGGTATCCCGTTCCTTTCACCTTTCTATGCTTCTTTTACTTTGTTGAAATGAACATTAAGGTTGGTTGCATGGACTCTATCATATAAATTTAGGGACCAAAAAAGTTACTTTATCAAACACAACTAAAATGGTTTCAGCTACTAATTTCAACTTTCAGCTAGTTGAAATGGCTTACCAAACACACTCAGTGTGTTTGGTGAACCCTAAACCCTAAACGGTATGTTTAAGAGATGAATATGTTTGGTTAATGTCCATAATTTTTTTAAAAATCCCCTAAATTCATTCATAATTAAGCGTTCTCTATAAAAAGAATTAAATAATAAAAAAACCTTAGGCTATGTTAATATGTAAAATAAAATAACTGAAAATAAAAAATGGTGTAACTAAAATTGATAATTCATTTTAGAAGTTCTAAAATTATAATTTATATAAAAATATCATATAAATTTGTCATTTTATGTCATTTTACATTTATCAGCTATTTCAACAGTTAACTTTATCAAACACTACTAATTCATTAAGTTATCTTGTAAGGTATCTATAAAATAGGTTGTTAAGCTTTTAACTAACTTATCAACTATTTTTGCCAAACATAGACTTAGTCAAATAAGCTAGAAGCTAGTTTATTGGACTTGCCAAACACACTCAAGGTTAAAAGCATTCTAAAACAAAATAGTTTTATATATCTTACCATAATAATTAGCTTATCAAATAAACCATAAGCTAGTTTATTAGCTTTATCAAACACACTCATATTGTTATATGTTTGGAATAAAATAGTCGATAAGCTAAGTGAAAGCTGAAAAACTAGTTGATGGCTTATAGTTGAAAGCTGAAAAGTTAGCTGATAGCTGAAAGCTAATTTTTTTTCTAAAAGCTGAAATGTGATAAGCTAAATGTAAAAATACATAGAAAGACATGTTTATATGATATTGTTTTATATGAATTCTAATTTTATTTAATAGAAAAGATATATTTTTTTGGTAATTATAATTTTAGATTTGTTTTTAAAAAACTATTTACCAATTTTAATTATACTAAATTCTAGTTTCAATTATTTTATTTTGTAGATCAAGATAATATAAGGCTATTTTTTAATTATTTTATTTTTTATAGACTACGTTTAATTTAGAAACGGTTTAGAGGAATTTTAAAAAAAAAACTACGATTAATAAAATGAGCTTTTTTTTAAATATTAAGGTTAAAAATAGAAAAAAAAAACTATAAACTATAAGCTCAAAGGCTACTCAAGTAGCAAATGGAAAAACACTATAAGCTAGTAAAATAATCTTATTCACTATATACCCACAACTTGGTCAAAAAGAACTTTAAGCTAGTCAAAACAATGTAAGCTACTGTATTTGTCTTGTCAAACACACATCGACTAGCTTCTAGCTTTTTTTTTAAATTTATATCTCTCGCATTTTAATACACTTCCCTATTTGTTTTTTTATATCATTTTATAATTATTAATTATTTTTACCAAACACTTATAATTTAATAAGTTAGAAGCTTGTAAGCTAGCTTATTAGCTAATTGCAAGCTACTTTAGCTAACTTCTAGTTTATATCTTATTTATTTTTCTTCCATTTTTATCTCTTACGTTTTAATGCACTTCACTATTTACCCGTATTTTTTTAAATTTTTTTCTAGTGTTACCGGTAGAAACCTTCCTCTCTCACTCTTCACGCTAGTTTCTTGCTTAAATTTTTTAATTTTAAAATTATCATCCTTGTTTTACTTTTTTTCTATTTTCTTTTATATTATACTGTTTATTTTAATTTATAGTAAAATATTTTATTAAATTTAAAATTTATAAAAAATCTAAAATTATAATCATATAATAATATATTTTTTATCTGAAAACAAAATAAAATTTATATAATAAAATTGATGTAAATATCATTTTAAATTTATTAGTTAATTCTAATTAAATAAATTAATATAAATTAAGAGTTTATCAACTGAGAGTAAAGTTTACCAAATTAAGAGTTTACCAAATTGATAACGATACAGACATTTACTGTGCACACAAATATGGCTCCCAATATGGATATGTTTTCAAAATGTTTTCCATAACTAACAAGTATATATGGTATTGTCTATCATTGATATGATGATGAGTTTTGTGGTATAATCATGTAGCTTCACCTTCCGGGAGTAAGTTGTCCAGATGTGAAAGACTCTTAACCATCTCTTGCTTCAACAAAATAACATAATTAATGGTTAATATAAGGGAAATCATTCCACTCCCCAAAACCACAAGAAATGTTTAACTTTTCAAACAAAATGAAGAGCAATCTCAATAGTTTTTTTGAAGCCAAAATTTTGTTCTTACTTCTCACAACTCTATTTTTTTTTTTCGATTGATCTCTTCTCTCTAATAATGGATGTTTAAAGTAAACATGTTTTCTATTTTTTTAAGCAGATTTTATAGTTTAATCGGATTCATCATCACGAAGCGATGCAATATATTAGACAGTACAACACTTCTCGTATTTTCTCAATAATTTTTTTGGGTCGAACTTAATGATTTTCTTTTAATTAAGATGAACAATTTCATAAAAGACAGCCCATCCTGCTCCAAGGGCTCAAATATGCATTAAGATCAAGTTTAATTTTGGACCCAACTTCTCGGTCTTATGTTATGGGCCCAAATGAAACATTCTAGGCCTTTACTTTTCCCACCGGTGTATTTACTATTCCCACCCCTTTATTTTTTGAAAAAATTTAAAATCCCAAACCCTCCTTCAATTAATTGATTTACGGACACCGTTGTCCCGGAAAACGGTGTCCGTAAGCATTTAAAAAAAAATTGGTTTAATAACACAAGTGTCTGGGAGAATTCCCGGACAATCCGTAAAAAAATGACTTACGGACATAGTTGTCTGGGAATGGTTCCCGAACAACTGTGTCCGTAAGTCATTTAAAAAAAAATAACTTACGGACACAGTTGTCCGGGAACCATTCCCGGACAGTTGTGTCCGTAAGTTACTTTTTCTTTAATAAAACTTACGGACAACATTGTCCGGAAGTTAAACATGAACCAGCCTTGTCCGGAAGTTACAAATCCCGCTCGCGTCATCTTCGTTCAGAACCACCAGCCGAACCTCCTCGATCGGTGATACGTCATCGTTCTCCTTCAAACCCATGCGCCGATCAAGAGGGAGGTAAATAATAATGACTCGCGTTGGTTCATCAAAGCACAAACAACTGTAAACCTACGATTCTGGGCTGAAAATGTTGTTCCCAAGGAGATATTGGGTAGCTCTACTGTTGATTATAGGACTTTCAATTGGAGGTCAATAAATCAACCAAACCAACACTACTTTCCCCTATTAATTTCTTCTTTTCTTCCTAATTCGCTTATGCTTAATTTTCTTTGTGAATCATTTACTTCCCAACATTAATAGTAGTACTTGTTTTTCAAGTGTTGATTGATATATAGGGGGCGGGACAGTGGGGGTGGGGTGGGGAACGAGGAGGGGGGAAGGGAAAGGGGTATTCTGGGCAGAAACAAATTGTGGGGGGTGGGAATAGCAAAAATCCCGGTGGGAAAAGTAAAGGCCAACATTCTATAGGGTCTCACTCATGCAAAACAACCCAAAACTAAAGCTATCAAACCAGCCTTGAGCCCATGACCCACCCGTATTTAGCCCCTATCTACCCCACTAAACCCTAAAACAGAAATTTTCTTCTATTTTCCCACTTTTCTCAACAACCAAATGCGAGGACTCTCCCAATCTGGCCATTTCCTTCGTCACAAAGAGAACGAAATTTATTCACGTTTCTTCGTTGAGGTCACTTTGTCTCTATGTCAATTGTAGTAGTAAACATTTTATGCAAGTTACGGTTCACGAAATTTGTTCATAGTTCTGGTTCACAGATTTCATTTCCGTTTCTTGTTAACAACTCTCTAATCTCTTTCATTTTTGTTGATTTAGGTTCAAGCGATTTTGGAGTCAATATATTGGTTGCTTGGAAACCCAAAATTTATCACTTTGATTCAACTATATTCTCTTCTCTGTTGGGTTAGGCTACATCAACACTTTTCTGGTATTACCTCTACTTCCTTTTCAGATTCTAAACACTACATAATTAGATTTCATTTTTCATCTGGGGTTGTGCCTTTTCAACTATAATTGCCAAGCCTAAAATGGTTAATGCTTGCATTTCAACTATAATTCCCTTTCAGCTCACAGATCTAGTAATATTTAATGCTTATGTCATTTCAACTATAATTGATAAGTTGAAAATGGTTAATTGGTAGGTAAAGCATAGTTATATAAACTAATAAAGAGAATCAAGGAGGGATCTATAAGCTTTGATTAGCTATAAAATAAAGCTAATTATAAAAGCATGCTAGAACAAAAAATGCCCAAGTATCTGTATGTGTAAAATCTGACATGAGTGACTTAGTTGGCTTGTAGAGGAATATGATGCGACTGAAAAAATAAAGGACATACTACTTGCATGTTGCTTTTGTGATTTTCTTTTGCTAGTAGCAAAACTGGTTAGCAGTGAGAAAAAAGGACGTGCAAGTGGTGGTGGTAGTGGTCGCGGGGAAAAACAAATTATCATGTTCCTTGATGTTATAGTTTTGTCATATTGATTGCCTAATTTAAGACTACAAGTGTATTTGGTAAGCCATTTCAGCTAGCTAAAAGCTGAAATTAGCAGCTGAAACCATTTCAGTTGTGTTTGGTAAGGTAACTTTTTTGGATAGCTACTAGTTTTTCTTAAAAAGCTACCACAAGTAGCTACTTGTGGTAGTTTTTTTTAAAAAAGCTCTCATTTTCAGCTATTAGCTGAAAATTTATTACAAGTTTATCTCTCAACCACCCCCACTCATCATTATTTAATAATTAATGATGTCCTTGTATGTCATTTTACCATTTTCAGCTAGTTTTACCAAACATATTCAATCAAATCAGCTAGCTTTTCATATTTCAGCTAATTTTACCTAACACATTATACACCTTTGGTGTTGGGTAGGAATTTCGTGAGTAGGACTTTATACTAGCTAGCATTATGAGATAAATCTAGTTGTTATACATAATCTCAGGGCATTATATAAAAATGAAAACAATTGCATATGATATGAGTCATTTTGATTGCCTCATGAGTATTCACTAATGAATTAGGTGGATGATCTGGTTGTTCTTCCATAGGTATTTTAAGATTACTCAATAATAACAACAAATCAATCGATTAATTAATTTACTACCATGTTGCCATTTGTGAATTTTAAATAAGATTACAAATGCTTTTTTCAAGAATAAAAGTTTTCTATAAATGTACATATTTTTCATTTTGTTTATTTTCTGAGCACTCACACACCACATTATTCCTTTTCTCAAGTGAATTTGTGCTTGGATGCTCAATCATTAGATGCATTTTTACTTTAGATTTTGGTTTCTTTATAATCCCTACCTTTTAATGGCAGATTTTGCTGCTTTATTCCCTAAAAGAATGGTTTGTTGAGGGAAAACATATTTTCTTTGTCTTGTAGCAAACCACTAATGAAGTATGAATTATAATGTGGGGGTTGCATTGTCATTGTTTTGTGCTGAGACATTCATATTATTGATCTTTTGACTGTTAGCTAGTGTATTTTTCTGTTAATTATGGTAAATGGAAATGTTGTCTTCATTTCCTTCATAAATTAATCCTTTGATTCTTTTATTTTATTTTATTTCATTTTTACATGTGATGCAATTATATTATCAATGAGTGCTATTTATTCTAAAATATTAATAAAAATTGATTTCAACAACCAAGAAGGGAAAATAGGAGCTATTGTCAGTCATGCGAGAAAGAATCGTTACATATATCTTGAAAAATATGTAACAGAAGAAGGAAAAAATATCTAGTTGTAGTTGGTGCCATCACACCAGCTTGTAAAGTCCTTCTATTCTCCTCAAAGCTTTAAGAACAAATCAAATATTTAAAATAAAGGATTAAGACAAAAATATAGCTGGAAAGATTATTGCCCGGAAAAACACATCATTTTTTAAAAAAATCATAAGAAAGTAATCGACTCCTCTTTCTAGTTAATATTTATCTATCTTTACTTAGATATAAGTAATATTTTTTACTTGGTAACTCACATAAACACATAACCAATCAGTGTTAGTCAAGAATGTAAGTGGACTGTGACCCAAGGCGGACTTTACTTGCAAGGCTAGGGGTTCGAATCCCGGAGTCACCACTCTTGGGAGGGCTTTACCTAACCACCACCCCTGGCCTGAGGGTTGAACCCACAACTATGTCTTTGGGGGATTCCTGGTCAAAGACAAAAAAATACATTATAACACACTTTCGAACATTTATTAACTAAAAAACATGGTAGTAATGAATCCAAATATTATTCATAAATAAGATAGACTCCCCAACTACTTCCAATGTCCTAACTTTATTTCTACACCCATGGTTAAGTTAACAAAGTAGAATCCAAAAATTTTCTCAATCCAAATACACACCTGAGTTGCAAGACAATACAAAAGTAATACCAAAGAAAAAAATAGGTTAGAGACAAACTCCAAGTTTTTTCCTTCTTGGTTGTTGAGCTTTATTTTCATCAATATTTTAGAAAAAATAACACTCATTGATAATACAAATGCATCATATGTGAAAATGAAATAAAATAAATGAATCAAAAGATTAAATGATGAAGGTTATGAAGACAAAAGTTACCATAATTAACATAAGCATACACTAGCTAACAACCAAAAAGGTCAACAATATGAATGTCTCAGCACAAACAATGACAATGCAGCCCCACATTATAAATCATACTTCATCAGTGGTCTACTACAATACAAATAAAATATATTTTCCTTTAGCAAGCCATTTTTTAGGGAATAAAGCGGCAAAAATTGCCTTTAAAAGTTAGGGATCATAAAGAAACAAAAGTCCAAAGTAACAAGTGTATCCAATAATCATTACGCATCCAAGCACAAATACACTTGACAAAAGGAAAAAGACGGATTGGGAATACACTTTTCTACTGGGGAGAATTTGGACCAAATCTTATTTAATTGGCCCTGAAGATCTATGTTTGAGCATTCTTTAGCTATTGCCCTCCCACATATGTCCTATGATCATTGCCCACTTATTTTTTGGCCAAAACCTAAACTTAGTATTGGGTACTCCTTTAACTTTAAGGCAATGTGGGAAGAACATGAGGAGTGCCAAAGTATAATTCAACATGGATGGTATAGCCGGAGACAATAAGAGGGAGTTTGGGAAAACATATTTCAAAAAGCAAAGAAGTGTAAGTCAACTCTCCGTAGTTGGCAAAAAAAAACTTTTAAAAGAGCTTATGAGCATATACTAAATGTACAACTTGAGAGGTTGCTCAATTCTGTAAATGTTGAGGAGCATTGTAAAAAGGTTCATGAAAGCTTAGGTCAAATAAACAAGTTGTGGAAACAAGAGGAAGCTTATTGAGAATAGAGATCTCGAGTGAAATAGCAACAATATGGTGAAGGCAACTCTAGATTTTTTCATGCATCTACTATTCAAATATGTGATAGAAACAAAATGTATAGAATGAAGAATGACTCGGGGAATTAGGTAGAGGGTGAGAAAGCTGTGAAGAATGTTGTTCTCAACCACTTTCATAGAGTCTGTGACACCCTTAGTTACGCAACTAAGAATATCGCATGACGACACGTTACCGTTAACTATCGTTTATAACACTTGGAAAATATGGGATTTTTTTTTGTTGAAAAGAGCTTTAGTCATTATCAACCTACCTCTCTCTAAATTCATTTTAAGTATTCATAAAATAGTCTTACCTTAATCTGAAATTCATTTTCTAAAAACACTAGTCGATCAAATCATCTTTCATACCAGATTAACATACACGCAGATATATTTACAGAATGAAGCATAAGTAGAACATGGTAAATATATACATGTACATATCATCATAACCATAATGTCTGGGAATCCTCAAAATATAACACCACCATACAAAAGGAGAGTTCTAGTAGTAGAATACATGTGACCTCTACAAGTACACACAAAATAAGAGGACTCTGATCAGAGCTGCTACCACTAGACTCAAAACCATCCCTATTACAAATCTCTACTCGTCGTCGTCCGACCCAGTAGGGATATACCTACTACTCCTCCTCCCAATATCTGGGATGGTGATCATCCTGAATGCCTCTGAAGGAATACCGTCTGAAGAATCCTCACTCCGCTCCTCCTCCTCGGGGTCTTCCTCAGGGTCCTCCTCTGGATCCTCCTCCGATCCTCCTCCTCCTCAGATGAGGAGTCATCGATAACAATCAGATCAGGCTCAGCAATAGGGGAACGACCAAACCCACTAAAACGAACAGGTGGTGAAGTCGAATCCTCCGGGCCGGGAGTGTAACGTGGGGACTCAGGTTCCTCCATGGTAGCCATCCTAGACGACTGGGAAGAAGTCGATGGAACTAGACGGTGACGACGGCGGTTGAGAAATGTAGTGACTCGACGAAGTCCCGGTGGAGTCTCGAACTCCAAAACTACAGGCACTGTGAAGACGATCTCGGGGATGAGGGGGAAACGACCAGGATGAGATATGGTGACGCGGACGTCCCCCGTAAACACGCACCTCCTAGGAACATCGGTGATCCGCTACTGCCCCCGTGGCTCCCACCTCAAGACTAACCTCATTGCCGACATGCTGATCCTCTCCAAATTCAACTGGCGGTCGCAAGAGAATACAATAACAGAGAATAGAAGAGAAAGGAAGGGTGAGAACATCGCATGAACTCTCTAGTAAGTAGGTCAACGTAACTAAAGCGTTACATCGTTTCACAAAATATCAATCACAGTCACAACACAAACACAGTCACAATCCCAACACAAACACAATCACAATCATTATCACAAGTATGCAATTTATGCTTGCCATGATGCAGATAACCAATGCATGAGGGCCCGGGGAAAGCAGAACCAACAGCAGGGCACCCAGCCACTGCTCGACCATATATGCAATTTATCAGGAGTATTGTCTGTACTAATAATTTGGTACGAAGAGCATTGCTCAAAATCTCCGGCCAGGACGATTTGAATTTTTTCCGACTTCCAGACAAACTCACACTGATCACGAAAACTTGAGAGCGACAGGATAGTCAAGCCTGATCTCCGCTTGAACGACTATAGGAGGCGAGCCTATGCCACTTGTTCCATTTCGGAACTCGACTTATCCTCAGGTGCGTGGCCCTCTGCAGCCGCTGGCGTTCCTTGCCAAACCCAGTGCACCCGTCCCATCCAGTTTCACGCTGTACTAGGGCGTTATTGCCATATAGGTCGTAAGGCTTTTCAACCTTGATCATCACGTTATGCCTTATGATGCATGTCATAAAATCAATACTGATACTTTTGATCGAATCTTTTTCCTCATCATCATCAACACATATCACAGTACCACTTCATAACTTCATTGCTTTTCTCTTGGGAGCATCAACCCTTTCTCGAATCGAAGACACACTCTCTCCCTCTCTAAGCTTCTCAAGTCTTATGCAGAGGGGGTGTTGGTTGTATTCTTTTATGGTAGTTTATACTAATATCCCTTGATAATTATGTCCACTTAATTCCTATACTTACTAAGTTTTATGGAATGTCTTATGAGAGGCTTTTACTAATTTCTTTTCCCTCTTTATACAATTAATTAAGGTTAAATTTTAACTTTAAATTATAATTTATTTTCAATAATTAGATTAACCTTGGCCTTCCTTAATTAAGGCTTAATCCTCATTTAATATCCTGATTAATCTCTAATTATGCTTAATTAAGATTAATCCTAATTAATTTGTTCTTAATCATCTTTAGTGATTAATTACCTAATTAATAAATTATAATTATATTAGATAATTTTAGGTTAATCAATCTAAGTAATTAAATTAATTATTTTTATCATTAATTTCAGGCTTAATCTAAACAATTTAGATTATTCCTATTTAATTAATTTAAAACTAGGTTTTTATTTCCGTTTTAAAGACTTTAGACTAAAATAAAAAGCCTAAGTGTTATTGGACCCATGAGAGCCCATTTTTACTCTTAGTAATTTAAAAATTTTATTTTTATATAGACTTTTATATTGATTAAATTAAAAATCCGAATTTAACCAATTATTTTAACAACTTAACTTAATTGCACTTTGGCCCCTTTTGTAAAAAATTTATCTTTTAGTCCCTTACACTTAAAAACATGTTTTGAACCTCTTTTTGATCTTTTCAAGATCAAAAAGGTCTCCCTTGATGAATCTCATCAAGAATCCTCATGAACTTCAAGAACAAACTTGAATGTTCATCCAAATTTCATTTTTTTTCTTTCTTTCTCCAATCTTTGCCAAGATCACACATAATCTCATCCATGTATTTTAAACATCAAATAGGATATTTCAAACCATGCAAATCACACATGCACATGCTCAAGGCTCAAACTTGCATTTTTCAAGCTCAAAACATCATTATTTTCAAGATAAATCACCAAATCAATTTTCCACTTAAGATCAACCACATGCATGTACATAGATCCATCATATAATCACATCCAAACCATCAAAATAATTTTTTGCACACATGCAACCACCTCTTCCTCTCTTGGTCGAGAGCTTAAGGGGAAAAAGGAGGGATTTTTCAACAAAAATCCTTCCTTGGCTTGCATGCAACACAATCCAACCATCAACAACAATCCAAGAAAGATCAAAGACATGCAAACAACAACAATCACCCAGCTCATCAAGACCGAAAATATTTTCTCAAAAACAAGCTCAAAGGTTTGATTTTTCAAGAGAAAAAGCAAGGATTCAAGGGCAAATCCTTGACTCTAGTTACATGGCCTACTAGAGTTCAAGTTCTCCCCCCCTTTACCTTAGAAATGCTCCCAAGAAGTGCAGAATTTCTGCTCCAAAAACAGCCACAAAAATGCTTCTCCAAGTCTCCAACAAAAGATCAAAGGCTTAGGAAACTAGTGTTTTTAAGCTTTAGGCTCAAAGAGGGAACCTAAGCTTGGTAGTGTGAGTAGGAAAAATGAGGTATTTTGGGAGAGAAGGGTGGATGTTGCTGCGGCCAAGGGAGGAAGAAGAGGAGAGAAAATGAGCTTCACCAACTTGAAAAAGTGAGAAATGAATGAAAGGTGGGGAAAAAAACCTTTTATAAGTAATAAGGTTCACTTTTTCACCCATTGGTGAGCTAAAAGTGAAGGCCTTGTCACTCATAAATGCTGCCCATGTGCAGCTTCTAGAAGGATGAGAGAGGTTTGTGCACTCTTTTTCTGGCCCGGATCAAGAGTATTCGGGCCCGGGTCAAGGTACGGGAGGGGCAAAAAGGTCAATTTTTTGCAGAAAAATCCCAAAAATTCCCAGAAAATTCCTAAAAATAGGAATTTTAATACTGAATCCAAAAATATAAATTTTTATAATTAAAAATAATTTTAATCATTTAAAATCCATTAAAACGCTTAAAACAGCAAAAACGGGAAAAACGGGTAAATCGGAAAAACATGGGTGTTACAGAGTCTACACTAATGAGGGAATAACAACTATTCATGAATGTATACAACACACTCTGAGAAAGGTGACAGAAGAGATGAATGCTAATCTGCTCAGACCGATTACTAATACAAAAATTAAATAGGTTATTTTTGAGATTGGTGCTATAAAGGCCCCAGAACCAGGTGGTTTAAATGGGTTGTTTTTCCAGAAGTACTAGGAATTTATTTAGGAAGATTTTTGTAGAATGGGTATGGAATTTTTCCTAACAGGGGTGTTGGATAAGGAATCAAATGAAACTCTGGTGGCATTGGTACCCAAAGTTCCCCTACCTGAGAACATTCACCAGTATCGACCCATTAATTAGCTGCTGCAATTATATCTATAAGGTGATACCAAATATTTTAGTTAGCAAGATCAGACCTTTTGTTAATTATTTAATTCCCTAGAATCATAGTGCTTTGTGGGAGGGAGACTTATACAAGATATCTTAACAATAGCACAAAAGGCCTTTCATTGGCTAAGGAATAAAGGAAGGATAGGCATAGGGTTAGCAACAATGAAACTAGATCTATCCAAGGCATATAACCGATTAGAGTGGAATTTCCTTAATCAAACATAGAGGTGCCAATATGGGTTAAGCTCGGTGAGCCAACCCGGCTGACTGGTGGGTTATGTTGGTAAAAATTAGGCTCACATTTTCACGTGTCAAAGTGGACCAACCCATTTAACTCGCGTGCCAAAGTGGATACGAGTCGGGTTAAGGTGGGTTGACTCACTTTTTAATTTTTATTTTATTTTATATTTTGACTCATTTTTTAATATTTTTTTCCATTTTACTATTTTTTGGTTTTTTTTAAATTAGGTGAACCAACCCCATTAACCCACCAATCCGCGATAGGTTGAGTCGGGTTGGTATTTTTTCAGCTCATCAGAAAAGTGAGCCAACCCGATTCGGCTCTTTTAGCCTAACCCGTGTTTCACTCATCTAATCAAACCCTCTTGGAATAACTGCCAAACACGTGGATTAGTTAGTAAGGTGTTATTCCAGCTTAACCAGTGGTCTCGAGTTCACACCAAAGGTATACAGTTGTGTTAAATACTCGGAGGGAGAGCTTTTCCGCCCATAAAGGTCCTACCCGGCTCGAAAAGGATTAAGGGTTTCATATTCAATCCAATCCAATCCAATGCAAACCGCAAAAACCGAACCGAAAAAATGAATTTTTTTTATTGGATTGGATTTCGGATCCTAAGTTGAAAATCGATCCAATCCAGTTCAAACCAAATTTACTTATAAAATAATCATATATTTATACTTATTAAATTACTTATACTAATATACTTTTTATGATATTGTTATCTAGTATCATGCCAATATCTTAATAAATATATCAATTTTAAACTAATTTTAAATTGATTTTCATGTCACGTGTTCTTATTTTTTATGTAAATTTATATTTATATTATTAAATAAGTTTAAATAAAAAAATGTTTACTATTATTTCAAGATTATAACACTCTTATCTAATATTTATTGTCTTTTCAAAAAATCGAAAACAAATCAATTCAATCCAATGTAAATTGGATCGCATTTGAAAAATAATCCAAATCAATTTGATGATGAAATCATAAAACCGTAGTGACTGGATCAAATGATTTTTTTTACTTCAAAACCGATCCAAACTGAACTGTCAACACCCCTGTATAAGATTGCCTCCCATGGAGGATACCTATGATCTTACACCTAAAAACCCTCTTGAAATATGGCTTCCACCCCTATGGACAGAGGGTCATGACTCGGGTGAGCGTAGTGGCATGCAAATACAAAATTAATGGTTTCGAGACTAGGAACATTTTCTCAGAGATAGAGGATTAAGAAAAGGGGACCTACTGTCCCCGTATCTATTTAGTATTTATCATGGCAATGGATGTCTTATCATATATGAAAATTTTTGCTAAGGAGAGGAAGGAGCTTCCGAATAACTCCCTTACTCCCTCCGCTCCAACACTAACCCATTTATTTTATTGTAGATGATGCAGTACTTTTTGGGAAAGCTGACTCTAGGGAAATGTTTATACTCTCAGAGATCCTTAACCAATTCTCCACAAGTTGAGGTCAAAGGATTAATTTAGCAAAATATGGATTAAAATATAGATTAATATTTGGAAGGAAGGTGCCTCTGGCAACAAAGGATATTATTTTAGGATTCCTTAACATTAAAGAATCGGGTAACCAAAGGAAGTATCTGGGTTTACCAGCCAAAAGGGGTAGCTCAAAGGTGAATAGTCTGGGGTGGCTAAAGGAAAGGATTTTAAAGAAAATGGATGGCTAGATGGAGTCATTTCTAAAGCAGGTGGGGAAAAAATTCTAATTAAAGATGTTCTACAAGCAATCCCATCCTACACAATGGCTATAATAAAATTTCAAGTATGTGATAAACTTGTGTGCTCACATAAAAAGGTTCTGTTGGAGTCCGAATGGTAGGAGTAAAGGATTTCAGTAGAAGAGTAATAAGTTCCTAGCTAAAAGTAAAAAAGAGGGGTGAACAAAAGACTACTGGAATAAGATCTATTCTACTGGCTACACGTCCACTCTGGCCTACACATAATTAAATCAAACTATCACATTTTGAATAGAGAGTAGGAGAGGGGTGAACAAAGGGCATCGACTTCAAATGCTCTTCAAGATGACTACTGGAATAAGATCTGGAACCTTAAAGTTCCCCCTAAGATTAAGATTTTCCTTTGGAGGGCAAGCCAGAATATACTTACTGTTAAAGATAATCTGTTCAGGAGAAGACCGGCACATAATCTTACATGTTCAACATATCAATCAAACAACTTTCAACCGAATCGCTCATTTTTTGGAGACCACTAAAACAAGGTTTTTATTTTTAGAAAGTAGGGGGAAGAGGGTTATTGCTTGTACTGGGAGAAATTTCAAAAGGGAAATGAAATTTAGTATGACTAAACATATTGCTACTCACTACCCTCTGCTGAACAAGGTGATGCTTTGTAGAGCTTTGTCTAATGAATGGGAATATTGAAGAAGTAGAGAATCTTCTGAATCAAAGTTGTATGAGTTAGACTAGATGCAAAGTCATTGATTCTCTTTAACATATGAGCAATGATTAATTTGGGAAGATCAATCTTCTCTTTCTTTAGCATATTAATCATGCAAAACCTTTCCATTTCAAATATGTGATCTCGGCTTCCAGACTTGGGTAGGATTGAGAACCCAAGGATAGCATGGATGATTCTAGGCTTATCTAGCATTTCCTGGCACTTGGTGCATGAATGTTCTTCCTCACCGTACAGCATAGGGTTAAATTTATTGTACCCTCCATTTCTCTCCTCCCATCCTGTGTAAAATGCCAAACCGACAGACTCCACTTCGATGACATTGGAGATAATGGAGTAATCAATGAAGATATTGACTCCCATTACCTTGCTTGTAACAAAACTGTATCCCTTAATCGTCCTACTATCTTTCACTATGGCATTTCTCCACAATTCAACCACACCAAATTCAGACCATTCTCTGTGCATTTTGTCAAAGAAGGGTAACTAACTTGCTGCTTCAAACTCTTCAACCAGATAAACTCCTTCACTCTTTAGGGTATCAAGGTCTACAACCCTGCTTTTAACAATGGTTGTTACTGTTTGGCTTTGAGGCTTCTGAGACTTCTTGGATGCCATGGATGATGGTGGAGATTCTTGAAAAGTTTTGAGGGACGAAGAGGAAGTAATTGTTTTGCTTGAGAAGATTTGTTCGAGAAGACGAGACGGTAGACTTTGAAGTTTCTTTCTCTTTCAAATATATAGGTGTGCACACTGATAGTTACTTCATAAACGAACAAACATAGGGAGTCGCAAGAGGCGCAATGGTTCCTTTTTTTTAAAAAAAAGGAATACTAAACATTTCAAATGGCCATGTCACCTTGATGTGATTTCAGAACATTGCAAAGTCTCACACATATGCATTTTAGATCATATATACAAATGATGCAAGAATACTTCAGATAATATATTTCAGATAAGCATACAATTTAAGATATTACACACTTTAATCTACTTTTTACCAATGGCTAGTAATCTTTCCTTGTTGTTGTAGCTAGATTCCTTTTGCAGCATCCTTAACATCTTATGACTTCCATTTGGATCTTCTTCCTCAGGACGATCAAGTGCTCAACCCCGAGGTTAAGCTCTGATACCAACTGTAGGGACACACAAGAAAACACTAGAAGGAGGTTGAATAGTGTTTTTATAAATTGATCATTTTATGGAAACCTTTTCAAAAAACCAAGTTCAGAAGGCTTTCAGACGGTGATTCAGATGCTGTCTGAAGCTTGAGTCTTTGTCTGAAGATTTAAGACAGAGGTTTTCAAAAATATTTTCATAAATAGTTTTCATAAGATTGCTAATAAAACTTAGTACAAAATCCCTCTTCTTGTTAGAATAAACAGAATGTAAAGAGTTAAGGGAAGGAGAAAGTACTCAGCCAATTTATCCTAGTTCACCCTCAACCTTGGGCTACATCCAGTCCTCACACCAAGTATTCTCCTTACAGGGCCTCTCCAAGCTCCTAAGTATTCTTTTCTATCAAGCCTCTCCAGGATCTGCAACAAGTATTCTTTGCTACCAAGTCTCTTCAGGCTCTTACAACAAGTATTATTTTCTCACAAGCCTCTTAAGGCTCTTTCAGCAAGTATTCTTTTCTAACAAGCCTCTCTAGGCTTCTTACAGCAGAATGAATACAAATAATTTTAAAAAAATAGAACTTTGAACACGTGTTCTTAGTTCTAATTGAACAAAAAAGATAACAGTGTAAAACACTGGATATATAGATTAAAGTCAGATGCCTTCTTTGCTTTAGTTTTCTTTCCTTCAACGATACTTCAAGCTTGTAGTCTTGGTGCTTGCTTTGACTATACACATATGAAATTTGGTAGGTGTGTCTCTTAGCTTGAGCATCTTCCGAAGTCTTCTTTCTCAGTGATTCTTGCAGCATAATGGAATCTTTGATTTTCATCTCTTTATTACTGCTGCTCATCATTTCATTCTTCTATCTTCATTTTTATCTTCATCAGCAAGATTTTTTTTGTGCAATATCCTTTCAATTTCTTTGTGTTGTAGCACGTTGTTGTTTTGAAATAAGTAGCTTTGCTGCTTTTTTTAATTTTTTTAGCATTTCAGCATCCATGCGCACATGACTGCAAGCACACTTCACAACTTCACTGATACTTGTATTTATAGGCTTGAGTTTGAACTATACGTTAGGAAAGACGTTTAGAGATAGCTTCTACTCGTTGAGAGAGCTTTCTGACAAAAGTATGATTTTGCAACACTTTTTTTGACATTTTCAACTCTTACAGGTAGTGTTTTCACTTTCGTGCTTATTTTTTGAAACTCAGCCAAAAAGTTATTTTCCTCACTTGTTTTTCTAGTGAACTGAGGTTGCGTGTAGTTCTGGTACTGGCTTTGACTTTCCACGTCAGATGCCCTTGTACTTCAGACAAACTTTGTCTTCAGCTGGGGACCATCGTCTGAATCATTCTCACTTCAGAAAAATCATTGATCTTCAGAACTTGAGTTTTTAGAACTTTGACCAACTTCAGATCTTGAGTCTTCAGATGTTAACTCACTTCGGATCCTTGGATGACCTCATATAATAGCAAGACTTCAAATAGACTTTCTTAAGGTTATAAACCCGTTTCAGATGGTTCTTTGAGTATGAGCTGTTTTGTGTATCTGAAACATCAAAGCATTTATCAGTCATTCTGTGAAGTTTTTACTTAGTATATTTTAGGTTTGCATTCATCAAAACTTTGAGATTTAAAAGTTATCATTCTCTAGAAGCATCATATTTGAATTTCAAGTTATAAACATTTTCAAAGTATCGTAAGAAGCATTGAACAGGTTCCCACACTCCTCAAGCTATTATCCTTGAATATTTCAAGTTCAAGAACACTCAAGATGTAACATCCTAAAATTTCTAGAATAAATAAAATAAAAGAAAAGGAAGAAATAAAGTATTATTAATATTTTATTAGGAATAATGTTATTTAATAAAATAAGAATGAGTGGGTTGAGGGTGGGCCCAACCCAGTTAAGTATTTAAGTAAGGAGGTGTTACCAATTCACCCTAATCCTTATTTTTCAAAACGTCAGAGAGCGAAACCATAAGGAGGGGAGAAACAACATCCCAAGATGAGGTTGCTGCAGAGTGATCATCAAGAAAGAGTCAATTGTTGTTGTCCGACCTTCACCTTCAAGGTACGGGGGGGAAAGGGTGTTGCTTATGCGTGTATGTTAGGGTGTTTGGGTAGTGAGGGCAACCATAAGACCCTCTAAGACTTTTAAATTCGAATTTGTTATGTGCATTATGTGTTGTATGATGAAAATATGTTTGCTTTAATGTTTAAACGTGTTAATCTTGATGAATTGAATGATGGTAGCAAGAATAGCAAAAATGGATAAATAAGGGTTTAGGATGAGGATTAATAATGGATTAGATGTGGTAAATTGTAGTAAAGATTGATGTTTTCATTGAATTTGTTCGGTAAAAACGTGTAGGATTGAAGTATTAACAATCAGGATTGATTAGGGGTTGAAGAAAAGGGTCTAAAAGGGGTAAAAATCGCAAGAACTGTCGTCTCGCGTTGCTGGTAATCGATTACAGCAGACAGTAATCGGTTACAGGGTTTTCTGGGCAGCGTTGAGTGAGTTTGGCTTGCTAGTAATCGATTACAGGGGCCTGTAATCGATTACCAGAGAGTTGACATGCTGGTAATTGGTCGAGGCCGTACTCAACCAAATAAAATGAATTAAAGTGCAGTAGGTTGATTAACCCAAAGTCGTCTCTCTCAAGGAATCCAATTACAATTTCAGAATTTCAATCTCATAGCAACTCACACACACAAGAGGATTTTGATTGTTGTTCATACTAATTTCCTAATTTCCAAAACAGAATTTAAATTTGCAGAAAACAATTTCAGAAAAACGAATTGGTTCTCTACCTCATTCACAAATTGGATCAATCATTGGTTTATACAAAATTCCTCAATTCCTTGACAGATTCAAATTCGGATTAAGCATCCTCATTAATTTTCACACTAGAATAAAGCAAACTAGCATGAATCCTAATTTCTAATCCTTGGAATTAAGCAAACCTAGAATTCATTTCAGATTAAGCAACCTAAAATGTGAGTTAGATTCAGATTAGAATTCGAATTCCATAAAGCATGTAACTCAATTTCAAATTCAAACCTAAACATCAAGAAACTAGGAGAAGGAAAGTGAAGAATCTGTCCAAGAATTCAAGACATGAAAAACGAAATTATAACCTCAATTTCCTTTGTGAATTCAGTAGAGAAACAATCCTTGAAGCTTAGCCTTCCATTTCCATGGAGGAGAAACTCGAAAATTGAAGAAGATGAAGAAGAGGAACCAAATTCGAAAATTGCAAGAAGAGAGAAAAGAGAGGGAAAGTGGAGAGTCTTTTTTTCTAAAATCTGAAAAATGAATGTAAAGTGTTCAAACTACTCAGCAACACACCTATTTATAGAGCCTAAATCACTAACAATCTGATTAGGCCTTAATTGGGCCGAAATTAATTAAAACAGGCCCACAAACTAATTACAAAACTAATCAAATTCGGACTTGTGTCAGACAGCAACAGTAGGCGATTTTCAAACAGCAACTGCTCCTAATTGCTTCATGGTAATATGGTCATATTGGATATCAAATTAAAGCCCCGGAAGTTAGCTTTCCAATGCCACTGGAATCTCTCAAATCGGACACCTATAGCTCCAGATATCATCAAAACAAGACATGTAGGTCAGTAGGCTTAAAAATCCGAATTTAAACAACATTCACAATTAAAGCCCAATTAAGCTCAATTTGGTAAATTCCAATTAAAACAGTGGATTTAATAACAATTATAGTCCAAGCAAGCTAAGATTAATTGTGCAAAGTGTGAATAAAAATGTGTTCATCAAATTCCCCCACACTTGCCCTTTTGCACTCCGGGCAAAACACCACATGAAGCTAAAAATCAATTAGGGAGCACAATGCAAATACAAGTGGCATTATTAACAAGAGATCCAAGGAATGCATAGGAGTAGGCATAATACATCATCAATGGAGTCATGGAGTCAAGAAAATTATGAATGGAATTCCCTACAATTTAGCAAACAAGGAGGTGAATCAAATCAAAAGGGTGAATCAAAAGTGATAGAATCCTCACAAGACAAACTCTCCAACTCTCAAGTGTTTAGGCTTGTGTATATACACTCAAAGCACTCATGAAAGCAAGCACTACCATAGGCTTGGCAAGACTCTAATATCCACAACAATTGAAACACATGCAAGCAAAGATCAAGAGGACTTCAAATAGGATGTAATGGGGCCAAGGTAAAGGTAGGGAAAATGAAGGATAAGAAGTTAAAAACCAAAGAGAATAGAGGAGCAATGGGGAATAAATCCAAGAAGAAATGCAAGTAGCATACATCTCAAGAATACAATTAAACTCCTTTTTTCTACCTTTTGACCCATTTTTGCTATTTCAAGAACACTTTATTTCTTTGCTCTTTTTTTTTTAACACTTTTCTTTTGAGCTTTTTTTTTTATTCTTTATTTTTTTTTTACTTTTCTATCTTTTTCATTTTTCATTTTTTTTTTTGTAACTAGCCAAAGGTCAACAATATGATATCCACAAGAGGAGATAAGATAAGAAATTCAAGCACACCCCCACACTCATTCAAGAGCCTATTCCCAAAACAATTCCAAAGCTCCTTTATCCTCTAAGGCAAGGGCACTCATGGTTTTTCACTTTCAAGGCTTGTAATGAGCTTTCAAAAACAAGAAATGGGATCCATAGGCTCAAAGGGGCTAGCAAGTGGAAAATCATCAAGGTAAGCTAATATGGCTAGTAGCTCAATTATCAACAAAAATGCCTCAATCATCTCAATACATGCATGTGAACAAAGTTGAAAATCAAAGAGTCAAGCCAAGTTCTAGAGCACAAGCAAACAAGAGTGAAATCACACAAGAAAAAGAGAGAATGGCATAGCATAGAATGGTCCATCCATCAATAAGGCTCAAAATCTCACCAAGGACAACTCTATCACAAAATATTCAACCCAATAATCATCAAAACCAACTTATTCACTAAATTATAAGGAATCCAAACAACATAAATCAAGAAACCAATTGTCCAAATATGATGAAAATGCCACTACCAACACAAATCCTAAAAATCCAATGAAAAACATGCCAAATGTATTATTTTTCCTACTGTCAAAATTCTGTTTTTTGCTGTAAAATTCAGATAACTGTCAAAATTCTGCTGTAAAATGAAATTCTACTGTAACAAAACTGCTGTAAAAAAAAATTCTGTTGTAAACAACATCAATAAAAAACGTACAGCAGCTACAGTAATGCAAAAACAGCAACAGCAACAGCAAAACAGCAAAACAGACAGATTACAATAATTTCAGACAGCAAAACAGTAACAGCAGTAGCTACAGAATAGCTATGAAAATGCTGACAGCAACTCAAAAACAGCAAATTTCCTATGGAAAACACCAAAAATACAGTAAAACAACATTTTTTTTTCTTTTTTTGAACAGTAAAACAACAAACAATTTTTTTTAACAATCCTAAAAATTACTAACACACAAACACTAATCCTAACCATATACTAATTCCTAAAATCAATCCTAAAGTCCTAAAACTACAAATCTCCTCCCCCACACTTAAATCACACATTGTCCTCAATGTAAAAATAATCAAATTATAGAAAAAAAGGACATAATGCAATAAAATAGTGGGGAAAGAGACTCCCTCATCAAGGTGGAAAAATTTGCACTTGAGAGAATGTGGGAAGCTCCAAGCTCATCTCCTCAACCGTCTCCTCAACCAAAGCGGGACTCTCATGAAATAGCTTGAGACGGTGGCCATTGACCTTGAAGGTCTTGTTGGTGGACTCACTCTTCAACTCTACAACACCATAAGGATAAACATGAGTGACAATAAAAGGTCCAATCCAACGAGAACGAAGCTTACCAGGCATGAGCTTAAGTCTAGAATTAAACAACAACACCTTTTGGCCTACTACAAACTCTTTTCTAGCAATACATTGATCATGAAATTTCTTAGTCTTCTCCTTGTAGAACTTAGAGTTCTCATAGGCCTCCAGGCGGATCTCATCAAGCTCCTGCAGCTGAAGCTTCCTCTGCTCTCCTGCCTGGTCACAATCCAAATTGCAAGCCCTAACTGCCCAGTATGCCCGATGCTCAATCTCCACAGGTAAGTGGCACGCCTTACCAAAAACAACTCTAAAGGGAGACATCCCAAGAGGTGCTTTGTAGGCGGTCCTATGAGCCCAGAGAGCATCATGAAGGCGGCAGCTCCAATCCTTCCTGTTAGGCTGCACCATCTTCTCCAGAATCCTCTTGATCTCTCTGTTGGAGATCTCAGCCTGTCCATTAGTCTGGGGGTGGTATGGTGTAGAAACTCTATGCACCACCCCATACTTCTTCAGCAAAGCCTCCATGGACCGGTTACAGAAGTGGGTCCCCTGATCACTAACAATGGCTCGAGGCACTCCAAACCTGCAAAAGATGTGAGACCTGACAAAATCCACAACAACTCGAGCATCATTAGTCCTTGTGGCTATAGCCTCCACCCACTTGGAGACATAGTCCACAGCAAGCAATATATATATAAAACCAAAAGAAACAGGAAATGGACCCATAAAATCAATACCCCACACATCAAAAATCTCACAAAACAACATAGGCTGCTGGGGCATCTGCTGCCTGCTAGAAATGGCCGCTCCTGCTCTCTGACACTGCTCGCATGTAGAGGAGACTTTCCAGGCGTCTCTGAAAATCGTAGGCCAATAAAATCCACAATCTAGCACCTTTCGTCCTGTCCTCTGGGGTCCAAGATGTCCTCCAACAGGTGAGGAATGACAGAACTGAAGTACAGACTGGATCTCCTGATCTGGAATGCACCTACGGATAACCTGGTCACTGCAAAAACGCCATAAATAAGGGTCATCCCATACATAATACTTGGCATCACTCTTAAGTCTATCTCTCTGAGCCCTAGATGCCAAGGGTGGAAAAACAGATGCAACAAGATAATTAACAATATCAGCAAACCAAGGGGTAAGGGGAGGGGAATGGGAATCAAGCAAAGCCATAAGCTGCTCATCCGGGAAGTCATCCCGAATAGGAAACACATCCTCCGCTCTCTCAATGCGGCTCAAATGGTCTGCTACCAGATTATGCGCACCACTCCTATCCTGGATGTCCAAATCAAACTCCTGAAGCAGTAGCATCCACCTGATCAACCTGGGTTTGGAATCTGTCTTTTTCAAAAGGAACTTAAGAGCAGCATGATCAGTAAAAACCACTACCCTAGAGCCTAGCAAATATGATCTAAACTTATCCAATGCAAAAACAATTGCTAACAGCTCTTTCTCAGTGGTAGTGTAATTTACCTGTGCTGCATCCAAAGTCCTAGATGCATAATATATCACATGAGACAGCTTACCAACCCTCTGTGCCAAAACAGCTCCCAAGGCGTAGTTTGATGCATCACACATCAACTCGAACGGAAGCGTCCAATCCGGTGGCTGAATAATGGGAGTGGTGGTGAGAGCTCTCTTGAGGCGAGCAAATGCCTCTCTGCACCGCTCTCCAAACTCAAAGCTGACATCCTTCTGTAGCAAGTTGGATAGCGGAAGGGCTATCCGACTGAAGTCCTGAATGAACCTGCGATAGAAACCTGCATGTCCAAGAAAAGATCAAACCTCTCGCACGCAAGAGGGGTAAGGCAAGTGTGAAATAACATCTAATTTTGCAGGATCTACCTCTATACCCTTCCTAGAGATAATATGGCCTAAGACTGTACCATGCTCTACCATAAAATGACACTTTTCATAATTAAGAACAAGGTTAGTCTCTATGCACCTATCAAGCACTCTAGTCAAGCTATCCAAACATGCATCAAATGAGGAGCCATATACACTAAAATCATCCATGAAAACCTCTATGCAATGCTCAAGTAAATCAGCAAATATACTCATCATGCATCTCTGGAAAGTACCAGGAGCATTGCATAGACCAAAAGGCATCCTCCTATATGCAAAGGTACCAAAAGGACAGGTAAATGTAGTCTTATGTTGGTCCTCTGGTGCAATACAAATCTGAAAATAACCAGAGAAACCATCTAAGAAACAGTAATGGGATTTACCTGCCAGGCGCTCCAGCATCTGATCAATGAAAGGAAGTGGGAAGTGATCCTTCCTGGTCGCCTGGTTGAGCCTCCTGTAGTCGATGCAGACTCTCCAGCTGTTCTGCACCCTAGTAGGAATCAGCTCATCCTTCTCATTCTTCACAACTATAATCCCAGATTTCTTCGGTACCACCTGTACCGGGCTCACCCAAGTGCTATCTGATATGGGATATATGATACCCGCCTGTAGCAGCTTGGTGACCTCCTTCTTGACCACGTCAAGAATCTGGGGATTCAGCCTTCTCTGAGGCTGCCTCACAGGTTTAACCCCATCCTCCAACAGAATCCGATGCATACACAAGGAGGGGCTAATACCCGGAATATCTGCCAAAGTCCAACCTAGAGCTCTCCTGTGCTCTCTAATCACATGCAACAACCTCTGCTCCTGATCAGCTGAGAGAGCAGTAGAGATGATCACTGGAAGCTTCTGCTCATCCTCCAAATATGCATACTTGAGGTGAGTGGGAAGTGGCTTCAGCTCCAGTGATG
This sequence comes from Sesbania bispinosa, assembly GCA_026901365.1. NCBI lineage: Eukaryota > Viridiplantae > Streptophyta > Magnoliopsida > Fabales > Fabaceae > Sesbania > Sesbania bispinosa. The sequence goes on along the minus strand of QLOH01000753.1, from coordinate 182,290 downwards.
GGGGCTGAACAATAGAAGGTAACGATCTGGTACTGGTAGAAACCTCTGCAACCTGCAAATCAATCAAGTCAGATGTATCTATAATTGCTGTAATCAAGCCACTGCATTCTGACTCAATTGACACAACTGGTGCATCAATACCAGAACCTGTAGGACAATCAGAACAATCAACATAATCAACAGATATGAACTCATCTATCTCAGCACACATACTACACACAGATGAATCAAAACATAAATCACAAGTGTAGACATCAATGAAATCAGAAAAGTCCGGAAAGTCCAAATGTCCTACAAACTCAGACAAACTATCATCTACAAGTTCAGCAAGCATATCAATATGGAATACAGAATGATCCTCAACAGGATGCCTCATGGCATCTAAAATATTAAACCGAACCACACTGTCTCCAAACTCCATGGTAAGTGTGCCTGCATGAACATCAATCTTAGTCCGAGCTGTCTTCAGGAAGGGCCTGCCCAAGATGATGGGGGCTGCACCAGTGAGTGAATCTCCTCCCTCCATATCCAATATGTAGAAGTCAGCAGGGAAGATGAGGTCATTCACTCGAACCAACACATCCTCAATAAGGCCTGCAGGGTGGGCAGTGCTCCTGTTTGCCAACTGAATGACAACACCTGTAGCCTGCAAAGGACCAAGAGACAAAGAGGTGAAAACAGATAAAGGCATAACATTAATAGATGCTCCTAAATCAAGCATAGCATTATCAAACTGGTTACTGCCTATAACACAAGGAATAGTAAATGTCCCTGGGTCTTTGCATTTTTCTGGAATGGGAGTCATAGGTCTCTCAATGAGTGCAGAGACATTCCTTCCCATACTAATCCTCTCATTGCCCTTCAGCCGCCTCCTATGGGTGCACAGATCCTTCAAGAACTTGGCATATCTCGGAATTTGCTTTATGGCCTCAAGTAGAGGTATATTCACCTCTACTTTCCTGAAAGTCTCCAAGATCTCCTTGTCAGCCTCTTCCATTTTTTTACTCTTCTGCATAACTCTCTGAGGGAATGGAAGAGGAATAGAAGGCTGCTCACTGCTTGAAGAACTAGGGCTACTCAAAGGACTAGGACTAGCTCTCTCCTGCACAGGGTCTACAACTGTATGAATCTCATCTTCTTGCTCAGACTGTTGCCTATCAAGTGCTTGCACACTCTTACCCGACCTCAAAGTGATTGCACTAACATTCTTCGGGTTGACAACTGTTTGAGCAGGAAGCTTATCTGAACCCTGAGACTGCAACTGATTAAGAGTGGTAGCCATCTGGCCTATTTGATTCTCTAGGCTCTGAATAGTTGCCTCTGTCCTCTGCTGAAAATTCATATTATTGACCGCCATCTGCCTCATTAATTCTTCCAAGGAAGGCTCACTCTTGGAAGGTGCAGCAGCAGGCGGTGTAGGCTGCTGTTGCTGCTGTACATGTGGAGGCTGGTAAGGTCTACTAGGCCCAGCAGCATGAGACTGATAAGGCACATAAGGCTGCTGTGGCTGCTGCTGAGAATTCCCCCATCTCAAATTTGGATGATTCCTCCAACCCGGATTGTACCTGTTGGAAGAAAGATCCTGATTATACTGTTGCTGCTGAGGGGGTCTGCCAGAACCATAGATATTTGCTGCATAAGCCTGAGGAGGAAAAGCACCATCTCCTGCAGGCTCATGTAAGGTGGGACATGCATCAGTGGGATGATCTGCAGAAGTACAAATCCCACATAGCTTAGCAACTTGTTGAGACACTGCCATCTGCTTAACCAAGGAAGCCAAATCATCTAGCTTGCTCTCCAACTTCCTATGATCAGCAGCATAAGTGGTCTCCATCTCATGAACTCCTCTGGTCAAGGCTACTGAATTGCTTCTGGTACTGAACTGTTGGTTATTAGAAGCCATATTCTCAATTAACTGCCTTGCTGCAACTGGAGTTTTATCTACAAGAGCTCCTCCACTGGCTGCATCTATCATCTGTCTGTCATTGTTCAATAGGCCCTCATAGAAATACTGGATGAGTAACTGCTCATGAATCTGATGATGTGGACAGCTTGCACAAAGCCTCTTAAATCTCTCCCAGTACTCATACAAACTCTCTCCATCCATCTGCCTTATACCACAAATCTCCTTCCTGATTGAAGTCACTCTAGATGCTGGGAAGAATTTTTCCAGAAACATCCTCTTCAAATTATCCCAGCTAGTAATGGATCCAGGTGGAAGGTAGTACAACCAGTCTTTTGCTGTATCTTGCAGGGAGAATGGAAATGCCTTCAGCTTAATATGATCCTCAGGAACTCCAGGTGGTCTCATAGTGGTGCAGACAATATGGAATTCCTTGAGGTGTTTATGTGGATCCTCACCTGCAAGACCATGGAACTTGGGCAACAAATGAATCAATCCAGACTTAAGCTCACAAGGCACATCTATATCAGGATATTGAATGCATAAAGTCTGAATATTAACATCAGGTGCTGCAAGCTCTCTCAAAGTTCTCTCAGCCATGGTATCACAATTAAAATCAGACTCAAGGAAAGAAGAAGAAGAAAACACAGAAACAGACTCACTATCACTTACACTAACAGCAGAATACACACTATCAGACAACTCACTATCACTAACAGAATTATGCACAAATGGAATCCTAGACTCTCTAACTAACCTATGATATGTCTTATCAATTTCTGGATCAAATGAATGTAGGGTACCTGGGTTTGCTCTAGTCATACACCAAATGCACACAGAAATGCACAAAATGAAGCATACAACAGCATGTCAGCTTATAAAGGCAGCCTATATCAAATGAGCAGAAACCAATGAAATGGATACATGGAAAACACTATATTAACATAGGAAACAACCACAAAAATTTTCAGAACAAAATTCAAAGCCTAAGTACCAAAACTACCTAAGGTAAGAAGGGGAAAATGCACCAAAAAAAATTAAAAAATCCTTTAAAAATAGAAAACGACCTTTTTTGGCAAATTTACGGCCGACCTCCTGGCGCAAGCGGGGAGGGGCTGCTCTAACTAGCTTTTTCTACCCCAAAAGCATATAAAATTTGTGAAATTCTGATACTCCTAGCTCAAGTTATGTCCAATTGAAGTCAACAGGTCAAAATAAGCCAGAGCAAAGTGTAATCTCACAATCAGGACTAATCTAACAGCAACTGGGGTATCTAAAATTCATTATTAACCTAAAGAAATGTGGACACAAAAATTGGCACAAAAATTCAACCTCTAACTATGTTAAACAAAAAGATCAGATTCAACTGCAAAAGTCAACAGCAGAAAAGTCAGCAACAACTTGATCAACTTATGCAATTCAATCCAAATCAATCCTAATTTCATCTAAACAATTTCTAAACATCAAAACATGACTAAACACACTAATTACAATGACTCAACACATCACACAACTCAAAACACAAATTGAACCTCACTAAAAGCAATGTAACAGTAACTGACAAATTAGGCTACTTACCTCAAAGCTGTGAACCAAAATTGATCAAACTAAATCTGCACAACCAAGGTTAGTATACCAAAACACAATATGAATTATGACTCTACTTCCTAAACACAGAACAGTACACGAATTTACAAAACAGAATTGAAAACAAAACAGAATTTTACACAAAACAGAATTGGAATTGAAACAGAATTTGAATTGAATTCCCCGGCAACGGCGCCAAATTTGGTCGAGGCCGTACTCAACCAAATAAAATGAATTAAAGTGCAGTAGGTTGATTAACCCAAAGTCGTCTCTCTCAAGGAATCCAATTACAATTTCAGAATTTCAATCTCATAGCAACTCACACACACAAGAGGATTTTGATTGTTGTTCATACTAATTTCCTAATTTCCAAAACAGAATTTAAATTTGCAGAAAACAATTTCAGAAAAACGAATTGGTTCTCTACCTCATTCACAAATTAGATCAATCATTGGTTTATACAAAATTCCTCAATTCCTTGACAGATTCAAATTCGGATTAAGCATCCTCATTAATTTTCACACTAGAATAAAGCAAACTAGCATGAATCCTAATTTCTAATCCTTGGAATTAAGCAAACCTAGAATTCATTTCAGATTAAGCAACCTAAAATGTGAGTTAGATTCAGATTAGAATTCGAATTCCATAAAGCATGTAACTCAATTTCAAATTCAAACCTAAACATCAAGAAACTAGGAGAAGGAAAGTGAAGAATCTGTCCAAGAATTCAAGACATGAAAAACGAAATTATAACCTCAATTTCCTTTGTGAATTCAGTAGAGAAACAATCCTTGAAGCTTAGCCTTCCATTTCCATGGAGGAGAAACTCGAAAATTGAAGAAGATGAAGAAGAGGAACCAAATTCGAAAATTGCAAGAAGAGAGAAAAGAGAGGGAAAGTGGAGAGTCTTTTTTTCTAAAATCTGAAAAATGAATGTAAAGTGTTCAAACTACTCAGCAACACACCTATTTATAGAACCTAAATCACTAACAATCTGATTAGGCCTTAATTGGGCCGAAATTAATTAAAACAGGCCCACAAACTAATTACAAAACTAATCAAATTCGGACTTGTGTCAGACAGCAACAGTAGGCGATTTTCAAACAGCAACTGCTCCTAATTGCTTCATGGTAATATGGTCATATTGGATATCAAATTAAAGCCCCGGAAGTTAGCTTTCCAATGCCACTGGAATCTCTCAAATCGGACACCTATAGCTCCAGATATCATCAAAACAAGACATATAGGTCAGTAGGCTTAAAAATCCGAATTTAAACAACATTCACAATTAAAGCCCAATTAAGCTCAATTTGGTAAATTCCAATTAAAACAGTGGATTTAATAACAATTATAGTCCAAGCAAGCTAAGATTAATTATGCAAAGTGTGAATAAAAATGTGTTCATCAGTAATCGATTACAACTGTGTGGTAATCGATTACCAGAGAGGTGATTGGCTGGTAATCGATTACAGGAGGCTTGTAATCAATTACCAGAGTGTATTTTGTGTCCCAGAGTTGCTGGTAATCGATTACAGCTGTGTGGTAATCGATTACCAGGTCAAAATGTGTGTGAGAGTGTTGTTTACGTGATGATTGTGATCCCTTAATCTGTTGATGTTATTTATATAAAGCGTTTGTGGAATTGAGAGATTAAATTGGATGTTTAGAGTGTGTTAATTGTGGTATGATTACTGTGATGAGGATATTTTATGTGAAATCATATATTTATAATTATTGTTATGTGATGTGATGATGATGTGTTGAGTATAGAGAATGTATGAGATATATGTGAATTGGTGATGATGTCTTGAGTATAGAGATTGTATGAGATATATGTGAATTGATGATTATGCATTGTGCATAGAGATTATGTGCGAGATATGATGTATGATGATAATTACATTGAGCGTAATCTTATGAGGTGTGATACATGAGATGCACGGGCCCATAGAGGGGGTGCAATGACCATGATGGGGACATTCTATGCACGAGCCAAAGAGAGGGGTGTTGTGCAACCTATCGGCCAAGAGAGGACATTTAACGGTAGGGCCATCATTGCAGGGCGGATGTCTCTGCACGAGCCCAAGAGAGGGGTGTTGTGCAACCTATCGTCCAAGAGAGGGCGTTAACGGTAGGGCCATCATTGGTAACAACTAAGAGGATTGATGAGGTGCGCCCATTGTGCGGATTTCTGAGTCATGATCCTTAGGATGAGTTTTGGTGTGCATGATCATAGAGTGAACATACATTGCATTTTATGATGGTGTTGAAATGTGAATTTATGTTATGAGTGTTATGTGTTGAGTGTGGAGAGTGTGTCCTTGATGATTTGTGAAGTGTGACTTATATAATTGTGATGAGTTAATATGTTGAATAATAAGAGTGTGAGATGAAATGATTGATGATGATTATGTGATGAAATTAATGAATATGACTATGTGTTGGGTGAGGATAGGGTAGCCTTCTGCGTGCATGTATGAGTTGGTGTTCTTTTCCTCACCGTACTCTCTGTGGTTATTTTATAGGTGACGAAGATGGCACTCAAGGTGCCGAGTATTGAATTGAAGGGGTTCCGCTCTGATATGTGTGACATCGGGGCATTAGTAATAGGGTTTACTTTATTATGTTATTGAGTAGAGATAGATGAAAACTATTTTAAGTGCCTTGCATGACCATGATGACTATTTTGAAGTTGACATTTAATATTTGATGTTTTAGTTGTTTTGAAACCATTGACCTTATCTTTTATTATATGAAGTTGACTTTGAGTTAAATGACGTTTTTAAAAGAGAGAAATGTGAACCTTTTTACCCGATGTGGGTTACAACTTTTCCTTTTATTTTGATTTATTGATTGTGTTAGAGATTGGGGTAGAAGGGTGTCACACAAGAAGCTTCCATAAGCATAATTACTTCTCGTACAATTTTTAGCTAATGCAAAGAAATCAAGAGTAAAAGGTTGGAAGCCTCATAAGCATGTTTAAAGGTTCAGAAGTAGAAAATAAAATTTTTAATTTGCACACTTCCAGAAGCATCAGTTTTCTCCAGAAGAAGAAAACAGAATTTCTGCACACTTCCAGAAACATCAATTTTCTCTAAAAGCAGAAAAAACACCACAATTTTTTTCTAGAAGTTAATTCTTCTTATTTATCAAGTTGTTAGATGTTTTTTACACATCCAGAAGGAAAAATACATTAGAGAACGGAAGCACACCTTCAGAAGCATTGAATGGTCAAAAAATGTGAGAGAAAAAGTTGTTTTGTGATACTGAGAGCTCCTACAAGTCCAATAAAGAGCCTGACCAAACTTTGAACAACTCCAACAACTAGTTTGACTCCCAAATTTCTATAAATACAACCATTCAGCTTAACAACATCGAGAAGGAGAAGAAATCCAAAGAGCCACAATGCTGAAAATTACCTTTTGAAGTGTGGTTCTCCTTCTGACCACTCCAAAATGCAAACCTGCTGTTCTTAAATCTTGTAGAGTGTGTCTTAGCTTAGATTTGTAAAGTTTAATGCACTCCATGTGTATTTTTTTGAGTCATTTGTAAAAATAATCTTATCTCTTGTTGAAGAATGTTTGTGATCTTCCAAGCTAACTAGAGAAAGTTAGTGTTGGTTGAGAGTGTTAGAAGGATCCTGAAAAGACTGCACAAGAATACTTTTTAAGAGCCTAAAGAGGCTGCAGAAGAATACTGGTAAAAGTCTAAGGAGGCTGTGGGGGAAAAGAATACCTTGTAATCAAGATTGATTAGTGGAAAATCCTACTAAGGTAGGTATTGGATGTAGCCCAAGGAATGTGAGGGTGAACCAATATAAAAATCATTGTGCAACATCTCTTACCCTCACTATATTTATTTTTTTGCACTTGCATTGATTGATTTGCTAGTTATTGTTCATACTTTGAATATTTAACAAGTTACAAACCATATTTTGATAAACTTGGTTTTAAATTGATATTTCCATACAAATCACATCCATATCATTTGAAATATTGATCTGGAAAGTTTTATTAAAATATGATAACGTTTGGTGCTTTAGAAGAATAATTCTTGAAATATGTTAATAGACTTTAACATAAAAACCACATTTGTGAAAACATGTTTTGAACTTATAATTTTGCATAAATCACATTTGTATAAGTTCAAAAATTGATATGGAAAGTTTCATTAAATTATGAATTTGTTTGGTGCACTAGAAGCACATTTCTTTAAATATATTCATAAAGTTGGACATAAAAAACCAGATATGTGAAAACTTGTTTTGAAACTTATATTTTTGCATAAATCACATCCATATCAGTTCAAATACTGATATGGAAAGTTTCATTAAATTATGAAACTATTTGGTGCTTCAGAATCACATTTATTGAAATATGTTCGTTGCTAAACATTGAAACTTGGGGTGCAAATTATCAGATCTTTAGAGACTTGGATTTAATTTGATTTAACTATATTATCTGATTGTTTATTGTTTAAATATCTGATCTGGAAAATGTCATCAAGTTTCAAGTCTATTTGGTACTTCAAAAACATTATTTATCATATTTCACTATGCAACTTGATTTAAAATATCATATTGATATAAACTTGCTTCTGAACAACATTTCTTATATTTTCTTATTATTTATTGGTTAAATAAGTATTCTTGAAAGTTTTATTAAAATATAAACTCATTTCACCTTTTAGAAGCATGTCTTTTAAGTGTCAGATTCACTTATTTGCTTCTGTATAACTGCAAAAACATTATATCATTCTTCTGAACCTTATTTAAGTTTTTTTTGCATTAAATACATAGTTTGGAAGGATAAACTTTAGTAGTATTAATCACTATGATATTGAATGCCTTTATAAAGATAGTTTTAGTCAACTTAGTTGAGATATTACACTAACCACTATCTTCTAGAAGTAAATTCTGATAGCCAAGGTATTCCTTAGGCAAAGATCAACAAGTTTCTCAAACTACTTGTAGGTTGGACGAAAAGTTTTCAAGGGTCACAATTCAATCCTCCATTCTTGTGACTCTCTAAACTACTTTAGTAGATTGGTTAGATCTGTTTTGGTATCGCATTTCTCTAACATGAAATTCCTTGGTCCTAACCCTTATTATATCTTTCTCTGACTTAATTTGGAATATATGAACCATTTGACAAAAAAAAAAGACATTAAAGAAATATTCGAAAAATAGACATTGAAGAAATAAGACAAGATTTTTTTTAAAGTGGGTTTATTTTGAAAAGTGTTTAATTAATTAAGAGTATATTTATTATTAATTTAATTTGAAATATATCATAATTTTAACTCATTAAATACTAATTTAAAAGTTTTTTTTTCATACGATAAATGAGCTTGAGGCTTTGTCATTTTAAAGCATGTGCTAAAACTTTAAAAATAAAATAACCAATATGCATTTGGTTGGGGAGTTTCAGATTCTCGGCTTGACTCGGCTCATTTATAGCCCTAACCATTCAAGTTTTTTTATGGAAATAAACACTTCCAGAAATTAATTTCTGAAAAAATACTTCCAGAAACCAGATGATAAAATTGGCTTCCGAAAATTAATGTCCGAAAGTTTTTGGAAAAATGACTTCCGGAAAATTATATATTTTTTTTTTACAAATTTTTAACTTTTAGCTACGGAAAAATTTGTCGCTAAAATCCATCTCTAAACCAAAGACAAAAATTTTCCGTCGTTGAATTGGATAGAAGTTGTATGGCTAGGTTTCCAAAAATTAATTTCCAGAAGTGTTTTTTTCCAGAAAAATACTTCAATGGAGTGATGGTGGGAGGGTATCAAGAGATGGCGGTGGGACGAGGGAGGGGTGATGGGATGAGGTTAATGGGTAAAAATTTCAAAAAGAAGGGGTAAAGGTGTGAATAGTAAAAAGTGGTGTTAAAAAGTAACTCCCGTTTAGATGACCTGAAACTCATTGTGGATCTGTAACTAAAACAAATCTAAATCCACTACTATTTTTTAAAAAGAAATCTGAATGATAACTGATAAGATTGCATTTAACTACCAGAATATAACAAATTTGAAATAGAGGATTACGATAGTGATAACGACATTTTGGAAAATTTTCTAATGTTGATGATAAGCTTTGGCAGCTGAAGAAAGGAAAAAGATTTTAACCGATAATGTAGCGCTTGTGGGGTTTTTAGATATAATTAATTAAACCGTATTTAGAAAAATGTTAGTTATTTGGTAGTTTGAGGATAAAAGCCTTTGACTAGTTTTTTGATTCAATTCTTTTATGACTAATTGATTATGCTTTTGCGTGTTTGTTTTGGAAAAGTACTAACAGATATAACCTGATAATGTGATTGCAGTTCAAACCATTAAGAATAAGCCTTATAATTTTAGTTTTTAAATCCTAGAGTAGAGTTGAGAAGCGAAAGTTCAGCTAAAACCACTAGGGTGTAGCATACATTAGATCTTAGGTCTTGGATTCAAATTTTAATGGTTCCATTGTACCCAAAAAAAAAATGTTATACACAACTAGATATTTTTTGTCAAATAATTTGATCATTATTATGATAACATATGATCCAAATGATTATATGTATAACAATATTTCCCATAAAGAAAATATTTTGGACACATTACCTTTTTACTGTATCACATCCTTAGAAAAACTCCAATGAAAGTTGTTTAAGGTGCTTTTTGTTTAAGCAATTTAAAAAATGATAAGTGTGAGCCTGTTTGGGTGGAACTTCTACAGAAGTAATTCTCGGTGAAAAAAATAACATGAATCAAAGAGGTCAAATGCATTTAACTTCTCCATAAGTTAAAATTAATTACTTTTAGAGAAGTTAAATGGGAGAGTTTTGGAGGTGGGTGTTTATCAAATATAAGGTGCTTGTATAAAGCATCTCAAACCTTGGAAATTGTGTACTCATGTAGATCTTATTTCAACCTTTGTTGTATAAAAAATAGTGTTAATATTAGCGAAATTTTCAGACGTGTACGATTAGATGAAAGAGTTACTTAAGTAGTAGCTAAAAAAATAAAAAAATTATAATATGTAATAATGGAATCCATTTAAAAATAATAAAAAATAAAAGGAGGAGGAGTACCCTAGAGATCTTAAATGATTATTCCTTCCGGACTCGAATATAAGCAACAAAAAATCCACTTGTGGTGGTCTAAAATATAAGCAAATTTCAACTAACTTTACCTTATTTAATGACCTTGGACTAAAATATCCTTTATTTAAATTCAGATTGTATTTTTCAATGACCTTATTTAATGAACCATGTAGAGAGAGTGTCTCCACTTGGAACAAGTTTCAATAAAATTGGAGTCTCCTATGAAGGACAATTTAGAGAATACAATTCATTTTTGGATGACATCAAGAAAATTTAATGAGGTTAACTAACATTTCTTAATTAGCGTGAATTAGTTTTTTTTTGCTTATATTCGAGTCCAGAATAGTATGATCAAAACATTAATTAAGCCATTTGGTAACGAATCTCTTGGCTGAAATAAGCACAATTCAGTGAAAAATTAACCAATTAGGGAAGGCCACATAAGCATGAACAGGCACATTTTCCAAATTGGAGAAATGGCAGTAACATGTGGAACAACTCTTTGCCAATATAATGGAAGCAACCATGATTAGCTCTTCCACTTAAGTTGGTGATAAATACGCGGGTAATTAGTATTAAGGACCGGCCATCATGTCTTTATGAATGGTTTGGTATCACATGTAAATGCCTAACACACGCCTAAAACAATTTTTGCATTATTACATATATATATATATATATGTATATATATATATATGAGAAATGCTAGTAACACACTCTTTTGAACACTCTCTCTAACACACTCCATGTGATTGGTTAAAATTCACATGGGTTCCACCACTTTGGAGCGGGACCCACAAATTTGGTGGGACCCATGTAAATTTTAACCAATCACATGGAGTGTGTTTAGGAGAGTGTTCAAAAGAGTGTGTTCCTAGCACTCCTCTATATATATATGTGTGTGTGTGTGTGAAATATTTTTTCCCTCTAATTAATTCCTAGCTACTACCTTCTCTTAGAGCAACTCCAATGGAGTTGCTATCATGCCATCTGTCAGAAGAAGAATTGCTTGTACGTGGGTTGCTGCATTGGAGTAGTATTTTTTAGCGAAAAACAATAGCTTTCTGCACACACGGTATGTAAAAAAATTAAGTGGGACCAAACGATTAGTTTATTATTTTCATATATAAAGTTAAAAAAAAGTAAGCAACAGATGACATTAAAAAAACGGTTTAAAAAGTGGGTAATATAAAGTGGGGTAAATTGTGGGGTCCATTTAAGAAATTTTAATAGAATTGTTGGGTTGGAGGAAAAAAAGTTAGTTGATGATGACCATCGCACATGTTAAGTGATTGATTAATGATTAATTTCGTTTCCTTTAATTTTCTTATTATGGTGGAGCTTTATCTTTAAAAATTATTGATGTAATAATTATTAATAATTTAAATTATCCATTATTCAAATTTTAACAAATAAAGAAAATAATTAATCCAATCCGTTTCCTACTAATATTATTAATATTATCTTTTGAAAGACTAAATACATACTTGATACATCAAGAATTAATGTTCAAGATATATCAACCTTAGTATATTAATATTAATTTATCTGTCTATCAATTTATATATTATTATATAAAATAGAGTACATTTAAATGGTATGATATAAGTCAATCATTAATTGATAAACGTAAGTTGTCGCTACATTTATTTTTTAAATATTTAGAAAAAATAATTAATTTTTTAATATAGTGATGGTCACAGAGAATTAATTGCACATTTACACATTAAACTGCGTATTTAATGCTGTAAAGCCCGAATAACTTCAAGGTTTCTTATCTCAACCTGATAAAGCCTAGCTCGCAAAAAGGTTGGGTACCCCGCAAATTCCGCAAAAACAAACCCGGGCTCGTAGCAAAAAACTCGCAAAAATGTAGGGTTCGAGAACTTATTTTAGAAGCTCAAATAACTTTCAGGCTTTTTAGCTCATCCTGATAAAGTCCGCTACTTGCATCAAGTCGAGCCGAACCTGGATGGGTAGCCCAAATTGCCAAATATACTTTTTAGGGACTAAATTGATATTTAAAAAAAAAACTTTCAATGACTAAAGTGAATGATTTTTCATCTTTCAGGATGAATAAATTTTCATCTTTCGGAGATAAAAAATGAATTTTTCTTCTTTCAAGAACTAATATAACCAGCTCCAAATTTTTTTATTGAACAAAACGAGAGTTTATTCAACTTAACATAATTAAGGGTAAGGAGTACGCGATAGACAACAACAAATGATTCACTCTATCTGAAGCTTCCTCATTTCAGTGCAACCAAACAATGGTTAGGAGTTGGGACAATAAAAATTAAGGTTAAGGCTAGGATGCATCTTTTCAATGGGTGACTTACAAATGGCAACACCTATGCGACCTTTATTAGCGGACTTTGTTGCCTATTATATAGATAAATACAATTTGCTACTTTGTCCCCATAGATTGTGAAATAACAAGATGGGCCAAACCTTATTTTTCATTTAATCTTCATTTCAAATTTCATTCAAAAAATACAGTTTCACTTTAAATTGCTTTATGGCTATGATGCTTGGGATTCTGTTTGAATAGGAAGAATTTGAGAAGAATAAAAGGTGATAAAGGGATTCCCCACCATGGTAGGAACGGTGAGGTGCAGCACCTGGACAGTGTGCGACGAGCCCAACGGTGGCTGGCTCGCGCGGTGACACAGCAAATGGAGGAACAGCAACACGAACGGTGGTCAAGTGCGACGAAAGTGGCGGGGATGGGAGCACACACCGATCACGACAGCGAGGGCGAAAGCGCATGTGGTTGTGCCATTTTTCGGCACGGTGGAGTGCGATTGTGGTGGTTCTAACTGGTTAAAGGTTGGTTCACGGTGCGGTGGCACTGGTTCAACGCTATCCAGGCGACGCTCCGAGGTCGAAGGCCATGACGCGGTGGTTCGTGAACGGTTATTCGGCAGTGTAGGGGCCGAGACCATGTGAAACAGTTGCGACTTTGGGGTTCAATGGATGTGGGACAGAGGACGAAATGATTGATAAGCTAGACATGGTTGTTCTGTTTAGGTAGTTCAGAAAAAAGGAGAGGGATAGGGGAGAGTAGGCACGAGACAACCAAGACCATGGCTATCCAGAGAACCAGAATGATGGAGGAATATAAAAATGGTGTTGCATAAGAATGATTCAGGATGAAAAGAAGCACACATCTATCCATTTTCCAACAGCTATTTGCAAAATCACATCCTAATATGCAATGACAATGAATTCAAAATGGACACATCCATAAGCTTACCTACAACCATCATATTTGTCACATAAGCTACGAAGCTTCCATGCACCATCGCTAACAAATCTATTAAGAATAGCCATGAAACAATCTCTGTGTCTCTTCGTTAACACGACAAGCACCGAGGATTGACAACTAATATTTCAGATTTTAAAAGGTTACTAAGACAAATAACTAATAAAATTATGGCCATTGTGACCCCAATCGCTTGCCTGTGCTCAATCACATTCGTCTTTTTCAAAAATAAAATATCTGACAGTGAGAAAGGGTGATTCACCCCATGAATCACCTAAGGGGAGATTCACCCTAGTCTTGGCCAAAAATTAATACCCTAAATTAAGTTATACCTCATCCAAATTAACAAATCATATGCCCGGAATTATAATATAGGGTCTATTTATTTAATTTTTTTTTTAAAAGTGATTTTTAGATTGTGTAAAAATTATTTTTTTAGATTTTTTACAAAAATCAGAAGCTAATTTGTGTTTTGTTACAATAATTAGAAACCTTTTTTAACATTCTCTCTACTATTTCATTTGATTTTTTGAGAAGCAAGTAATAATAGTTTCTAATTGTAATCAAAATTATAATTTTTTTAGGTTTTAATTATTTCTGGAATCTAAAACAAACACACAAAATTTTAGAAGTGATTTTTTTTAAAAAAAGTGATTATTTCTAAAAATAATTACAAACAAACGCAAGAGTGTCCATTTTATCTATACTATTATCAAAAGGCAATAACTAAAGTGTTGTGACTCAGTTGGAAACACAAACTAAGTGTGTGTTTGATTTACCCGAAAATCACATTTCAAACGTGGATCCGGGCCAACACTATAAAGAATAGCTAGTGTTGGCCTAGATCCATATTTGAAACGTGATTTTCGGATAAATCAAACACGCTATAAAATTGTGGAAAGAACTTCTAGGTTCGATCCCTACTAAACCCATCTTTAGGGTGGGGCGAAAACTTTTAACTGTAATTAAATCTCGAACATGATTAAGGCGATATAAAGTTTTCGGGGTCCACATTTCCCTTCCAGAAATATCCTTATAATATCTACTTCAAAAACCTGAAAAATAATAATAATAATAATAATGGCCCACACAATACACCAATGCATTTTTCACACAATAAAAAAATGTCGTCCATGTCTTTCCACGAGTTTTGATTAAAAAAAGTTATGATACAACTCTTATGTTATTATTTTTTGTCATTATTATTTTTTGAACAACCCAAGAGGTTAATTGAGTGAAATAAGATAAGGTCTCATACCACACATTTGCTTAGGGGAGGTAAATGTAATACATTTATAAGTGCTCTATGAATCCGTAGACTTTCTTTACCTTAAACTGGGACATCATCCTTTCATCATAAATTTTGATGAGAAAAATAGAATTGTGCCATTAATTAGAATTAGCAAGTGTTCTACACATTGCATCAGTACATAAAATCTAAAAACATTAAATTTAAAATAAAATATTTAATCTTTTAATTTCAAAAAATTAAAATAATCCAATTAATAGAAGATTAATTTAGTAATAATCATTTACAAATCCCTTATTTTATTTAATATTAATTGATTGTAGAAAATTAAGTATTGATTGAATAAATTAATAATAACAATATCCTTTGATTGCAGCTATTTATAACCAATACTAATTTCATTTTGATTATATATGAGAGCTCAAGATATGTGTCATATGTGAGAAAGACACGCGCCTTAACAAAAAAAATTGACGTCATTCCATGAATAAGGTTTCAAATCTAATATATAGGGTTGGATTAACTTATTTTAGTTTTTATATATTTTAATTTCAAAAAATTTCAAATTCAAAATTATTTATAAATATTTTACATTTCATTTAAGTGATAAAACCTATCTTATTTCTTCGATCACCAGTAAATTAACTACTTTCACAAACTTTTAAATTAATTTAAAAACCTCTTATCTCATATAGGTGAAAAAATATGATTGTATAATTTTAATTGAAAAATCTCAACTTATATAAATAGCATGTGCATAATATTATATTAATTATAATTGGAATCAACTTTTTTATGTTACTCCATTTATTGTACGGGTGATAAGCTAGGTAGCTAGTACCATAAAATTTGATATTGCTTTCTAATCTAGTCTAGTATCTAACCATCTATAAATATGATCATGACTATTTCTTTCTCCCTATCCTTTACTTCATAGTTCACAACCAACAATTAATATCATTTGGTTTCAACTTTCAAGTGTTCTCTCACCTCCTCTTTTGAATTCCTCCTCTTTGGGGAAGAAGAAGATAAAGAATTATTCCTTTCTTCATTCATTCATTCATATTCCTATGGCTGATGTATTTGATGAGCAGTGTGATTACCTGTTCAAGGCTGTTCTAATTGGAGATTCTGGAGTTGGGAAATCAAATCTGATCTCAAGGTTTGCAAAAGATGAATTCCTTTTGGATTCAAAACCCACCATAGGTGTGGAATTTGCTTACAGGAACATCAAGGTCAGAGACAAATTAATCAAAGCACAGATATGGGACACTGCCGGCCAAGAGAGGTAACTATGACTCACTCAACTTTCTTTTCAACCACTTCCAATTAATGATTATGTCTTGTTTTGGTGTTTTCTCATTGTTTGCCCCCTTTTTGTTTCATATTTTTGTATTCGTGTGTTTGATTTACTCAAAAATCACGTTTTAAATATGAATGGAGATTAAGTCCATATTTATTAAATATGGTTTTGACTTAAATCATATCAAACACATATTTCATAGCAAATGTTTTGTTTTTCAATGGATATAACCAAAATCATTTGCTCAGAAGAAATGCATTAAAAGGAAACCCCTTTTGTTGAATCTGCAGAATGCAGAACAGAACACAGCTACATGGTACTTTAGTCTTTTTGTTTTCTTTTATCATAAGGTTTGTTTTTAGGTTCATTTTATTTTATCCTTCTTTTTGTGAACGTTTTCTTCCAATTGGCATTTTCAATTTCAAAGTCGGTGTTTGTCCACTTTGTTTTCTTAGTCTAGAAGATTTTAATGGATTAAGCTAATTTGGCTTGATTATTATAAGACTTTAAATCTTGTTCCACTTTCAATCCCTTATCTACTTCCCCACAAACATCTTGTCCCACCCCACCTTTAATTTGTTTTTTTGCTGCATTTTTGCTAGCTAACTTTTTGCTGTTAGCTTTTGTACGATGACCATAAATTAAAAAAACAATAAATAAAAAGAGAGAAAGGACAAAATTAAAAAAAAACAGAGAAATCGTTTTTGTATGTACAAGATGTACAATATATAGATCATCCAATAATTAGGGTTTATATTAAATGCCTAAATAACTCCAAATTCTTTAGCATGGCCTAATAAATTGTTGAGATATCCATAAAAACATGTAAAACTCACAAAAACCCAAAAATACTTGAGCTATTTGAAAAAAATTGTAAGATTTAAGTTTTTATTTTAGAAATCTAAAAACTTTCAAATTTTTTAGTTCGGTCTGTTACCCGCATCGGGCTAGAAGAGGTCAACTAGCTCAAATTCACAATTTTAATTGTATAGATGTGTTATATAAAATATTTTAAAATAATGTGTTGTATAAATAACACTTTGTCACAGGAAAATTACAGTATCTTTTCAGGTGTATGTATGCACTAGTCATAAGTGATGATATCTTGAATTTGATAATGTAAAAAGTAAAAAGCAAAAACTAACAAGTCAGGGTTGCCAATTGAGTACAGGTTTGGTTTTGTGGTGAGAGCACCACTATAGTTAACTAGAACTAGAATCTTTTCTGGTGGGACCTTGATGAAGACACTGGGATTATCATGAGTTGAATTCTAAGCTTGACATTGGATTTGTGTTTATTTATAGTTTGATTAACACAAATGCTCACTAATTCAACACAGTATATCATTGAATAGTCTAAGACTTGTTTTAATGTGTGTTTGAATTAAATGATTTTGAAAATGTTGTATTTTTTGTATAATTTTTTAAGAGAACTTTTCAAATAATTATTTTCTCTAAAAATATTATGTGCAAAAAAAAAAGCTAATGCTTTATCTGGACCCTCACCAAATTTCCTTCCTTTTTGTGTATATAGGTTTCATGTAACTTTCTTTGCTCTCAAGTTATTCCAAAGCCAATTTTCTTAATTTGAATTAGGACACAAAATATAGTTGCTTTTTCCTTGTCATCCTCACTATCTTTTTGCACATTTTCTTCCTTCTGTTTTTTACTTTATAGGGAAGTGCAGAGGTAAAAAAAAATTATATTTTAACAAATGATTGAAATTTTATTAATACTTCAGTGGCATGATATTATTAAATTAAAAATATATATTTAATAATGAAAGAGAATTGAACTCTTTTCATTACATGAAATAGAAATATATAAAAGTACAATAAATTTAATTATTTTATAAAATAAAATTATGTATACGTATAAAATTTATAAGATATTTTAGGTTGAAATTTAGTATTTAAAACAATAAAAATATCCTGTAAGGTAACAAAAGAAAAGAAAATGAAAAAAAAATAAGAAGTTAAAGCGAATCTCGTAAATTTTTTACATGACATTATTTAAAATTTTATTGAAATTATTAAAATATTAAAATAAATTAAAATAAATAAATAATTGAGAATAAACACCTCTTATAGAAGTTTTTTTTTTCAACTAACAAGCAATTACTATGGAAGAATAAAAACTATGATGAAAAAATAAAGGGTTAAATACATTTGTAGTCCCTGAGATATAGTTGAAATTCGATTTTAGTAATGTAATTTAAAACTTGTGGATTTGGTCTCTTAAAACGTGAAAATACATTTTTTTAGTCTTTATTGATAAAAATTCATGGTTAACCAATAGTAAAATTGTGTAATGAGAATTAAATTGATGTATTTTTTCAATTTTTGAAAGATCAAAACTATCGATTTTAAATTATAGGAATTAAATCATATTTTAACTATATTTTAGGAACTAAATACATATTTAATCCAAAATAAATAGATAAGAAAAATGAAGTGCAAATAGTGATTATAGAAAAGTTGGAATTTCAGCTCAAGTGAAATCATTCTTATATATACCTTTTCAAAATATGTAGGTCTTGATAACCATGTTTTTAAGTGCTCTGATTTCATCATTATCAAGTTCAATAATTATTTATGTTGACATGCATTTTAAGTCGCCTAACGCTACATTAAATATTTGAATAGACTATCACCAAACCTATATGCGATTTGGAAAAGACATTTTGATCCAATTTTGATTAGAGGTGGAATTAGAAAATCCTAAACATCATGGAACTTACGACTTAGGGAATTAAAAATAAGTGTACTACCTAAGCAAGTTTTATCACCTCTATAGCATAATTGAAAATTGATTCTGCCCTTAAAATGTTTTTTAAAAAAAATAGAAAAAGACACAAAAGTACTTCCAAGAATAGGGAGGGCTCATTCAAGTGTAGAATGTAGAAACCAAGTGTTTATAATAATAATACAATGCAATCTTAAAATAGACTAGAGAGTAATGTTGGGGTCCAGGACAAGGATTGGACATGTTCTGCCTATATATGCTTAAGAAGAAGGCAAAAAATGAAAATAATTGTGAGTAAGAACAAAAATCAAGTTGGCAATCAATAGGTTGAAGAAATGCATGTGAGATTGTGAAGGTTTTGGTCACCAACCCCATGATCAATATCTTCTATTTGTCTAAGATCACCTCACCTTTAAGTCAGTCACCTACACCCAAATTCTTCATTTATAAAACAAATTATTGTACGATGCATACTATTTAAAATGCAGAGCAAATACCTTTGCCTTCATAAGAGTATGATTCAACAACAAATTTTATTGCTCAGCTGAAAAAAGGACTTGCATGTATTATATATGTAGTCAGTATTTTGTTTCAGTATACATAGGGTCTGTAAAAATTTATTAGCATTTTTTTTGGTGAATTGTTAGTGAAATTGTTTAGTTACTCTATAATGTATAAAATTTTACACTAAATGAAATTTAACATTCTAATTCATAAAGTTAAGAGTATGTGTAGTAAAACTAGCTGAAAAGCGAGCTGAAAGCTGAAAATCTAGATGGAATATGAAAAACTAACTGAAAAACGAGCTGAAAGCTGAAAAACTAGATGAAATATGAAAAACTAGTTGAAAGCTAAAAAAACTAGCTGATTTGATTGAATGTATTTGGTAAAACTAGCTGAAAATGGTAAAATGACGTATAAATATATCATTAATTATTAAATAATGATGAGTGAAAGTTGTCGATGGATAAATTTGTAATAAATTTTCAGGTAGTATATGAAAAATTGAGCTTTTTTAAAAAAAAGCTATCTCAAGTAGCTTTTCTAGAAAAACTAGTAGCTACCTAAAAAGCTATCTTACCAAACACATAAAAAGGTTTCAGTTAATAATTTCAACTTTTATCTAACTAAAATGACTTACCAAACATACTCTAACTTAAAGGTGTTTATAAACTAACACAATTCAATGTTGACCAAAAACAAAAAAACTAACACAATTCAATACAAACAAAAAAAATGTCTTTATTTTAAGGAGAGGGTATTTTTCTCCCAAGCTGACAAGCTCCATATCCCATCAAAAAGCTTTTTTAAATTTTATTTTTAAACTTTATAATATTGGTTATATCTTTCCACTATGACCATTGCTTAATCTTGATCTTATATATGATTCTCAGATATATGTATACAATTTTTGTGGTAGGTTTAGAGCTATCACAAGCTCATACTACAGAGGAGCCTTAGGGGCAATGCTAGTGTATGACATAACTAGGAGAACAACTTTTGTGAATGCAAGCAAATGGTTACATGAATTTAGAGAGTTTGGAGGTGAAGAAATGGTGGTTATTCTAGTGGCAAACAAATCTGATTTGGGTCAATCAAGGGAAGTTGAGAAAGAAGAAGGAAAAGGGTTTGCAGAAACAGAAGGGATATGTTTCATGGAAACCTCTGCATTGCAAAATCTTAATGTTGAGGAAGCATTCTTACAAATGATCACTAAGATCCATGATATCATAAGCCAGAAAAGTTTGGAAGCCAAAATGAATGGGTCAGCTGTGAATCTTCCAATTGGGAAGGAAATCCATATAGCTGATGAAGTCACTGCTACTAAACAAGTTAATTGCTGTTCAAGATGATTATTTTTTTTGCTATTTTGCTTGTTTCTGTGATTATTCCTATCCTATTTGTTCTTCCTTTGGGCTTTTCTTTAATACAATAGATGCCCATGGCAATTTTTTTTTAAGTGATATCTTAGAATGTAAATGATGATTTATATATTATATAATTTTTCTTTTGTTAATAGATTATGAGTCAGTTGGATACATTTTTGTAGAAAAAATTTAGAAAAAAAAAAATAGAATGAATGAAAAAGGTAAAATGAATTCAACTTCTTTCTCAAAGGTTGTTTAATTCTTGTATAATTCATTTAACCAGTATGTTTAGGTTGTTCTTGTATAATTCATTATACCAGTATATTTAGCCCACCTACTGCAAATTATACAAGTATATTTAGCCCACAACTTGCAGTAGGTGGGCTAAGCTAAACTGGCAATTGTTAATTTGCACATAAACTCAACCTAACCCAAAAATGTATTGGCTTGCAATAAGCCAACCCAAACAGGCTAGTCTATCAACAACTCCATTATCCACATGTTTGTTTGTGCATACATGTGCATGCACCCATAGTAGTTATAATTATATTCATATTATAAGGTTAATGGTGAGATTTTTTTTTTCTTTTTCTCACTTTTCTTATTTGTGTCCATTGATGCATCAGTTAATGGTTGTTGGTTACATTCACCAATTTTAACTATTGTTTTGGTCTTTTCCCTTGTCTATTTGCAGTGATTCTTTTGGCTTTCATTACCAAAATTGCTAAAGCCTCTCTCCCAATAATGAACTAGCTAAGCATGCCCAAATAAATGGTATTTTGGCTTCCCAAAGCTTGTCTGTTTTGAAGTGTAAATCCATGTCCAAGATGCTTACCTACAAGATAATACCTCTTGGAATGTCAATGAACCTCTTATTATCCCCACCCTAATCTCCAAGAATAATGGGGTACCTATAGAGACACTTGAATGCTTAACTTAGAAAGGGAGTTAGTAGGTGCTAGAGAAATAAGATTAGGTTAGGTATTTATGAAAAAATATATTTTCATAAATTTGGGCAACTATGTTTATGAAAAATGTCACCATAGTCTAGCACACAAAATTTAAAGCATTGACACAGCTTACATGGACACTACTTGCAGCAACAAACATTTTTCACTCATTGTCTTGAACTGTTAAACTTACAGCTGCAAAATTTCATAACTATTTATGGACATCAAAATTTGGAATTGATTACAACAATTACAAAAGAATTGTGTACAAACAAATGGTGCAACCTGACAATGACTACACCGCAGATTGCAGAAGGAAAATCAACAAAAAAATATAGAAAGTAAAGAAAGGAAAAGGAAAGGAACAAGAGTGAGAATGACAACAACCTTGGATGAGAATGTACGTTAGGTGATGACTTCAATCACTCACTTTTTTTCACTCCAAAAATACTATACAGCTAAGTTCACCACTTTTTAGCAGAAAAATGAACAAAGATTTGGTTAGTTGTATGATTGTTTGCTATCTTTCTTGGTCTTCTTCAACTGATGGCTGAGCCTTCTCTTTCCTACTTGATGCTACCGGTCGAGGAACTTGAGAACCAATAATTGGTTTCTGTAATGGCTTTAGAGCAGCCAATATTTCAGCAAATGTAGGTCTCAACTTTGAATCTCTACAATGCAAGAGGGTAACATCCAGTCATGGAAAAAAGAAATTATTTCATAATGATATATCTATAACATTCAATAACGAAAATACATATTGCGAAATTCATATATACACAATGACAAAAGCAAATTTATATCCTTTGCAAGATCACAAGGTTATGTTCTGCAAGTCTGAGACTATCTGTAAGGAAACATTTGAATCATATCATGTCTACTAGCATGTTTGGTTTACACTAGATATTTTCAGTAGCATTGGCTTTGTTCCTCGTTTAAAACGTGGTTTTGATGGAAACCAAACACACACTATGACTATTTGTTTTACCATGTAAACTTATACAGATATACCTCCTAATGATGATGCAACAATAGCCAAATATATAATGAGAAGAATAGTTTCTCAAAGCATATGGTAACAGCAACAATATTCAATCTGGTTCAATGAAAAAAATTGGCTTTCAGGTTGTTCATCTGCTGGTCTCTGAGCAAGCCATAATTTGAGCTGGTTTTTAGGTCACTATTGATATACTACATTTCTTTGTCTCCTATTTTTTCCATTTTTTCTAAAGGTTCATTTGTTAAAGTCAAGCAAAAAGTAATGAGAATTGAGAAATAGTGATGTCATGAAGAAAATGCATCAACATGAACAATTTACAGACATTTTAGAATGAAAGGATAAAATGCTTATAAAAGTATACTCACGTCTGCCAGCATTTCCTAATAATATCTGCAACAGCAGGGTCCATATTATCTGGAATGTCAAGACGGCGGTATTGGAAACCTACAGCACCAACAACTTGCATTGGATTCATTCCTCCCCATGGTTGCTGCAAAGTAGAGAGCTCCCACAATACGACCCCGAAGCTATAAACGTCACACCTATGTATTGGATCACAACTTGTTAGCATCACAACCAGGAAGGTTCAAAAAGTAATGAGAACATAGGTATGGGATAAGGGATAGAGAAAAGGAAAATATTTCACATGAAAACAAAATTAAATTTTGCTGTTTTCCACCTAAAACTACTGATAATTCAACAAGTAAACAGGCTTCAATTTTTTCTTGTTGATAATAGAACATTTTACTAGTGAGAAAAGAAAGCAATCACAACAATCTTCCTGGGGGAAAATGCTAAGAAAATTTAGAGCCTAACAAATTTGAAAACGGAAACAAGGACAGTAACTTCTCTATAGATGACTAGATGAGATGACAAATAAGACACACACTCCCAAAAAACTCATGAGCAGAACAACAGGCCACATTCAAAGGCCAATTCTATAACATATCAAAGGACAAAAAACACCCTTGCAGGCTTAATGCTTCAACCAAATACCCCACATACAGCAGAAAATGCATAATATCATAAAAGTTTAGCTTCACTTTTGTCATTAAACCATTTAACCAAATCATGAGAAACAGCACCAGAGTAGTAGGACACACCCATAAACAATGCAAAAAACAACAGTTATCTATTTCTCAACAAGCCCAACACAAAGAACATATCAGGATAAATATCATTGTTAGGTTTGCAGATGTTGAAGTTATTAGGGTTATTTTTTCAGGTATAGAGGAAGAAAAAGGAATAGTAAAAAAAATATTAATATCAATGTGAATGATATGTTGGATGTTATTACAGAAAACAAAGGACTAAACCTTTTACATACTAATACTAGACTCCTAATCCTAATTAAATTAGGAAACAAATCATGATTTATAAGGAAATATGGAAACCAATCCTAAGAGATAAACTAAGTTACCTTAAATTATTCTAAAAACAATCAAGATATTATAAGATATTTTTCATAACTTATAACAACAGATATGCAGCATGTCATTTTGTGGCAATATTAAGTAAAGGAATAATTGAAAGAAGGGAAAGGTTGGAGCTGCGCCTCCTCCCCCTCAAGTAACAACAACAACAAAAACCAAGAGTAAAGAAGATTACTTTTCATTTGACGGTTCATTTCTCAACACCTCAGGAGCCATCCACTCAGCCTGAAACATTATATACCAAATTATGTAACTAATATATCCGGTTGCAATATGTGAAGCTTTTATTCACAAATGCAAACACAACTAGAACAATAACGCAAGAACTGAATGAATATGCAATGCTCAAATTAAGAGCAAAACTAGGGCTAAGCATAACCTTATTATTACACATAAAGAGGGGGGGAAGACACAACTAGTTAATTGCACTAATACTATCAGCTACTCAGCTGCATTTTAAGCAGCAAAAACCATCAGTTGAATAAAGTGTATCACCTGCCTAATTGCACTAACCCAATTTTAAGGAAAAGCTATTATGAACACTTTTTCACCAAGGATTATCCATCCACACTTGGACCACAACATTTGAAATTGATATTACAAGTTACATGGATAAAATAATCCGTGGCCAGAAGATAGACAATTGTCAGCCCCAGAGGCTCAAACATTTCATATACTAAATTTATAGGACAGAAAGTTCCTGGTCTACCAAAACTGTTGTTAAATGAAATGGCTAGTGTCTGCATTTACGTGTGTACATATATGTGCATATATAGCATGATGTCAATTAAATGTGGGAACGGCATGAACAGCAAAGTAAGCAAGAAGATAATAAGTCAAAATGAACAGAGTCTTATGATAGCTTACTGTTCCTGCAGTCGATCTGGAAGAAAGGAATGTGCTATGCTTCAAACGCGACAGGCCAAAATCACATACCTATTCAACAGACAAAAAACTCATGTCAATACATAGAATTCACCATGCTATCAATAAACTTTAAATCATGAGACTTGATTGGCACCTTTACAACCCAATTTTTATCAACAAGAAGATTCGGAGACTTCAAATCACGATGAACTATTGTTGGACTACAGTTGTGCAAATAGTTCATTCCTCGAGCCTGAATATTCAAAAGTAACAGGTTATATCAACTGGGCTTCACTTGTTATAGCAATAATTTTCTGGATTTAGCAGCATTGCACTAAAAGAAAATAGAATCTTACAGTATCGAGGGCCATTCTCAAACCTCTTCGCTCATCTAATTGATTATTTGGCCGGTGAATTAATCTATACAAACTTCCTCTGCATAAGATTATCCCCATCTCAGCATTTGAAGAGTCAAAAAGGAAAAACAAAAAAGCCCTCCAAAAGACATTAATTAATCAAATAAAATAAATACCCTAGGAAAGTTGTAGGGGGTCCAAATCAACAAAACAAAGTATGTACATTAATTAAGTATATAAAATAAACAAGTCATTAAATCCACTTATATACTGAAAAAACTTAATGGGTTTTTGGTTCTTATTTCCAATTGGCATTTGGACTATGTGCTTCATGCCCACATCATTCAGTAAACCAATTTTGAAAGAATTTTCTATAGATGTAGCATTATTTATTGTTTTGTCTTCAGTAGAAGTAAGAACTTCATAAATTACAATGTCATGGGTAGGAAAAATTAACTTCAGAAAAAATTGTCCATTCATAATCAATAGTCTTATAACTCATGAAGCTCTGGGAAATGAAGAATTTCAAGTTACCTGGGAAGAAATTCAGTAACAATTGAAAGATTCGGAGGTCGAGTTACAGCTCCCATGAAGAGAACGACATTTGGATGCCTCAATCTTTTCATTATTTTGACCTATTTGCAATTAATATCATAAGTTTTCTGGTATCTAATTAAAATAATAGGTTAAATATGCTTTTCCATCATCCAAATTTTATTAGTATGCGCAGGTAGATTTGGCATTCACAGCAAGAAGCACTACTTGAAGCCAACTGAAAGATAAACCATGAAATAATATACCTCAAATCCTAAATATAATATTTATAGTCAATGAAATCATAAATTACCCTAGTAAACTTGAGCAGAAGTTGAGATGAGAACGAAATACAGTGAGGAAGTAGAAGTGACTTGTACCTCAGTTTTGAATTCTTCAAGTGATTCCCCAGATATATCTTGATCTAGAAACCTCTTTACAGCAACCTCCTACAAACCAAAGAGTGGAAATATGGTGTAAATGTAATAATTTACAATATAGAAGAAAAATACCCATAATAGTATTGACAAGAATAATTAGGAGGAATTAAAGTAGTCTAGCAGTAAATATGATAATGACTTTGATAATTATTTTGTAAAGATTAAAACGAAACTAGAGCTTAAGAATTCTTGGCACAAAATTAATCAATGAAAAGAATTACATTTAATAATTTGGTCCATATACGCAGGTGCAATTGCACCAGCAAAGTCTTAGCACTTTGCATTTCACTTCAAACAAAAAATAGTAATAAAAAAACAAAGATGTGTAACATATGCCTTGATGAGATTAATACAATTGATTAGGTTTGAGAATATAAGAAACTCACAGTTCCACGCCATTCACCACGGTACACCTCCCCATATGATCCTGCATGCCAAATGTATGCCACCGAAATTATGTCTTCATGAGTAAAACCAGATAAATAGCACCATTTAAGAAAAAATGAAACAAAATCTTATAGAAATTAGAACAAAGAACAGTCAATACCAAGTCCAATACGCTCGCCCAGCGTGATTTCCTCCCATGGAATGTCATACTCGGCAACATCATCTAAAGCAGAATCAGATTTTCTGCTATCATTGCTTACTACTGAGCTATCAGATTTTCTTTCGCCTTCTAAATTTGCTCCCAAAGCAATATGCTCTCCATCACCACTACCCTTCAGCTCATAACCAGCACTGTCCGTATCTCCATCACTTCGACTGCTCTGCTCATACTGTTTAGTGACAGCAGCAGTAGTTGCTACTACAGCTGCCGCAGTAGCAGCCGCAGTTACTGGAAGCTCAATGTTTGAGTCAGCACTTGACTTTGCCACAGCAACTACCATAGAAGATGCAACAACGGCAGCGGCGGCGGCAGCTGCTGCAGCAACCGGGACATTTTTCCCATATTTTACCTGAGGTGGTATATGCTGTCCAGCTGCTTCCCTTGTATGAAGAGGAAGGTTGATTCCTAAACCTTCTACAGGCTTAGAAGGCTCTGGCTGACTGCTAGAACTTGCTTCATGGTGAACTCTGTAGTGAGTTAAAGGAGGCAAAAATCGAGCAGGACCAAGATTATCATCAACCTCAGTGTTTTGCTGTCCACTTCCCTGTTTATGTTCATTTTTTGCTTCAGTTGGTAAGTTGGCCTCAGTTAGGGAACCTAACTCCTCATGATAAATATCAGAAAATAAATTTGGAGGAGCAACAACACCACTTTCAAGTAAAACATTATGAAGTTTCTGGGCCAAGTGAGGGTTCTCCTTGGCAGTATCAATCATATATTGGGAAACATCTTTGACTTTCATTCTGCGTACTGCAGGGGAACTGACCCCTTCACTCCAAGAAGAAGATCTTGTATGCACATATGGATGATTAGGTCTGCCAGGAGCTTTCTGCCCCGTGATTTTCTCAACATTGTGGGGACTTTTGAATTCATTTAAGGGTCTCATTGGTTCTTCTTTTCCTGTGGTGGGTCTGCTTAAGTCAGATTCTTTCTTTGCATAGGAAGAATGCTTTGATCTGTTTCCTCTGTCCAGCATCCCAAAATCTGAAGTGTCTTCAGAAGAACTTCCAACCCCACTGCTAGATGATGCTACATGAGACGAATCAAGGTCTCTTGATAAAGGACTGGCCACAGAAAATGTTTCATCATACTCAATATGTGATCCAGTTGCATCGGATGGAATAAGAGTTCCAGGGTCTGCCATTAGGTCAACAATGTACTCCCTGAAATTTATATCAAACACATTTATATATACTGAACAGGTCTTTGCAACTCCTACTTTAAGAAAGATACAAAAAGAATAAGATAATATTCAACTATTAGCTCGTTTAAAAGATCATTTGAAAAATTGACAAAAAGCTACAACAGCAAAAGCAAACCAATTACAAAGACATGGTATTAAAAATACAGCTTCTAGCCTGGAACAAGGACACAAAAGAAGCAGAAGCATTGAGAAGCATCATTTCACATGTACTTAACTCAATTGAGTGTTAATAACAGAAAACAAGTAAAGCAGTTAATACCTCAATGGCAATGCACAGAGAAATATATTATTATTACCTCTGGTCCTATTTATAAGAAACAAAAAGATGTTTTTTCTTGGTCCTAAATATAAGAAACATGGTACTATTTTTGAATTGTATTAATTACGAAGTTCCTTCTATAAGCTTAATTTATTATCAATTGTACTTACATGTTCCCATGTTAATGGATGCATTACACCATTTTCAATGACCGATCATTGGAAAATGAGTTACTACTCTAATGATGGCTTTAATTAGGAGTAATTTTACCACTATTTAAATTATTTAATATTAAGGGCATTTCTGGAATAAAATTTAAAAACAGACACTATTAAGTACAATTAACTGGTTTCAAGGGCATTTTCTTGGTCTTGATGATTTAGTCCAATGTTTCTTATAAATAGGACCAGATGTAGTATAAACAAAGCAATTCTGCCTATTTGCCTATATCATAAAAATACAACTTTGATATCAGTTACCTTCCATCATCAATCTTGACAAAGTTTATTGCCACATCATCAGAATCTGTATATGGCAGTCCTTTCACCAACCGAGATGGGATGCCCAAACTATCAGCTAGAACCTACATACATTATAAAGCAATAATATTTATTGCCTATACCATGACTTCTAGAAAATTAAACAAGAGTATGTTGAAAAAACAGACAAATATAAAAATTCAAGATTAACTTAATTACAATAGGTTGTTTGACCCTTGTAGATGAACCTGCCTAAAGAATGAAGCTTTTGTGTTGTATTATTTTAAATACATGGTAAAGTTTTGAAGTTTTAAGAGAATATAACAAAAATATCATATGTTATAGTGGTCACAATCTTTCTCTCAATATGATCTAACATAGTTTATATACGTTGTTAGAGGCTTCCAATAATGCATGGGATCATTCTTAGTTGAAATTCAAACCACAAAGAAATGGTGGGAGAAGTACCTTAAATAACAATGCACGATGCCGAGCCAATCCAATAGTTAGAGAACCAAGTGGCAAAACCATGCTACCTAGGGTTGCTTTCAGACTGTAACTAAGACTCCTCCATGCTCTTGTCATGCTTTCAGGATCTCCAACAGGTCCACCCATATAGTCAGCCACAAACATGGCAAGCTTGCGCACCAAATTGCTATCTATAAATACTGCAGAATCAGGTCTTGATTTGACAGTCAACTCCAGGGCTTTTTGCTCGAGTTTCAACAAATTAGAATCAGCAGCCCTATTGACCAAGACAGCTTCCCATGTGACACTGCCAGAGATTGGTCTTCCTTGCAGATCTAAAAGGGAAGGCATTGTTGCAAAGGTTGACTCCGTTAAGATTCCATACAGATCATAGAAACCATCCAAGATTTTGTCATCATAACCAAGAGCATTGTAATTCTGTGAAGCACGGATAAATCTACGATATGAGATAAGTTAGAAAGGTTTATATGTAAGACAAATTAGAGTAAGTAACCAAGTGACATATAGGAATAAGTTCATTTTATATCAAAACCATTTGATATATGGATAAAACAATCCAAACCATACATAGATGAACTAATTCCTCGAATGCATAGAACCAAAAGTTGCATTTGAAGCCAAACATAGAAAAGCAAAAGAAAAGATTCTGAATTATTTCCGTTCTCTATAAAGGAGCAAAACATGACTACCAAGTCTATAACCATTAACCAGAGATCACATAACAAGATTACAGTACCAATTTAAATAATAATCCTAAAAGCATGGGCTTTAAGGAGACTGGCCCAGCAAAGTATACCAAGCTAACCACATCATACTAACATTTGTATGACCTAGTGGTTGAAAATTAGACACTAAACAAGGGAAATTTGGGAGGTTTTTTGAACAAGACAAAAGCCAAATTATATATTAAGGGGGGTAAGTTACAAAATGCAGGAAATCCCCAACAGCAGACAAATCTCTTTAGTGCAGGATAAAGCTAACATAGAAAAGTCTGTTTTTCTGCCTAATTCAAATCAGAACAATTAATTGCCAAAAGAAATCAGAATAATTAATATTTTTTTTGACAAATATGTGCCCGTTATTTTATCAAAGTAGTCTTAGAATTCTAAAAGAAGGAAGTTTGCCCTTGATATAAAACAATATTTAAGGGATAAAGACCTTAAACTTCAATTTTAAAAAAAGAACCATATTTTGGTCCAAGTACTTAGTATAACCTTAACTCTAAAGTCTAAAGGATAGTTTCCCATATCTTCATATCAAGAGGTCAACCAATTTTTTTATATTCTTAACTATCATTTAATGTCCAGGATATAGTCAAATTAGTCCAAAATGCAAGCACACAATTCATCTTGGTGCAACTTCAACATCACTTCTCAATTGGCTGATGCTGAAGGACATTGGAATTTCCAACTCAAAAGCATAGTAGAGAATGCCATAAATATACTTAACAATTCCCAAATTATACCAACTATCATGATTTGCTATCCATGTCATTCATAAGGGTAAGAAAGGTTAAAGATAAAACCCACATGAATAAGGCCACAGGTGGTGATATAAACAAAATTCCAGATCCTTCCTTCCATTTTTTTTTATCCCTTCTTCATGTTAAGATCTATACTCTTAATTACAACTCCATGCTCCAAATCATGTCAATGAAGTACCATCTACACATCTGAAATCCTCTACAAACTTCTGGAAGCCTCATATTTCTCTAAGAATGACACACTAATCAAACTTATGTCTTCCAATATCTTTTCTTCCCGCAGCAACAACAAGAATGTGACCTCAACCTAAAGTTAAAGTCAATGTGCTTAAAATGAATAAAGTGACTTACCCAGTATCGGTAGGCCACAACTTCAGCTGGTGTATTATCAGGGTCACAAGAGCCTAAACTGATCTGTTTAACAGCTTCAATCTGCACAGCCTCAGGATCCTCCTTTGCACTCAGCTCTAAAGCCAGTTGTATCTGATACTCTTCCTCTACTTCAGGATCCCTGGAAGCACTAGACCCTGAATCACCCCTAGCTGAATCTGAAACAACATCCAAACCACCACTGCTACTCACTGCGTCAGATGGCTCCATTTTCTCTCCTCTTGCCTGGTTCAAAGAAGGAGGACTAGGACTCTGCCTATTAGCAACTGAATGCAACCAATTGGAGAGTCCAGAAAAGGGCTTATGCTCAGAACTTTGAGGGGGCCTAGAGCGCAAATGCCTCTTAGAAGATGAAGATGAAGCAGGATTGGACTTGTTGCCCTCTGATGAAGAAGACCCTTGTTCATTTCCTGATTGGTTAGACATGATATGAAGCTTCTTAAGAATGTTCTTCATATCTTTTCACTGAGCAATAGCACTGAATGCTAGAGAAATGGAAACATCTCTATAATGATCTTGAACCAAGCAAGAAATCCAAATCTCTCTCAGAGAAGGGTAGCTAAAAAACTACTCAAAGAAGTTTTTTTTCTTTGATTTTTGGCAAATAGCTCTTAAACCCAAATACCAAATCAATCAAATCCAAAGAATATAGCTTGCACGGTTTCAACCAAGCAATAACACCCTTTTAAATCGTTGTCCAATCAAGGCGATCCAGATGCTTGGATTGAAATGGAGCAGTTTCCTTT
Organism: Sesbania bispinosa; assembly: GCA_026901365.1. NCBI lineage: Eukaryota > Viridiplantae > Streptophyta > Magnoliopsida > Fabales > Fabaceae > Sesbania > Sesbania bispinosa. The sequence goes on along the minus strand of QLOH01000753.1, from coordinate 150,045 downwards.
TCACCAGACAACAACAGATAGTTACAGAAATATTCAAACAAGCAAACAAACAAACATGTGAAGCCTCAACAACACCAACTTCAGATGTGCTGTACTATTCACACATCATCACCACCTTTAAGAAGCAGAAAAAGGAAAGGAAAAAATGAGAATCACTGAGCACCCCAGATTGAGAAAAGAAAGGATCTTTCTAAGTATAGCACAAAAATAGAAGGAACATGAGGAGTATTGAAGAAAACATAATAAAGGGTAATTAGAGGAACAGGCAAAGAGAGAGAGAAGCAACAAGTGGGGGAGTAGTACTAGTAGGGGGCCACAAAGGATGACCCACTTGAGTCTTGTGTAGAGGAGCACAGGGATTTAAGGTCCCAGAAAATAAAAAGTGAACTTGGTAGGAAACACAACAACAACAACCAATGAACCAATCTGGTTCTTCTTTGAGTTCTTTCTTCTATCTGACCCTCATCTTCTCTCTGTTGAGTCCTCCAAATCAAAATGGCTATGGCATGAGTCTGGATTGAAAATTGCTATGGTGAACTAATCAGAAATGGAATATATTGAAAAGATTCAAAAGAATAAGAGAAAAACAAAATAAAATAAAAAAGGCCCCAAATTGTTTGATCTGCACACTCTATGTTGGCTATTTGAAGCAAACCCCATGTTTGTCCTTTGTCATAAATGCAACTTTTTTCCAAGTAGAGGACAAATGATTTTTAAAGTGGTATTGGCAGAAGCAAGCTCACTTTCATGCTCAAGCTTCTAACTTACCTCAAAGGACTCCTCTCTCCAACTCTAATTCCCACTACCTATGTAGCCACTAGCCAGCTTTTGTTGTTGTATATTCTTTTCAATTCAACACTACTCCATTTGGCTAAGAATATATTTGGAAAAAAATAACTAATTAATTGGTTTAAGCTGAAAATTAGTTGATAATTGGAAAGTTAATTTTTAGCTAAAGATAGTTGAAAATTGAAAGTTTATAAATTAATTTATTGAATAAAACAAAGTTAGTTGTTGAAGTAGCTCACAAACTAAAATTGCATAAAAAAACTTATGTATATGATATTTTTTACATAAATTCTAATTTTATTTAATAAAAAATATATTGTTTTGGTAATTATAATTTTAGATTTAAAAAATAAATTATCCATTTTAATTACATTATATTTTTTAGTTTAAAGTATTCTATTTTGTAGATTAACATAACTTAAGGATATTTTTTATTTAAATTAATTATTTTTGTATAGAGTACATTTAATTTGGAAAGGGTTTAGGATAATTTTTAAAAAGTAAAAATTGTTAAAATGGGATTTCATTAAAATATTAAGAGTACAAATAAAAATAATAATAATAAGATATATAAGTTATACACTTAAACTATAGTATTATATAGAAAAACGCTATAAGCTATTAAAATAAACTCATTCATCAAATACATATAACATGATCAAATGAGCTTATAACATGATCAAATGAGTTTATAAACTAGCATGTTTGTCATGCATAATAACTTCGAGCTCAAATTCAGGTATATAATACTTGAACTAACCACATGTTAATTGATATAAAAGAATTTGATCAACTCAATTAATAATACTAATTCATGAAATAAGTAATCCCAATTATTTTACATTCGACCTGAACATATTATTGTTAGTCAATGACCCTTAGATAAAGGTTAGGGAAGGAGAGAGAAAGAGAGAATGGAGGGAGAAGAAAAAGATTGAGATCAAACCTGAAACAAAGGGAAACCAAAGTGCACACCAGCTTAAAAGAAATAATTAGAGGAGGAGATTGAAGAAAAAAGTCATGGAGGTAGATGTAAGCTCTTAATTTTCATAATCAAAATGTATTGCTGCTTAGTTGTTGACCATTGAGGTTCTATTGGCCAAGGCATGGCATGTCTCCATCTAACAAGTCTTTACTCATGAAGGACAATGACTCCTTTGTAATTGTTGCCCCACATTTCAATATGATATGATATGATATGGGGCCAATCTCAAAGGTTTTATTACTTGCTCTGGTTCACTAAAAATGATTGCTATCCCAACCCATCGCCTCAAATTCTTGAATCTTGAAAAGTAATTTTACTTTGGGGCCTTTCCTTTTATCCAAAACCATGAATGAGATGGAAAAAGTAACAGATCAGGATAACACCAATACATGCAAGGACTGTGTTGAGCCTTCACCACTTTTTTGTCTTTCTTATTCTTATGGTTCCCTAATTAACAGGGATTATATAATATATGAGGAGAGTTCTCATCCTCTTAATTAAACCATCTATTTTATCAAAATAATTATTTAATTCAAGAATGAGGCCCAGAATCAATCTTGATGACATGTACAAAAGACCTCTTTCCATAAAAATCAATTTTTATTTTCTTTTCCTTATGTTTGGATTAGTCCAATCAAAACCATCTCAATAGTTCCAGAAAAGTCAAATCTAATAGCAAGATGCTAACGTCTACTCTTTATTTGTCTCTGTTAGGAATAGTGAGAATCAATTATATTGGAATTGATTTAAAATTATTTCTTATCAACATATTTTATAAATTATGTATCATTTAATTATAACAATTAATTTTATAAATCTATAAAAATCAGTTCTACTCAATTGTAAATCAAACAAATTGTTAATATTTCAAAAGCAACGTTAAAAGATAAATTATATTTATACACAACAATATAATACCTCTGGTTCTAATTATAAGAACTTTTTAACTACTTCACAAGGATTAAGGAAGTTGGTTAATTTGGTTGATCACAATAAATTTGTCATGAATATGCATCATCTTTACCTAATTACCCTTGAATTTATCGAGACCTATTATCTTTCTCTCTCCATTTAACTACTTCAATGTGTCATTCTCTCTCTATTCATTAATTACTCACCTATCTCCACTAGAGGGGTATTCATGTCAAAAAATAATTAATGCAAGAGACAAACTGAAAAAGTTCTTATAATAAGGACCAAGAGCACTCTCCAAAAAGGTTCTTATAAATAGGACCGGAGTAGTAATATATAACAAAGAGAGATGAAGAGAAATCGAAAGAAAGAGAAGAGTGAGAAATGTGAAATGTAATAGAAAGAGATTGAGAAGAAAAAGTAAGTGTGTTGTATGAGTTGTTATATGGTTTGGTTGTATGAATTGCAATTTGCAACATATATTCTCCACAAATTAAAAACAGTGGTATAACCCCCACAGAGTGGACTATGACTCCATTGGGACTTTACCTACAAGGTTAGGGATTTGAATCATGGAGTTGTCACTCTTATGAAGGCTTATCTAACCACCATCTCAAGCTCGAGGACAAGGGCGAAACCGGGAAATAGGGTCAAAGGGGGCCAATATTATAAATATTTTCAATCAACCACCCCAACCCCAAATGCAATTTTATAATTATATATATAATTATAATATAATAAAAATAAAAATATAAATCAAATATATTGCAAATTAAGATAAAGACTCATAATTATATATATATATAACTTAAAATTCTGTGAATTATATTAATTACTATTATGTTTCAACAATTTATTTTAATTACATCTCTATATATTTTATTTTTAATCAAATATTTATCACTAAAAAATTAATAAGAAATTAAAAATTATAAAATAGAACTAAAATGATAATTACCTAATATTATTATTTTATCTAAAAAATAGAATATATGTATAATAAAATTTATGTAAAAATATTTTTTTATATCAATTAACATTAACTATTCATTTAAACCAAACACTTATAATTCAATAAGGTAACTTATCAGCTTTCAAATAATTTATTAGATAGTTTTATTAAATATAGCCTTTATCTAATTCTAACTAAACTTCTACTATATAAATTTATTCAATAATATATAATATATAAATTTACACAATAATATAAATGCACACACATTATATATATAACTTAAAAAACAAAAATTTAGGGGGTATATATGGCCCCCTTTTCCCCAAGGGTGCTTTATCCCTACTCAAGAGTTAAACCCAGAGTTATATTTGTAAGGGTTCCTGATCAAGGCCGAGATCATGCAAGGTGGTGCGAGGTAGTCGATGACGGTGGAGAGGTATCTGGTGGCGACGGGGAGGGAGTTGGATAGAGCTCCGGTGCGGGGGCGAGCGGCGATGGTACCTGCAATGGCACTCCAACGCTCAAGTCAGCTTAGGGAGAATGAGGGGGCTATCTAATGAGAAAAATGTGTTGCCCGGTGCCCCTTGAGGGGCCTTCCTTATATAGTGGTATGATGTCACATCAGGGGGATGGTTGTTGCAGGCGGCGGTGGGCACGCCCATGCCGTAATCCCTCTGTTCCGGCCGCAAATCACAGTGGCGTGTGTCAGTGGAGCGCCCCTTATCAGAGACACTCCCTATCGCATTAAATGCGATGGGATGGGGTAGGTAGAACTTAGCCTCAGGGCCTGTCAGTAGTAGGTGTCTGATGGGGCCGGGGTATGGAGGTTCTACGGGGTTTAGTTCGGAACCGGTGTAGGCCTTGTAGTTGTCATGGGGCAGGACCCCGGCCTGGCTGTGTCATGGGGGTGGACATCGGCCAGGTTCGGATCAGTTGCCCCCCAACGTAATGGTCGGCTTGGGTCTATCCATTTAAGCTGGTCTTTGCCTTTGTTTGGTATACGTGTGGCCAGGTTGAATACAACCATGGTCTTGTTCTGAACTGAACGGCCCGTCTTTGATTATGCGTTTTTCCAAAGTCTGGGTCATTTGCCCCTTGGGCCGATGGTTAATTGGTGATTAACCGTGGGGCCGTTGTAATTAGGGTAGGGATTTGTCCGAGGTGAATCCGGGGTCACTTCCTAGTGATGTGTTGTTCTTTCGTCTGCGCCCGTCTTATCGTGGCAGGCTTTTCGGGTCGTCTATCGTCCTAGGTTCGACGCGTGGCGTTCCGTGTTTCGTGAGCAGCCTTCGGGACGTGTGAAATTAATTGCAGCAATCATGGAGATCGTGGGGTGTTTTGGGTGACGCTTTTGCCCCGGCTATTCCTTGGTGCAATTTCATTTTTGCCCTTGGTTTTTGGTTGGTTTTCGTTATTACCCTTGTGTAAAAAGACGTCGGTGCCCCTTCTGTTTGAACGTGGCTTTTTGAATTCATATGAACGGACGGTTTTGCCCCTTTTCTTAGCGTTAAGTGGCTAAGGGGTGTAATCGTTCCCTCCACTTTGCTCTTTCGTTTACCTTTGTTCCTCCATTTTCTCTGAAGCTTTGCCTCTGTTCATCGTTGTTGTCAAGGTTTCCTCCTCCCTTCTCGTGGCTTCATTGCTGATTCTATGCCGATTGTTACCTTCTACTCTCTGTTCCGTCGTGCGCCACCGTCTCTGTTGCCTGAAAATCCAGGTAAATTGCCATTCCTCCCCTTTTCCTCTCTTTAAGTTTGATTTTAAGTAATACATGGTGCGGGTTGAGGAGGGGGAGGATGGTGGGAGTAGCGGTGAGTCTGTTGAGATTCTGGCCGCTCCTCCTCCATCCTGGCCGACGTTGTGGGAGAGTAGGAGTCCGAGGCTTGCTCGACTCTTAACTATCCCGGCGATGGTGAGTCGATATCGTAGTCAACAGGCCTCGGCCCGCGAGGGGGCTCGCAAACCCTCGCCGGCCGAGTTGTCGGCCGTGGTGAGGGAGCTTTGTGCGTCTTCTTCGGATTCCGACTTTGACTCGGTGAATGAGGATGTCGAAAGTTCTGACTCACCTACTTCTGATGCAGATCCTTTTTGTTGGGCGAGGATGGATGCTGCTAGTACTAGTGCTCCTGAAATTAATAGTCGTGGTCCTGCTAATCCGGGCCGGTATTTCTGGGTAGATACCGAGGTGTTGGGGACTCCATCCCGTTATCTTCCTGGTTCAGAGTTGGTGATTGATGGGAACCTCCAAGTTTTTGAGCCCGGATATGAGAAGCAGTATTCTGTGGTTGCCCCGGACGCCGAGGGTCGGGTGTGTGAGACTGCGGAGACAAAAGAGGGGTATATGTATATGTATGCCTATTTGGTTTCCCGTTTAGGAGTCCGGGTCCCTTTTTCCGTATTTGATCGCCATGTGCTTTCTCACTTGCAAGTGGCGCCGACCCAACTCCATCCGAACGCCTGGGGTTATGTGAAGGCGTTTCAAATTTTGTGTAGGTTGTTGTCGGTGACTCCGACCGTGAAGATATTTTTTTATTTTTTTGCTGTACTACCTCGGAATGCGCCTGGGAAGATATGGGTTAGTTTGAGGGGCCGTCAGAAGAGGCACCTGCTAAGTGTATATATTGAGTCGGCCAAGACTTCCGGGGTATCGTTCAAGCATGATTTTTTAAGATAGTTCCCAAGGAGGGGGGTGTGTGAATGGTCGGTGTATGACGTTGAGCGGGGCCAGCCCGGTGACAGCAAGTACAGCTGGGGTAGCGGCTGGTGTGGCCGTGGCTGCGGTGGCAGGGGTAGCGGTTGCTACTGGTGTTTTGTTTTCAGCCGGGGTCTCGGGTTCTTTCTGGGGGGTTGTTCCTGTGGCTGCTTCTTCGGCTTTCGGTATGTCTCCGCCTGGGGTTTTGACGGCGGTCTGTTGGCCGTCCTCTTTCCCCGAAGGAGTGCGGGGTCTGCTCCTCCCCCGCGTGCGGCTCATCTGTTCGGTCATTTCGGTCGAGGATGACGAGGATCCCGCAGGGGTGGTGCTTTCCTCAGATTGAAAAGTCTGTTATTTGGACGGAAGGTCTCTGGTGTAGATGGATCTCCTGGATGATGCACTTTTTCGGCTTCTTCCTGCTCTCTTTGATCTTCGCCGGGGTGAGGCCGAGTAGGGATTCGAGGTGTCGAATCCTGGACTCAAGCTCTTTGATTGTTCTGCTTTTCTTCTTTTTCCTGGATCTGGGCGGAGAAGGTGGGTTTTCTTCTTCTTCGCTGCTGCTGGTGACTCTCCACTGCTTGGAACTGGAAGCTAACTTCTTCCTCCTCCTAGAAATACTACCAGGGGGAGGGAGGTAATATTCTTGTGAGGAGGGAGTGGCCGTACGACCTGACGGTGATGTTCTTCGTGGGGTGGTCCTTAGCACCTGCTAGGGGTCTGTACCCCTCTCAGTTCCAGCGGCGGCAAGGGTTGCTCCGGTAGGTGTTGGTTGTTGGGTGTTGGTTGTTTCTTCCATCTTCAGTCTCCTTTTGGTCATATAGGTTCTTGCACTCTCAGCTAGAGGGTAGAGATGATGGGATTTCCTTTACAGTTTCCCACAGACGGCGCCAAATGATCAAGGCCGAGATCATGCAAGGTGGTGCGAGGTAGTCGATGACGGTGGAGAGGTATCTGGTGGCGACGGGGAGGGAGTTGGATAGAGCTCCGGTGCGGGGGCGAGCGGCGATGGTACCTGCAATGGCACTCCAACGCTCAAGTCAGCTTAGGGAGAATGAGGGGGCTATCTAATGAGAAAAATGTGTTGCCTGGTGCCCCTTGAGGGGCCTTCCTTATATAGTGGTATGATGTCACATCAGGGGGATGGCTGTTGCAGGCGGCGGTGGGCACGCCCATGCCGTAATCCCTCTGTTCCGGTCGCAAATCACGGTGGCGTGTGTCAGTGGAGCGCCCCTTATCATAGACACTCCCTATCGCATTAAATGCGATGGGATGGGGTAGGTAGAACTTAGCCTCAGGGCCTGTCAGTAGTAGGTGTCTGATGGGGCCGGGGTATGGAGGTTCTACGGGGTTTAGTTCGAAACCGGTGTAGGCCTTGTAGCTGTCATGGGGCAAGACCCCGGCCTGGCTGTGTCATGGGGGTGGACATCGGCCAGGTCCGGATCAGATCAGTTCCTAGTTAAAGATAAAAAAACTCAAGATCATATATTTAAAGGAAATCAGATATGTATAACGTGAAGAAACCACACATTAATAATTGTTATGTATCATATATGATTGTTCAAATTTATCTTCTTTTTCTTTTCCATTTTAACAAAATAAGTTGAAAGATTTTTTTTTATTTTTAATTTTTTGCTGAGTTAACACATTATATATGTGTATGGTTGCTCATTTAAATCCACTTAACGTAAAAGCTATAATTTATATATATATAGTGTGCAGTTATTTCCAACCATAAGAACGGGAGGGGGGAAGGAGGAATTAAGATGCTTTTAAATTCAAAATATTAAATTAGTATTCATTATGTAAGCCATGTTTATCTTCAAAATTAGTGTTATGGTGAGAGAGTACTATATAAGCACTTAATATATAGCTTCCTTTTTTTATGATATGGTCGATGAGATCACACGACAAATAACAGTAAATTCGGCAAGAAAGAATAATGAATAATAAATTCGCCTTGTACTAATTTTTATGAAGCTTTCACATTTCTAAAACTAGACATGGCACATGTTCTTTTCAAGCCAACTGTGATGTGATCTACGGTGGACGACATGGCACAATTTTCAATGTACATCTAGCTAGGCACTAATTGCCCATAACAGAAACCTAACAAGCAACCGTACGTGTAGCCCTTGAAATTAAAATAATGATTAAATATTTAAATAATTTATATAATTAAGGTTATAAGTTTATATCTTTATTATTAAAAAGAAAATTTGTCTTGGCTAATAAGTTCTTATTAAATTGATTACCATAGGTATTTTTCACGAACCAGAAATATATAAGTGATCTTATTATGTAAGGAGAATCTACTATGTACCCTTTAATAAATCAAATTCAATAATGTATTGTTACAGTAAGGGTAAAATATGTTTTTCGTCACTGTACTTTTGGTTAACTTTGATTTTTGTCACAAACGTCAAAAAAAAAACTTTGATCTTTGTCACTAACTTTTAAAACCCTTATTTTATATCTCATACTTTTAAAATACATTAATCGTAGACTCTAATATTAATTAGCTATGTTAAATTGTTGACCTGTTTAATCATATTATCCTTTGGTGTTGAGTCTCATTTAATCAATATGAATACTTAATTCATTTATTAAGCAATTAAATTCAATAACAATTTTAAAGAAATAATTAATGTTAGGAACTATGATTAAGGTATTTCAAAAATATAGTAATATAAAACAAATATTTTAAAAATCAAGGACAAAAGCTAAAATTAACCAAAAAATATAAAAATAAAAAACATATTTTACCCTTTCAATCAATTCAGTTATATTGTTGAATTACCTCAAGGATAACTTAACTGCCACTACCATCACTACTTGCAAAAAAATAAACAATGATATTGGGATATGATTAATTGTAACTGTGAATTTTTGCTATCTTTCCTTTATTTTAATTTTCTTTTTCTTTTTCCAATTTCCATCTATTTTAATTTGATTTGATGTGTTAATAATTTTAGCAATTTTTAAAAATTTAAAATAAAGAAAAAAATTTCTCATACTAGATTAGGCCTGATAAGAGAATGAAAAATGTAAACTAAATTGTGATCAACCATAAGTATTTTTAGGAAAAACAAAGGAACTAAAGGTTTCATATAAAACTGGCAAACTCACTTTTTTTTCCATTATTCCTTTTCTTGAGGGTTGGTTTGACACGTTTCTTTCCTTCAAAAAGATTTTGCTTTATCGTGAATAATACTAATATAATGCGTTATTTATCAAAACTGACTTGTGCTCTCTAGATCTTATCCCCTCATTTTGATTTTTCTGATTTAATTGGTTAATTTCCACACTCTTCTTCTACTACGAATAATAATTAATTCTTTTCTTATTTTCCTTCTTATCTTAGCTAATGATCCATTTATATTTTCAAGTAGTTTTCAAATCTTATGGCGAATCACCTCTAATTAAGAAATACGTTGGACGAAAGTGATTTAAAATCAATCCTGCAGAATTGATTTTGGATGATTCAAAAATTAAACCAAACGGGCACTAAACCTGCAGGATTAAATCAATCACGTGTTTTTTTTATTTTATAAAACGACTTTTGGAATGGTGACATCGACCTCCCAATTCAACAGTATGTGTTTTGATACTTTCTTTTTTTAAAAAAAAAATAATTAAGACGATAAGCAAAATTGTTAATATATCAAAGTCTTCATTTGAATATTTGAGTTTGACGATGATGGTATGAAGAATTTTACGATATGGTGTAATGTTTAAGGCAGAGTTTTAATTACAATCCCTATATTTTGGGTCTATACAATACACCTTTATTATAAATATATAAATTTAATATTAAAAAAATTAATAACATATTTTATTAATTTAATGTTACATTTTATAGTAATAAAGGTAGACTCAAACTTAAAGGGTCTATCCTAAAATTACTCATATTTAAATAGAAGAAGTAATACAATAAATTTAGAAGAAGTTTTAATTACTAATATTACTCATATTTAAATAGAAGAAGTAATACAATAAATTTAGAAGAAGTTTTAATTAATTTATGCACTAATACATAAAAAAATTACATCAGTTAAAATTGATTTTTTATATTAGTTCTTTAAGAAAATGTAAATCCCGTTTTACATTTTAAAAATTGACTTTTTACATCTTATGTTTAATTTGTTGTGTTATTATATAATATTAAAAATTTTAGTGTCTCAAATAACTATTATTATGATTAAAAATTTAATGATATACTAGTACCAATATAACTTATAGTCATCCTATCTTGCAAAATTACCTCCTATATAAGATATTTATTTATGGTCTTATACAAAAAAAATAATAAAAAACTATTCGGACATTGATTAAGATCTAATTTTAATTAAAACTTGTGCACCAAAAAAAAATTTAATTAAAACTTGTATCCATTCGTTTTCTTCAACACCAATCCAAATAAAGTACTAGTTAAATACTTAAATTTGTGTTCTAAGCAATTGAAGAAGTTGACTCCAAAAATTAAGCATTGATTGTCGTACGAATAATATCACAATTTTTTCTCATAATATAGGATTTTTGGACATTAATTTGAAAAGGTCAAACATATATTAAAGCTAATTTAACAAAAGTCAAAATACTTTTTTTTTTGTGCAATATTATACTTTAACCCCATACTACTGGGTAAGCTGAAACAACTCATTACCAGTCAATCCACTTGCTAGATGGTCAAAATACATTTTTCTTGTGCAATACTGTACTTTAACTCCAAACTATTGGTTAAGCTGAAACAGCTCATTACCAGTCAATTCACATGTTGGATGGTCAAAATACATTCTTTTGGATATAGGTAAGTTTGAAATAATTTAAATAAAAATATGAACACAAATCTTTCATAAAAAAATTGAAGAATAAACCACTAATTAGCAACAACTTCACACATGCCATTCAACGCCAAATGGGGAAAGGGAGAAATTTTTTAGGTACCCAAGTCCAATTCTCCCTCTGATATAAATCACTTCAACTATAATATTATTACTTTTTATTAAAAGGATTGAACATACTTGTTAGATGTTTTGATTTTGAAGAGTTTAATGGCTTCAATTGTAATATTATTATGCAATTTGTTTTAACTCTAAACAAAAACTACAAACCCTAACTATCAATGGTTACCACTGCTAAATCTTCCTCTAACTTAACCAATGTTTCCAAGAGTGTTGTTGGAGTGATGAACAGTGGTGCCTTCGACAATGTCAATTTTTAACTAGAAAGAGGTGAAGGTTGTGTTGGGAGGGGGAGAAGGTGATTGAGGATGTGTTAAGGTTTCTAGATCTAAATATGTTGTCAGGTTTTGACAGAAGGACTATTTGATCATAATTTCAAAATTTTCTATCTAATTGTACAACCCATTATAGTGGGGCACACTTTTTAGTGCCTCATCAATAGGGAAGTTCTTTACTCTCCCACTCTATGAGTAAACCTTCGAAATAATCCCTGAAAAATATGGGGTCAATCATATTAGTCCTTGAAATAAATGAAATTATAAAATAGTCCCTCACAAATACTAACGTCGATCAAAATAGTCTTTCTATTAACCTTATTCTGTTAGAGTTAACAGAAGTGTTGATGTGGCACGTTAAGCGTCATGTTAGGTCTAAAAGATTGAAATAAATCAAAATGGTCCCTACTTTTCAATGTGTGATGTGGCATAGATTAAATATTGATATTATTCAAAATAGTCTCTACTTTACTGAAGTAATATAAGGGACCAAATTGAATGGAATAAAAATTCTCAGCATCTTCTTCTTCCCTTAATGGCTTCTTACACCATTATCAATTTCCCCAAGTCTAACTTCAGAAACCTTAAAAAGCAGGTGCACCTAGCGTAGAGTGATGATGGGAGGTGAATCTAAAATTCATCAATCTTGACCGCAGAAGAGAAGCAACAATGGCAGTGGTGTCTTTCATATTGTAAGATCTTATTGTTGTTTAACCAATTAAGTTGATATTTTAATTTTCTTGAGTAAAGAGATCAATTTGTGAAATGTTGTTGATGGTTTATTTTTTTCATACAGACTGTGTATGTACTCTAAGGAAACTGAATTCTGTGAAAAGGATAGAAAAACTAGAACCATTGATATTATTGAGGTAGGCCCATGCCTTCTCATTCTTCATCTTCACCATCTCTATATTTGCATTAAACTGAGGAACAACTGTAGACTTGGCACATTGCCACATTACTCCTTTCATGTCTAAATACTTCCACTGTTTAATAAAATTCTTCCAAAGATACATTGTACAGAACCTATGTGCCACTACAAGCATCACCTCATGCATTGTTGGGATAAGCCCCTACATCAGATAAAAAAATTATATTAGCCACAAAAGGATTGGAACATCAAATCAATCCCTATAAGATTTCAATAAATATCAAAATAGTCCCTCATATATTGAAATTTAAATTAACACAATCCTTGAAAAATTAAAACTAAACCAAAATAGTCCTTGAAGGATTAAAAACATAACCAAAATGGTCCCTGAAAGATTACAAACAACAGTAAACCAATCCTCAAAAAATAAGATTACCTTTTGCATTCAAACATGAAGTTTCATCCATGTTGTTGGTAGTCACCTAGGTCTTGATGTAGAAGAGTCAGAAACCGTTTACAGTTGTTTTTGTTCTCCACATATAATATTGCATATGCAAAAGGAAAAAATGTGATTGTTTATATCTTGTGCAAATGCAGCCAATATTTGCCCACCAAAATAGCTTTTGAGAAAAGCTCCATCAAGACTAATGGCTATTATTGTGATGGGTGACAGTTTCGTCCACCTCACTTGCTCATGGCTACCGTTCAACCACACTCCATCATTTGAGCCATTGTTTTCGGCTAGATTCCTTCTCCGTTAACAAACCATAGCCACTACACCTCTACAGTTCTTCACCATTTTCTCTCACCAGCCCAACCGATCAAATCACTACTTATTCCAACAAGACCAAAGCCACCATGTTCGCGTCATTACTGCTCGGATTGGGTTATCATCCTAAGACTGAGAATGGTAAGTTCAAGGTCCCATGGTTCACGAGTGAGATAGAAATATGGTGATTACATGAGGAAGAACAATGGTGATGAAGAGAACTTGGGTTGTCTTATTGAAGTTGGGTCTGAACAATTAATTGATGTGTGGAGTGAAGAGGATTGTAGATGGAGGGACTATTTTGAATGATTTTAATCTCTTTTCTTTGCCACATTAGAGTTGACATGACACTTAATGTGTCACGTGTGAGCTTCTGTTAACTCTAACAGATGGATATTAACAGAAGGACCATTTTGACCTGTGAGTATTTTTAAGGGATGTTTTTTCAATTTTATTTCTTTCAGGGATCATTTTGAGGGTTTACTCCTCACCCTATATTGCACCATATTACCCTAAAGTGTGTAATGAGATGTATTAAGACTCATTTTAATTTGAATGTCTTTATTTGTTCAAAATTTTCTAATAACGTCTTATTCAAATTAAATTTTATCGGGTTACTCTCTTTTGTTTTGATGGGAGAGTTTAGATTTTTTTATCAAACATGGACCACTTGAAAAAGAGTTTGATAAATATATAATATCGATGTAATCAAATTTTACAAAGACATTCAATGATGTGCTACCACATCATTTTATGAAAATGAGACCTCATACGTTATAAAACTCAATAAATAATGTGGCAGCACATTATTAAATATTTGTGTGAAACTTTTTTACATTGATGATGTATATAAATTAAATCCCTAGTGTTTCTTTGATTTTTGGTTAGTAGGCTTCCCAACGTACATTGACAAGAAGGAGAAGAATACTTCGTTTAAAAAATATAGGGTCTCAGAAAGAGGGATTTCATGTTTCCATTGTAAGACCAATGATTAAACCAGGAGATTGGTCACTGACTTTTAAGGCATCATGCAGTTTAGTCCCTAACTTTGCCAAAATACCAAATTAGTCCCCGACATTTAATTTCATCCAGCACTTTAGTCCTTACCCGTAACTTTTGTTAAGTTGCAGCTAATGTGTCATGTCAGTTGCTAAATCAGATTCAAAATGATGTTGTTTTACGCATTTATCCTCTTCTTGCCTTTTTGTCCGGCCGACCTTCCGGTCAGCAGGCCTTCCAGCCGGCAAGCCTTCTAGCCTCCATGCCGCCTAGCTTTCCAACCTTCTTGTTCGGCTAGCTTTCCATCCTTCTTGCTGAAAATGATGTCATTTTTAATCTAATCTCGTTAACAACCGTTTTTAATGTTGTTTCACCACGGTTTCTCATTTGAAGTTAATTAAAGTATATTTTATAGAGTAAACTAGCAGATTGGTCCTTGACTTTGTTAGGGTCATGCAATTTAGTCCATAAGAAATAAAAAATCTCAATACAGTTCCTGACTTCTTGCTTTTTCTGTGACTATAGTTCAACTGTGTGTTGCCCGTTAATTTTTTATGACATGTCACGTCTCGTGACACTGTGTCACACTATTTGTCATCGGGACACAAAAACAATGTCATTGGGGTTGAGTCCTTCCAATGAAGAAGGGGGAGAAGAGATAAAAGGGAGAATATGAAAGCACACGGCTGTTGGAGTTGAAGTCTTTCAAGTTATAAATTTGACAAAACCACATCATTTTTGTCCCACAGTGGATACTTCAATGACAAACAGAGTGACAGAGTGACACTAAACGTGACATGTCATAAAAAAATTAACGGGAAACACACAGTTGGACTATAGTGAAAGAAAAAACAAACACTCAGGGACTAGATTGGGGGTTTTTATTTCTTAGGGACTAAATTGCATGAATCTAAAAATTTCAGAGATCGATTTGCTAGTTTACTCATATTTTATATATAAAAAGCTTAATCTATAAACTGTTTCAGAAAATTAATTTAATTCACAAAAATATAATAATATTAATAATAAAATTTAAAATAATTAAGTTGATTGATAAAGAATTATAAATATAACAAATTATATTTTGGAATATAAAAAAATGGGTGGAGATCAACTTACTCCAAGAGTAACTCTAGCAAAGTTACTTCGCTTAATAACTCTTTGTGAACATTGAATTTCATCAATCCAACCGTTGAATATTGTTATATTAATATGATGATTATGCACACCAAATTTTAGATCAATTGGACATTCATAAGTATGTGATCTTAGAGTTGATATTTACATATATTTTTAAAAGTATATTGTATGTTAAATTAAAACGATTTGATGAAACATCAAATAATTTTTAAATTTTATGAAATTTTGTAGGTTTGATCTACTTAATGAAAATTTTTAATATGACGATTGGATTGATTAAATTCAATGTTCACAAAGAGTTATTAAACGGAGTAACTTTGCCAAGAGTTACTCCTAGAGTAAGTTGATCCTCACTCAATAAAAATATTTTTAATTTTTTTTTACATTTTCAAGAAGTAATTCAATGATTATAGAACTATTTTAAATGTGCTATGTATTATTTTTATATTCATTTTTTAATTTTGAAGTTCAACTAAATAATGTCTTGTGCAATGTACATGTATTATTGTGAAATAAGAAAATATAAAAATTATTCAAAAATGATAATTGGTAAGATTTGTTTATACATTTAATAAAGATCATTTAAAATACAAATAATACTGGTACATTATTTTTAACAAAACTCTAAAATAAATTAAATTAATAAAAAATCATTGTAGCAATAATTAATGCTACATATCGTTTTATATTAATTTGATTAATATGCATATTTCCATAAAAGATGTCATTGTACTCAATATTATTATTTAGAACAGAAAGTAAAATAATAAAAAATATAAAAATAAAAAGTCACAAGCAAGAATATTAAAATAAAAATAATTAGGTATGAGTTATGTATGATATAATAAATACAAAAAGGGAAGAATAAGAATAATAAATGAGTTAGGTTGGTGAAGTGAAGAGAAGGTGGCAACTGTACGACTTTCACTTCCTCTCTTCTTCCATGGGCGGCCTTGTTTGTCCTGTCGTCTCTTTAATATCAATGTCGTCATAAAGTAAAGTAGTTATTATTACTACCAAAAAATTGTGTGGTCTCTTTTTACTTAGTAGTAAAATAAAATAAATTTATATTAGCATAGCATCAAATTATATATTTTTGCAGTATTTTGGAACTGTGTGTCACGTTCAACTTCAAGGATAAAAATTATTAGAAGATATAATTTGACAGAAATAACATAGCGGCACTATATTTTATTTTTTTTTTCCCGTTTATCAAATTCTGAACCAACTTTTCTAATCCTTATTCTTTTAATAGATGTGTGAATTATTGCTATAATCTTTTATTTTTTAATGATAAAAATATTGTATACACTTATAATACATTTTATATCTCATATTTTTATTCACTATCATTGATTTTTCTATTTTTTCTATTTTATTCTTAAGAAAACATGTTTGTACAATAATATATATATATATATATATAGAGAAGGGTTCAACTTACACCAGTGTAAGTTACACCAAGTCTTACACCGTTAATAACTCTAGATCGAATGTGATTTTTATTAATCCAACCGTTGTATTATGTTTATTCATCATCTTGATCATCTGTGTAAACTTTCATAAAATTTGAATAAATCGATAATCAAATTGTCCTTTTTTTTCATATATTTCAAATGTATATATGACGTTAATTTTGAGACATCTCAATGACATAACAAATAATTTCAGATTAATTTAAAATTTTATATATATTATCTATATGAAAGTAACTTTCAATCCAACGGTAGATTACTTAATATGATGATCTGTTAAAAAGTTATTCGGCAGTGTAAGACTTGGTGTAACTTACACTGGTGTAAGTTGAACAGTGTAAATTACATCAAGTCTTACACCGCTAATAACTCTAGATTGAATGTTATTTTTATTAATCCAACTGTTGTATTATATTTATTCATCATCTTGAGTATCTGTGTAAAATTTTATAAAATTTGAACACTAATAAACTGATAATCAAATAGTCCCTTTTTTCATATAATTCAAATGTATATATGACGGTAATCTTGAGACATCTCAATGACATATCAAATAATTTCGGATTAAAGTAAAATTTTATATGTATGATCTATATGATAGTAACTTTCAATCCAACGGTGGATTATTTAATACAATGATCTGATAAAAAGTTATTCAGCGGTATAAGACTTGGTGTAACTTACACTGGTGTAAGTTGATCCCTCCCCATCTATATAAGGAGGGATCAACTTACACCAGTGTAAGTTACACCAAGTCTTACACCGCTAATAACTCTAGATTGAATGTGATTTTTATTAATCCAACCGTTGTATTATATTTATTCATCATCTTGAGCATCTGTGTAAAATTTCATAAAATTTGAACACTAATAAACTGATAACCAAATAGTCCCTTTTTTCATATATTTCAAATGTATATATGACGTTAATCTTGAGACATCTCAATGACATATCAAATAATTTCGGATTAAAGTAAAATTTTATATGTATGATCTATATGATAGTAACTTTCAATCCAACGATGGATTACTTAATACAATGATCTGATAAAAAGTTATTCAGCGGTATAAGACTTGGTGTAACTTACATTGGTGTAAGTTGATCCCTCCTCTCTCTCTCTCTATATATATATATATGAGGAGGGTTATAATTACACCGGTGTAAGTTACACCAAGTGTTACACCACTGAATATTTTTTTAACGGATTATTGTATTAAATAATCCACCGTTGGATTGAAAGTTACTATCATATAGATCAAACATATAAAATTTTACATTAATCCGAAATTATTTGATATGTCATTGAGATGTCTTAAGATTAACGTTATATATATATTTGAAATATATGAAAAATCCAGTCATTTGATTATCAAGTTATCAGTGTCAAAATTTTACGAAATTTGGCACATATAATAATGATGATGAACAAACATAATTCAACGATTGGATTACTAAAAAACATATTTGATTTGTAGTTATTAGCGATGTAATACTTGGTGTAACTTCCATTAGCTTCAACAAAAACGCCTCAAACTAGTGCATTTACTTGAAAACTAGTGGGAGTCATTTCATCATTCTTGCTTTATATGTTGATGATATTATTTTTTCTTGTAGTTATGTTACACTAAACTTTTGATTGAGACAAAATTGATGTTGAGTAGCCACTTTGATATGAAGGACCTTGGAGATGCCTCTGTTACTTTAGGCATTTTAAATTTTTCATAATAGGTCACATGGCATTCTTGGATTGTATTAGCGAGGATATTTTGATAGTCCTCAAATGATTTAACATGCATTATTGCTCCTTATATGCTACACATGTTCAAAAGGGTGATAAACTTTATAAATCTCAATGTCCTCAAAATGATAATAAAAAAGCTAAAATAGAGAGGGGTTCATATGCTTCCATTGTTGGCACTTCAATGCATGCTCAACTTTGTACTCATCCCGACATTTCTTGTGTTACCAATGCTTTGGGGAGATACTTGAGAGACCCAGTTTTGGCTTATCGGAAAGTCATTAAAAAATGTCTCTAGATATTTGCAGGGAATCAAGGATCACATGTTGACATATAAGAAGTTTGATCAACTTCAAGTCATTGGCTTTTGTGGTTCTGATTTCACAAGTTACCCTAATGACCAAAAATCTACTTAAAGCTTTGTCTTGATGATGGCAGGAGGAGCCATTCTTGGAAAAGTATTAAACAGACTCTTACATAAACTTTTACCATGTAAATGGAGTATGTTGCTTGCTTTGAGACTACTTGTCAAGACATATAGATTAAAAAACTTGATTTTACTTTCACATCATTGAAAGCATTTGTAGACTCTCACGACCCAAGTTTAAGGTTGTGACCGACGCGCAGACTAATACCCTTAGCCTGGCAAGCCTAAAACAATAGTACATTACTAGACAAGTGACTTTCCAAAATATACATACTTCCAAGACTTTACAGAAATTTCGACAGAGTCTCCCCTATTTCTTGGACATCCCAAAATTTACAAAAAATCTGTTATCAACAAATATCACCAACCAGAGTGTCCAACAACAATATATTTATCCAATTGACACAAAAATTACACATCCCAACCCATGACTAAACTCCCTATAGTTGTATAATATACATATAATCCCAAAATAACATCAAATGGCCACCAACACAAAGAAAGGAGGCCAACCAAAATGACATAACAACGAGGCTGGAACAAATGAATCTTCCAGCAGCTTGCTACTCAGCTGCCTGGGAATCTGGATGAAAACAGTAGAAAGGGATAAGTCACAAAGACTTGGTGAGGGCCTAACAACCACCATGAACTAGAGGGGAAACGTACCAACGCACGAGTTGTTCGATAGAAACCATTCACAGTATAAAATTTATTTCTCAATATAAAACTTATTAACAAGTGTGTTTAATATAAATCCCACAATCTCAGTTAACTTGTTTCCCATATCTATGAGGTTAAGTTTATAATATCCAAAACAATAACAAATTTATCATGTGTGTGTGTTTAATAAGCAAATCTGAAATGAAATACATTAATGTAAAACATAAATCATATGAAATGTAAATACAACAGGGATCACTCAAGATAGAACCGAGGCGGCTCTATCTCATTGATAGCCCTCTCCTCCGAAGGGTGGCCTTTACCCAGGAGCGGCTGCATCTAACGGTTAGCTCTCTCCTCTCCAGAACCATGTCCATATCTCAATATCATTGGGGGAAGTTACATCTCACTGATAGCTATCTCCTCCAAGAGTGGCCTCTCTCTTGGGACAGCTCCATCTAACGGATAGTCCTCTCCTCCCAGAATCATATCATGTCTCACTGTTATATAATATCATATCATATCATCGGGTCAGCTCCATCTCGTTGATAGCCCTCTCCATAGAGTGGCGACTCCATCCAACGAATAATCCTCTCTCTCCAAAATCATACAACTAGGTGCACCTAGGTCGTTATCATCCGTTAACGACATACAAGGTTCTAACATGGATCCCAAAATATAAACATCAATTTTGTTCTATTTTATCAAAGTTCATTACAACTAGGTGCACAGGCTTCTCTCGTCTCTGTCATTTCGTAATCACGTTCTTCTCTTCTCTCAATCAAGGTAAATTTTCTTTCTCTCTCAATTTTCACCAATCTCTCTCTCCCTCCCTCCCATGTCTTCTTGGTTTCGATTTGTGTTCTCATTTGTGGATTTATTCCTTGTTATTCTCATTTCCATGGTGATCTCTGATTCAGTATCCTCCATATTTCCTTCTCTGAACTCCTCACGTTTTTAAGTTGCACCCAATATGCGTCCTCTTCCATAGAGTTATTGCAGTCGTTGGTTTGTTCAAGTTCCTTAACTTGTTTCCTCTGTTGCTAGCTACGACTAGTTTTCCATTTTTTGCGGAGGCCAAAATTACTTCAACTTTTGATTGTAGAAGGTTCATTACTCTATTTCTATTCATTGTAGTGAATATTTAGAGTGCATTATTATAGAGTCCTATATGTGTTGATTACTCTTTTTACATGTTTCTCTTCATTACTCTGTTGCTCACTCCTTCTTTCTATATTTGTCTGCTATATGTGTTGCAAATAACATGATTATTTACCCACCTTTTGCATATGTTATCCAATTTTCATTGGGCACATAACTTTAAAAAAAAAGCTAGAATGATTGAACTGTGTTTGCCTTGATTCAGTTTGGGTAGACATATATAATGGTGGATTTCATTATTCGGACTTATTTTCCTAGACTAGCTAGACTAGACTGCATTCATAATATTGATGTAATTTAGGCATGCTAGCAACATTCTAATTGTTTAGTCTTCACAAAATTTATTAGAAGATTTTTTTAAGAAAAATTGTTTATACAATTCTTTGTATTGAATTTATATATTTTCAATCATAATGGTTAAATGGGTTTTATAGTTTTGTACATTTTTAAGCAGAAAAATAACCAATAATTATCACCAAACTACAAGTAGTCAATTTCAGTTTCTATCATTTTCCTATTTTTTCTTTTACAAGAAACTAATGCATGAATCTCAAAATATATATATATGACAGTACAGACACCTTCTGTATGACTGAAGTTTATTATCAAAGTAACAAAAGTTTAATTTCACATCACTTTTATCCTTTCAGAAGCACTGATGTTTCTATACAAGTTGGTATCATATGTTTTGTCTTAATCACTTTGTGATTGTGTGGCTGTAATAATTGGAGCGCACATGCCATGCCCCATAAATGCTAGGATTACAACCAACCAGTTTTAATTAATCTCATATAGTGTAACATATATCATGGAGCACTCTAGCGTGTTGTATAAAGAAGCATGCATCATATGTGTCAAGTATTTCATTTAATCCTAACAAGATAACCTCTACATTATGGAATTCAATTAAATTAACTTCTTTGAATAAAACTCAACCATCCATGATCTTTGATCTTTCTTAATTTTAACTTTTTACCTAGATAAAAATTGAACCATTTTAATTAGGCTTTAGCATAAGAGCCCAAAATCAGGTCCTACTGAGTAGCTTTCAGTCTTCATCAGTATTAAAACATTTCCATGTCAATCCTTTTTCAAAGACTGTCAAGCCCTGTCATATTCGTTATGGTAAAGGGAGTTTATATATATATATATATACTATGAATGATACCACAATTGGTTCTGTAACACCTTAAATTTTTAGCTAAGAGTTTAGTCCGTTGGAAACCAAATTCTTAACTTAGAATTTAAAGCATAACGATTCGAATATCAATTCATTCACAAAATTGTAAGAAATCCAACGAAAGTCCAACAATTCAATGAAGTATTCTAAATTATAACACATACTTCTAAACTAAATCCAATATTTAGATAAAACTTAACTTAACAGACCCTCACTTCACATTTTAAACCAAAAGTCAGTCTTAGAAAGCTAAAATTTCACTATCATATATACACATGTACGTATAAAGTCACTTAGAACAAACATAAAAGAAATAAAAATCCATTCCGAAGCTCTTCACTTCCCGGACTGGGAATCTGACAACGGAGGTACCTGTTCAACTAAACAAAATCCACATAACGCGTGGTGAGATAAAAATCTCAGTGAATATAAATCTCATGCATGAATGCAAGAAACAGGAATTCATGTCAAGGTAAAAATCATGATTTATAAGAATTCAAACAACAATCATTGATTTAAAATGCAAACATGATGCACTCACTGTTGTGCCCAGCAGACATGATATTATCACTTTCTAGAGTTAGACCTGAGCTCAGACTACGAGAACCGGTTTTCCCGGGGACAAATCTCACCCAAACTGGGCCGAAGCCATGTTTTCAATACCATTAATCTTTTGTTTTTACTAACGGCACAAAGCCGGCTTAAATTCACTTCAATTATACATAATCTTGATAACATTACAACACAATACTTTATACATAGCAATTACAAACGAATTTTGCTATTCTCGACTATTTCGAAAGTTTCGTCTTTACGAATCAAATCCCAAATTTTCAATTCAACTCTCACCCAATCAACTCAATCCATAAACTAACACTAAACAAAGAATTATATCCAATTCAGATATTAATGTAAGTTACAATCGAGGTGTTTCGATAGTTTCGATAGTTTTCGGTAGTTTCGATAGTTCGTTAGTTGATAGTTTCGAAAACTTCGAAACTAAGGATTTCAACGCTCGATTATAAACTCATATGTTCAATCCATCAACAAACAATCCAAACAACAAGGTTACACCAATTCTATCATCGATTATTCAATAACAAGAAAGGGAGAGAAAAGGGGCGGGTACATGCAAGAGAAAATTCTAATTCTCTAACCTACAAGTGAGTTATACTCACCAAGCTTAGCAATTCAAGGAGGAAATGAAGTTAGGAGGTGATCTACTTGATGTTTCCTTGCTCCGAATCCGTTCCCAAGCTCCGATTTGGTGTTTCTCTCTCTAGGGTTCACACTCTCTCTCTAAGATGAAGAAGGGTGAAGGAGAAATGAAAAATCTGATTTAATTTTCGCACCAGCTATATATATTAAGTGATGGTAATCGATTATAGACTTACTGTAATCGATTACCATAGGCTAAAAAGACACTCGAAAAGCCTTCTGGTAATCTGGTAATCGATTACCATACCTGGTAATTGATTACTGAGTAACCCAGAATTTCTGGTAATCGATTACTACACCTGGTAATCGATTACCAAAAATGTAGCCCTCAGGTAATCAATTACAACATCTTTACAGGCGATTACCAAAAATTCAGCTCTCTGGTAATCGATTACAAGATGCTGGTAATCAATTACAAAAAATGTAGCCCTCAGGTAATCGATTACAACATCTTTACATGCGATTACCAAAAATCCAGCTCTCTGGTAATCGATTACAAGATACTGGTAATCGATTACCATCAACTTAAACTTCTAAAATTTACTTAATGAAACCCTGAAACTTAGATTTTTATCCCCTAATCCTATTTACTTTCATTTTCTCAGATAAACACATATTGGTCACCCTTTAAACCTTATAACTTATTAAAGCCTAATATGTGGGATGTTACAGGTTCAATCCTAGCAAAATGATGAAATTAGAGAGAATGTTATCTTTGTATATCATTGCCCAAAACTTGACCTGTGTAAATTTGTACAGTTAGTTTGCTCTGCAGTTGTTCATAGGAGAAAAACATTCACATGAATGTACACCAAAAACTAGAAATGGGCTAATCCATGCCCTATTAGTTTTCATTATTTCTGTTCATATGCTTTTTACTATCATTGTTTGATACAACTCTAGCTGGATTGATGGTCTATTACATATCCACTAATGCTTGATGTCCATGTGTCAGCACTATTCTGTTGTAACTTTGTGAAGAATGTGTTAACTGCTTAACATGATGTCGTCTGTGTTCGATGTACATGCATCAATATTATACTTCTCAGTATACTTTATGTTTGCGGTTGGCAGAAAGATGTTCTTATTTTAAGGAAGTAATGTTTTCTATTGTATCTAAAGCAATCGTTGCTTAAAGAATTCTTAAGGTTGTGGCTATAGTTTTGAAAGGTTGAATTATAAATCACAGTTTCTATCAAAATTATTAGTTTGAGAATTTTTTATTAGATAATTCCAGTGTTGTCAGCATATATTAAACAAAATGTTGCCTCTTTTGACATTCAGGGTTTTAGCCAGTAGTTTAAAAAAACAGGGCAGAAAAAGGAGATATAAGTCCTTTCGGGCTTTTTTTATTATGGGAAGCAAGGCAATACTTGATTGAGAAATGATCAAGGCTGAAATTTAGTTATTGACCTTTGTTATGTACCTAATATATGTTATTATATATACAGTTGGCACTGTTCCAAAATTTATTGAATGTAGTTTTACATCATTTCACCTTAATCCTGGATCAAACTTTCATATATGTTCTATTTCTGCTATCTATTTTTTTTCTCTCCAATGCTCCTTTCTTATAGAATAACTTAGTTAAATAGCTTAGTTTATCATAATCGTTTCTTATATAAATTTTTGACATGCATCCTGCCAGAATCTAATTCTCCATACTCCTAAATGATTTCTTATAGAATACTTAGTCTATCTATGATGATTTTCCCTTTATCAGAAAGGTGAAAAGACTAGTCATATACATCATTGACTTCTTTTGGATAATAACCATGCTTGTTCTTGATACTTTTCATAAATAAATATGCATATCTATTTCCTAGACCCAACATTTCACATCAGATTGATATTGCATTTCAGTTTGGATATCATATACTCTTCTTTTTTGTGATTATTTTTTTGGATTGATATTGCATTTCATGACATTGGCATTGTTAGTATTTGGTTTTCTATCTAATTGATACATTTATGTTTGTTGTGAAGTTAAAAATTGACTTACTAACCATTGGTTGATTTGGGCAGAGGATTAGCTGGAGGCTGGAGTCAAGTCATCACTTAGTTGATTGAAGAACGAGCAAAAAGAACTTGGAAAAGATCTAATTTGCATGTTTACATGTTTGTTACTATAGGCTTAATTGTAAATTCGAAAGACTAGTTGATCTATAAAGAAATAAATATACTCTTGAGAGATATTATTGTCTTCTCAATAGAAAGTTCAATTTCTTGTTCACATTGTGCTTGAACGAAAAAGATATTCCCGATTTTCATGATTTTAATATATTAGTTATTACTAATATATATATATATAAGATTATCATATTTTTTTATATATTTCTACAAGTATGAAAAAATTATATTAGTTTATAAAATGTGTTTTTTAATTTTTCTATAATTATAAAAAAATTAAATCATAAAATAAATTAAATACAAATTTAATTACTTTATTTAAATAATATAATAATTTTTATTTACTTATATTTATAAAAAATAATAAAATAAAATTTTGGAAAATGGTGGAATTTGATTTCTTCATCCAAACAAAGAATTTTAAAAATGAAGAAATTTGATTTCTTCATCCAAACAACAAAATTTCAAAATGAAGGAATTTCAATTCTCTGGAAATTTAAATTCTCTGGAATTTTCAATTGCACCATCCAAACTCAAGGTTAGTGTATTGGGTTAGTGAGATTCTGAAACATACATTTATCTGTTATCTTTTATGATAATATATGTATTTGATGACATCACTTTTATTATCAAATCTCTTATAAAATTTAAGATGCTTAGATCATTTATTGGGATTGCATATTTGTTTTATTGAATGATGATTTTCTTTATCTATCATTTATGAAATATAAGTCTATATTATCCCTATCAGATGCTATCTTTTGTATAGTTAATACTTATATTTCTTGAACTGTTGGTTGGTATGTTCTTTGACCATAATCGTTATTTCAATTTCAATAATCTTTTGTATTTCTAATATTTGACTAATATTATCGAAGTGGGAGAATTTTATATTCTTATAATTATTCACTTACTAGGAAGAGAGCAGCTTCTCTCACTATTTTCATATGAACAAAGAACCATAATCATATACCCCTCATTGATATCAGGTATACACTTGTATACCAAATTTGTATCTTTATGGTTATATGATTTGGTTGAGTACTTAAATTCAAGCATATACTACTTGTTAGTTTATTCAACCTACAAATTTAAATACCTTTATAAATATCGATCCTCCATTATATATAAATTACACATCTCTATTATTTTATATTTTCACAGTTGCAAACTAACCTTTTAACGACAATTGTTGATCCATCGTTGGCTCTGGCGTCATTGAAAACCAGGCCTTCAATGACGTCCTTTAACTATCGTTAAAAGTTAGAAACGAGCAATCATCGTCGTAAGTGCAACAAATAATGATGGTTGCTGCAGCAACCGTCGTTGAAAGCTGGACAAAAAATGACGGTTGCTGCAGTAACCGTCGTTGTTTCCCTTGTATAGATAATGTTTCGCGCATTAACGGCGACGGTTATGGTCACAATCGTCGTTGTTTCAGACATTAAACGACGGTTATGGTCATAACTATCATCGTTTATGAATTTTTTTAATGTATGTTCTATTTTTAGGCTATCTCAAACCTGCAAACAGCCAGAACATACCAAAAAAATTTACAGAATGCAATACAACCAAAATTTACATCAATTACAATCTAACCAATATAGAAGTTTCCTAAATGAAAAAACTAATCAACTTTAGAGGTAAAACTATTCAAATTAAGTCAAACTAACGACACTACCCTAAAGTATTATAAAACTCAATAAAATATTTCGACCATATGCTTCATGTTCCTGAGTCAGTTGCCTTTTCTTTGCTCTTTTCGAATACAACATTAATGTCCTTCACCTTTTCATAAATCTGCACACCTGTTAAAGGAGTCGGGGAAATCTCGTCATATGGATGTCCATTAAAATCCTTTCTCAATTTTTGATATGGGTGATACCTCTTAAAAAATCTCTTCACCCAACATACGTTGTCTTCCTTCCATGTTTCAATTGCTTGTGGCAGGTGCCTTCTTCACATACAGGAAAATATTTATGACCCTTAACACTATAACTCGACAAGTTCCCATATGCAGGGAAATCATTGATAGTACAAAATAGCATTGTATGCATCTTGAAAGATTCGTTAGCAAACCCATCAAACACTTCTACCCACTCATCCCACAACAATCTCAAATCTTCAATAAACGGACTGAGATAAACATCTATGTCATTTCCAGGTTGACGTGGACCAGAGATCATCATAGGCAACATCATGTATTTGCGCTTCATACACAACCCGAGAGGTAAATTGTAAATAACTAGCAGAACAGGCCATGAACTATAATTAGAACTTAAATTCCAAATGGATTCATTCCATCTGAAGCTAGTCCAAGCCTAAGATTTCTTGGCTCATTTCCGAATTGCGGAAACTCATTATAAAGGTTCTACCATTGTAAAGAATCAGCCGGATAGCGAAGAATTCCATCACATATCCTCCCATCTACATGTCGTCTAAGGTTCTTAGCATCATTTGGATTGGCAAACAAATGCTTAAACCTTGGGATTATTGCCATATACCATACAACCTTTGCAGGGGAACCCTCCTCTATGACCTCGTCATTATTGTCTTGATTATTGTCCTTCACCTTGTAACATGATAACCCATACTTGGGACTTTTTTTTCAACCCTTCATAGTCTTTTCTATATAAAATACAATCATTAGGGCATGCATGTATCTTTTTATACTCCATACCGATCGAACAAAGTATGTTTTTCAGCTCATAATTACGATTGGGTAGTGTATTTCCATTAGGAAACATGTCAGTTAGTAACCGAAGCAATTCTGTGAAGCTTTTATCAAACCACGCGTGAGTGCCTTCAAATTTATCAACCTTAACACCGATAATAACCGTGTGAATTTAGTTGACCTGGGAAACAACGGATTCTCTGCATCACTAGACATATCTTTATACAAATGCGCTTTTGAAAATCTATCTACTCCGACATCAGAAATCATGTCCTCCATTTGATCCTCCATGGTTGAATGAACATCCTCATCGGTTGGGTAATCGCTTGGCATATGAATCAATTCACCATGCCATGTCCATGTTGTATAATTTTTAAGAAAACAATCATACAGAAGATTATCCATGATTTCTTTCTCCTCCAGTCTTCTTCTGTTCAAACAATTCATGCAAAGACACCTAAACCTTCCTCCATCAGCACTACTAGAAACATTACGTTGCGCAAATTATAGAAATTCTTCTACTCCTCTCTCATACTCATCACTAATGCGTGGTGCACTAATCCAACTTCGATACATGTCTGCGTTCTGTGCATGCGTGATAGACACTTAGTTTTGTAAACATCCATGTATATCTCACTTTTTTATTTAAAGGTGTGGCCTTATCCCATTCAGAAAGATTGACTTTTCCATTGCTCATTATTATGTAAATTTAATTATCATTTCGTAGATTTCATAAAATTTCGGAAGAATTTCGCATTGGTCTTCAGGTGACACGAAATGAAAGTTGTGACATCAATTGAACCGCAATAAAAATGCACCTGAAGATCAACACAAAATGCAATCAACCGAAATTTTATGAAATATATGGAATGATGATTAAAATATATGTATTCATGAACTATAAAAAAATGATTAATCTTTCCAAAGTGTCCAACCGGACAATTCAAGATTCAATATATTGACTATCAGTACTTCATCCTCTTGTTATTATAAAAGAGAAATCACAGGGACAGTTCAAATTGTAGGTAGTACTTTAATCTCTATATTGGATCTTAAATGGGAAACTAAGGTTCACTCAATACATAAGTCGAAGAGCAAAAACCATAACAATAAATATAAAACATATAATTAAATAAATAAAGGCAAAACATATAATTAAATGAATAAACATATATAATTATTGAACACCAATCCTAATAAAGGCAAAGCATATATAATAATAAATACAAAAGATATGTTTAGATTTCTTTGATATATATATATATATATTTGTGAGTCATACTTCTCATAGTGTAATTTAATTAACATTTGGAAATTTTAGTATTTGGAAGTTGTAAGAAATTTTTAAGAAATATAAGGATTACTAGATATTTTTAATATTGGAAGTTGTAAGGTATTTACCTAAGCAATTCCAAATTTATTCTTTATTTTTAAATTATGGCTTATATATACCTAAACAATTTCATATTAATTCCTAAATCTACTACAAAACCAAACTAAGAATTCCATATGAATTTCTTATTTCTAAATTAATTAAGGCTTATATATACCTAAGCAATTCCATATTAATTCTTAAATCTACAATTAAACCAAACTAAGCAATTCAACAACCTAGCTCATTAAGCCAAGAGTAAACCACCAATTTATCTCCATCTTATTCCACCAACTTCAAATTCGTCCCTAACATTACGGTAATTCATTAATAGTCCCTAACCTATGTAAAAAACATCAATTTAATCCTTATACTTTACATTAATCAAACAATTTAGTCCATATACAAGGATTAAATTGATGCTTTTTACATAGGTTAGGGAGTATTAATGAATTATCGTAACGTTAGGGACGATTTTGAAGTCGGTGGAATACGTTGGGGACAAAATTGATGGTTTACTCTTAAGGCAATTCCAATTCAGCAACCTAACTCAATTCAGCAACCTAAAAGAAGTTCATAATAACCTAAATTATTTCTCAATATATAAACAAAAAACAAACAGCAATATAACAAGCATTCATGGAACAAAGACGAGTGCAAAAAAGCAAGACATAGTTGCACTAACCTCAACAACAGCGACACACAAGGAGAAGCAGGGGAGGACGAGGGAGGACGGGTAGCGGCGGCGGAGCAAGGCGTGGCAACGGTGACGCGACACGAAGCAGTGGCGCACGACGGGGAGAGAGACATGAATGACGAAGGGTGCACAGTGGCAAAAGAGCTATGGTGGGCAAAGAGAGATGGAAAGGGACAAGAGCAAAGGCTTGGTGAGAGAAAGGGTTGGAGAGAGAGAGAGAACAGTGAGGGACGGAGCGAAGCAAAATGAGGAAGAAAGGGTTACAAGCTGGTTTAAACAGAGAAATGATGATGGTTCCCTTTATCACCGTCGTCATATGACCATTCCACGACGGGTGTAAAAGTTTATTGTCGTCGTATGGCTTTGGGAGAGGAGAAACGACGACGGTTCGCACTAGAACCGTCATTGTTTTGCTTTTTCCACTACGGTTAAAAATGACTTTTCGTTTAAAACTTCATAGTAATTTAAAAAATGTCACTGCACGGTTTTCAATGACTGTCCCTTTTTAGAGTGTTAGAGATGCTATGAACCCAAAAAAAATGTACTACTAGAGATGCACTAATTTTTTTCAAGAGAATAAAAAATGTTAGTAGTATTAAAATATGTTAAATATGTTTTTAGTCCCTGAAATATAGTCAAGATTTGGTTTCAGTCCCTATAATTTAAAACCATTGGTTTTGGTCCTTGGAAAATTGAAAATATACCAATTTAGTCCTTATTAGTTATCGCATAATTTTTCTACAAATTCTACGATTTTTAACCATAAGAACTAAAAATGGTATTTTCACTTTTTGAAAGATCAAATCCATCAATTTTGAATTATGGGGACTAAAATAAACATATTTAACCCTAAACTAACAATTACAAGAAATGAAAAAAAAAATGGTCAAAATTACAAGAAATGAAATGAGGTGAGATATTTACAAAGTGGACTTGTTCCATGGACCATGGGGATCAAAATGGGCCTATATTGCGTATAAATGCAAGAGCAACATTATATTGAAATGTCTATTTAGCTGACCAAGAAGAAATTTTTCATTACCAAAACACACAGACACAACATTTCTACTTATCCAAATCGACCACAATGCCAAAAGAAACATGCTACCAAAGGTCTCATAATTTTCACGAATCATTATATTGAACAGAAGAAGATGAAGCATTCATGTGGAGTACATTCCAAATTCATGAGTCTTACAAACATAACAGATAGGATCCCTGCACATCTTTCTTTTAAATCTGAATGTATTTGTTCGTAGGGATTGCATCATGACAACAAAACTAGATGAATAATTTGAATTTTTCTGAAGCTTGCAATCTCCAAATCCACGTGAAGTTATTTGAAAGAGCACGGGATAATGTTTATTCAAAAGCCAAAGATATGCTATTATGTAGACCCTGGCTATGTATTTTTTGTCAAATTGAATGGAAAAATAATAGACAAAAGCATAAAATAAGTTTAAGTGCTAAAAATTAAAATGTACAAATTAAAAATTTAAAAAAAATGTTGATTGAGTTGGTTTGAGATAAAAAAAAACTAAGAATCAAATCAATTAAAATTAATTTGCTTTTAGTTTAAAATGAAAAGAATAGATTAACCAAATTATTCTAAATCAATTTAATTGATTTGATTTGCATCGTTGGTTTTATCAACCAATATGATTGGATGAACACCCATAAATGCAATAAGACTTTATTGTAGATGTTCTTCAACATAATTAAAATTTGTAATGGGTTGGTTCAATTATTCCCTTTTGGTTCCAATAAAGATGTATAATCAGTTCTTCAAAAAATAAAAGATGTATAATCAGGATAGTCTATTTATTTTTCCACCCCCTTATTTCTATTCTCACCTCCCTCTCCTTTTTTATTTGTTTTTCAAAAATACCCCCACTCACTTCTAAAAATTACTTTCGCCTTCCGTAAGCTAAATTGTCAAAAATACTTATGGTAATTAATTTCTGAAACTATATTCAACATAAATTTACTTCCGGAAAATAGTTTTTAATAAAATTTTGCTATGAAATTTTCAATCTATTAGGGACAGAAAAATTATCTCTAAATTTCATCTATAAAATATAATATTCTCCTCTGCGAAAAAAATACAGAAGCATGACTAGTACTAAACTATTTACAGAAATAACATTATCATTCTTCTTTTCACGAATTGAGTTGATTAGGCAGGTGGGCTTTGTATGATTAAGGTAAGAAAAACTCTAATTACCCAACTCTCATACTTCCTCTCAAATTTATTATTTATGAAATAAAATTAGAATGTAAGTTTGAAAAGGCTATACAAGTGTAAAGCAATAAAAACACATTACTCTACACTAGAAATATCGTCGGTGCGTTACACATTTTATTTGTAGTGGATAATTATAATGTTATATGAGTAAATTTTAAATATATATATATAATATGTATTAATTACTTATTTTCTTTGTCATATATTGAGTATCCTATATTCATGAAATTTATATTTTCATTTTCCAATCATATCTTGTGAAAGATTCATTATCATTAACGGATATCCTCCTAAGAAATATCAGTAATATGTATGTTTATAAAAGTAATTTTTATGATACATGATTTTATCGGACTATTTTTTCCCTCAATATAAAGGTTTGAGTATGAGTATTCTTTATATATATATACAGTATAAAGAAGTGGAAATGATGGAAGGTGAAATGTTGTAGGTGACCATGTTTGTTTTAGTAGGTTAATAAATAACATTTGAATATTTTTTTTTTGGTGTAAGCCATAGGTATGCCCTATTAGGCTCCTCACCCCTCCCGAAGAATGTGTTTAGTGGGGATCGAATCTGGAAGCTCTTCCCACAATCTCAGTCTTGCGTTGCTAAATAACATTTAAAAATGCTAAATTATTTTTTATCGTTTGTTGTAACGCCCTAATTTCTAAATCCAGAACTTAATCCGTTGGAAACTAACTTCTGGAAATTTAAAATTAAAACATACAATTCTGGATATCAAACCTCACATTTACACAAGCATCCAACAAAACTCATACAAATGTGAATAACTTTAAAACTTAAATACATAATCAAAGTCCATAATATACACATCCATATACATATGGTCCAAAGATTAAAAACTAGTGCCTCTAATATCAACAAAACTATATACATATACAAGCTCCATAACATATATATATACATCAGGCCCGAAGGCTACAAACTTGAACAACTTAACAAAAGTTCAAGTGATACAACTTTTATATACAATCCAAAAAGAACCATCTACACATCAACTTCAGCTCTAAACTCACTTATTTTCTCCAGGAAGTACCTGCACACCTAGATTATATCCACAGAACGCGTGGTGAGACTAATGCCTCAGTGAAATATAACTATTCATTCTCAGTGTACAGGAAACAAACACTAATCAATGTATATCAAAAGAAGATATTAATCACCAGTATGTATTAACATTACACATCATAATTAACATAATCATAATCAATAAAAATGCAACTCACTGCTATAATTAGCAGGCATGAACTTATTACTGAAACTGGAGTTAGAACCGGGAAACGTCTTTTCCGGGGACGTATCCCACCCATTACTGGACCGAAGTCAATATTTTTACATAATCAATCAATTTCTTAACTCACAGCACAAGGTCAACTTAATTAACTCACGGTCGAAACCGGTAAACATGAATCGATAGTTAAAACCAGAATTTCGAACCTTTCAAGTGTTTCGAGACTTTAGTAAGTCTCGTAACTTTTGTAACTTCGAAATTCAATAGTTCTACTATCAATTCAAGCATAATCCAATCAATATCATAGCAAACATCATAATTCTATTCAATTTCATAGAAACGGAAACAAAGGATAGGGTTCATACATTGAGCATTTTGTAATCTCGCTACTTTCGTGAGTTTTGCTATCCTAAGGTTTTTCAACGAAAATCATCGATCAAACTACTCAATCTTATACCACTATCAACAATCTAACTATAATATGCATATAGAAAGGGGATCAAGAGAGTAGGGTTCATACAATAGGGAGAAATCAAGAAAAGAGAAAAGTGAGAGTGTGTGAGTTATACTCACCAATTTTCTTGAAATTCTCAAGAGGAATTGATGGATTGGAAGTGCCTTTGATGAATCCTAGCTTTGATTCTCCTTAACCACCTTAAAATTCCACTTTCTCTCTCTAAAAGTACTCTCTCTCTCTAGGGTTCGAAGGGAAGAAGAAGATAGAAAAATGAATCTGAATTTTGCATGTCCGGGTATATATACTGGACAGCTGGTAATCGATTACAGTAGTGCTGTAATCGATTACCAGAGGTAGAAAATACACTGGAAAACGTTTCTGGAAATCTGGTAATCGATTACAACCCTTGGTAATCGATTACCAAAAACTCACCCCTCAGGTAATCGATCACAACCCTGTGAGTAATCGATTACACAAAAACCAGCTCTCAGGTAATCGATTACATAAACCCCTGTAATCGATTACCAAAAACTCAGCTCTCAGGTAATCGATTTAGACCTGTCAGTAATCGATTACCTAAAAACTAGCTCTCAGGTAATCGATTACAGACTCCTTGTAATCGATTACAAGAACTCAATTTTCACAAATTCTCTTAAGTTAAAACCTAAACTTGGTTTGTAATAGGGTTTTAATCTATAGTTCCTTAATTTTCCTCTCTTTACTTACTAATACTTAATTCTCTTGTTTGCAACCTAATAAATTATTTAAGTTCCTAATTTGCGGGATGTTACATTTGTGTTATCTAATAAATATTTTAAACAATGAGCATAAGTTAATATGTATCATAACATATTAATTAGTTGTCCAGTATATGAAATAACTGTAATTATGCATAGATGTGTGGTTATACACACACACATACACTTACATATTGCATAAATATAGGTCTTATGAATATGAAAGAAAATAACCCCTCCACTTTCTTCTCCCCTCCTCCAACTCATCATCACCATCATCATCTTATCTCTTTAATGTAATATGTTATAAACAAAAATAAATTACTATAATTTTTATTCCATAAAATTAAAAAAGGATATTTGAGGTACAATGAGATCTTTCTATCATAATGTTAAACATATTTTATGCTTATGTTGTTCTTGTTATTTTATCTATTCAATATCTAAAGCAAAATAAAAATGGTTTTAATTGTCTAATTGTCACGTTTAATTTTGTGATCCGGTGCTTTTATTCAATTATTTGTGAATAAAATTATTAATATTGAATATAAATGTTCTTATACATAAAATTTAAATATTAAAATTGTTTAAACAATTATTATTATTATTAAATGAAAATGAGGTTTAAATTAAAATTGTTGAACTGAATTTGAGGCAATTATAAAATGCATTTAACTTGTTCAAATATAAAGGCTATAATTAAAATTGTTAAACTTAATGCTTAGTAATTATGTTATGCGTTTAATTTTGAGTTATGTATCATAATATATTAATTAGTCGTCCAATATATGAAATAACTGTAATTATGTATAGATATGTGGTTATACGCACACACGTCCACTTACATATTGTATAAATATAGGTCTGATGAATATGAAAGAAAATAACCCTGTTTCACCTTCTCCTCCTCCACCTCCTCCAACTCATCATCATATCATCTCATCTCTTTAATGTAATATGTTATAAACAAAAATAAATTACTATAATCTTTATTCCATAAAATTAATAAAGGATATTTTCGGTACAATGAGATCTTTCTATCATAATGTTAAACACATTTTATGTTTTGTGTTGTTCTTGCTATTTTATCTATTTAATATCTAGAGCAAAATAAAAATGGTTTTAATTGTCTAATCGTCACGTTTAATTTTGTGATCCAGTGTTTTTATTCCATTATTTATGAATAAAATTATTAATATTAAATATAAATATTTTTATACATAAAATTTAAATATTAAAATTGCTTAAACAATTATTATTATTATTAAATGAAAATGAGGTTTAAATTAAAATTATTGAACTGAATTAGGGGTAATTATGAAATACATTTAACTTGTTCAAACATAAAGGCTATAATTAAAATTGTTAAACTTAATGCTTAGTAATTATGTTATGCATTTAATTTTGAGTTCAAGCTAATTTTACATATAGAAGATATATATATGAGGAGGGTTCAAATTACATCGGTATAATTTACATCAAGTATTACACCGCTAATAACTAGAAATCGAATATGTTTTTTCGTAATCCAACCGTTGAATTATGTTTATTCATCATCATGATTATATGTGTCAAATTTTGTAAAATTTTGACACTAATAACTTGATAATCAAATGGTCGGATTTTTCATATATTTCAAATGTATATATAACGTTAATCTTGAGACATCTCAATGACATATCAAATAATTTCGGATTAATGTAAAATTTTATATGTATGATCTATGTGATAGTAGCTTTCAATCCAACAGTGGATTATTTAATAAAATGATCCGTTAAAAAATTAGTCAGCGGTGTAACACTGGGTGTAACTTACACCGGTGTAATTTGGACCCTCCTATATATATTACAACATTTCCTTCTCAATTAATATTATATAAATTAAGATTTATCCAACAATTAAAAACAAAAATGACTTAATTATTTTAAATTAAATATATTAATATCTTTATCTATATAAAAGTAGAGTAGTTGGGGTTGCCCTAGAGACAATCTTTCCCACCTAAAAGGAGGCTATTTTGGTAAAAGTATTCTATTAATGGATTTTTATTTATTTTAATTAAATATAGTATTGGAATATTGGATTTTAAATATATATATAACATAGTTACCGACGTTCCCTTTTACTCTTTCACTATAAAAGTATTTTATTAATAGTTTTTATTTATTTTAATTAAATTTTGTATTGGATTTTAAATATAACATACTCCCTCCGGACTCAATTATAAAAAAAGAAATTACACCCACTTATGGTAGACTAAAATATAAGCAAAAGTTAACTAATTTCACCATATTAAATGATATTGTAACATCCTAAATTCTATTAGGATAAATATTAATTAAATTAAATAGATTAATTAAGGAGATAATTAATTAATGAGAAAATAAATAATGGGAGTATTATTATTATTATTATTAGTTTTATTTCGTAAAAGTAAGATTTAATTGAAAATAGAAATAAGGGGGTGAGAGTGGGCCCAAGCC
Source organism: Sesbania bispinosa (assembly GCA_026901365.1). Classification (NCBI taxonomy): domain Eukaryota; kingdom Viridiplantae; phylum Streptophyta; class Magnoliopsida; order Fabales; family Fabaceae; genus Sesbania; species Sesbania bispinosa. The sequence goes on along the minus strand of QLOH01000753.1, from coordinate 112,788 downwards.
CAATTAGACATTTCAGTAGGGAGGGGTTAACAGAGCACCCTAATCCTTATTCGTATCATTCGTCAGTAAGCGAAACGCTAAGGAGGGGAGAAACGGAGTCTCAAGAGAGAGCTGCTGTGGAGTGAAAGCCAAGAATCCAAGAAAGGACTTCATTGCTGTGATCAAAGCTTCGCTTAAGGTACGGTCGGGGAGAGGGTATTGCGTGTATATGCATGTAGGGATGTTTGGGTAGTAATCTAAAAGTATAAATTCGTATTAATGAATGTATAACTGAGAATGATGGTATAATCTGTCGATTTAGGATTGATTGTATGTTTATTGATGATTTATTGAATAAGAATAAAGATGATAATGAGGATAATGGAAAAGAGGTGATTAGGGATTGAGAAATTGGGGGTTTTGATTAATTGATGTTATAATTTGTAATAGATTGATCATTTACCGAGTAATTGATGTTAATAATGATTATGTATGACGATTAGACGAAAGAGATTATTTGGGGATTGATTGGATGGGTTTTGAGGGTTTGAGATCGTGAATTCTGCGATCTGCGTCGCGGGTAATCAATTACCAGGAGTGGTAATCGATTACCAGAGTGTTCTGGGCAACCCAGAAGCACCATTTGTTTGCTGGTAATCGATTACAGGGGTGCTGTAATCGATTACCAGAGAGTTTGTCTGTGGGTAATCGATTACAGGGGTGTTGTACTCGATTACCAGAGACCTTGCTTGCAGGTAATCGATTACTAGAGGTTGGTAATCGATTACCGGAGTGGATTTTGAGATCCTGAGTGTTTGATGATGATTGATGTTGTTTGATGGTGCTTTGTAATGAGTATGATGTTGATGATTAATGATGTTTGATGATGTTTGCGATGATTATGATGATGTATAATGATGATAATTGATGATGAATGTCATGATGATGATGATAAGTGTATATCACTTTACTGTAATGATGTTTGATGATGAGCATGATAATGCATGATGATGATGTTAATGATGATAAGTGTATATCACTTTACTGTAATGATGTTTGATGATGAGCATGATGATGCATGATGATGATATTAATGATGATAGTGTATATCACTTATGACGATGATGTTTAATGATGAGCATGATGATGCATGATAATGATGATGATGATGACGGTGTATATCACCTTTGATGATGAGGTTACCTAAGTTGTGCGGACCCATAGAGGGGGTACAACTTAGGAGAGATTCCTTGAGCATATGTGATGAGACCTGAATTGTGCGGGCCCATAGAGGGGGTACGATTCGGGAGGTGAACTGAGTTATGCGGGCCCATAGAGGGGGTACAACTCAGGGGATCAAGATGGGGCGTTCGATGCACGGGCCAATAAAGGGGGTGCAACCTAGGGGTTATTGTACGGGCCCATAGAGGGGGTACAACCTAGGGTCAAATGTCGTTGTGCGGGCCCATAGAGGGGGTACAACCTATCGGATAGTGTGTGGTAACACCGGTAGACTATCTTGGTACTAACTAGAGTGATTGACGAGGTGCACCCATTGTGTGGAGTTCCAAGTCATGATCTTTGAGTAGATGATGAGTGGAGTATTGATGTATGATAATGATATATGAATGATGTTATGATAAGAATGAGTATGATGATAGATGAATGATGTTATGATGATAATGGGTATGATGATATATGAATGATGCCATGATGACGATGAGTATGATGACATACGAATGATGCTATGATGATGTTGAGCTTGGTGAATGTATAATGGATATATTTATGTGTTCTAAATAAGAATGATGGTAGGGCATGTATATGTTGATGTAGATGACTAAATATATGTTGAGTTTAGATGAATGTTATTGATTAGTGATTAATGAATTGATGACATGATGATGTTGTGGGTGAGGATGGGTATTCTCTATGTGTATGTATAAATAGTATTCCTTTTCCTCACCGTATTCTGTGGATATATTTTACAGGTGTTGATGAGGACACGACTGGTGTCGATTATGATTGAAGGGTTGTGCTCTGATAGATGTGACATCGGTGTGTATTTGGGAGTTTTACCATGTTGCTAGTTAGGAGTATTTTCTTATTCACTTTCTGGATGCCTTGTATGGCAGTAGGTCACTAGTTGTTTTTATTTCTTTGGAGATTCCGCTGCTTTATATTTGAATTATATTTGAAAGTTTAATTTCTGTTAATAAAGTCGTTTTCGAACTATGAGATTTAATAACATCGATTGTGAACCTTTTTACCCATCGTGGGACATTACCTTTTCTAAACTTCGATTTATTAAGCATTTAAGAATATTGGGTAGAAGGGTGTCACATTAGTTGGTATCAGAGCCTGGTCGGTTCATCGGCCTTGAGTTATGAGTTTACTATGCTTCTGATGTGTGAATCTGATTGATTAGTGGATTGATTGCTTGAGTGAATTGTCTGCTTGGGTTGATTATTGTTTGAATTCCTTGCTTTTCTGCTTTAACTAGTATGTTTGCTTACCCTTTCTTTGATAAGAAAGAGTAATGGTTGGGGATAGGAATGATCGAGCGATGGCCGATGCCTTAAGGGCAATGGCACAGGCTGTTGGCAACCTTAACCAACATCACGAGACGGATTGGCTTGCACGGTTCCAGAGGAACCATCCACCTACGTTCCATGGGGGTTATGACCTTGATGGAGCTGCCGATTGGATATACAAGATCGAGAAGATCTTCAGAGCGATGGACTGCTCGTTGGTGCAAAAGGTTACGTTGGCTGCGTTCATGTTATCAGGAGATGCCGGATTCTGGTGCGACTCACTCGTTCATATCACATGCTAGTGTGTCTAAATTAAAATTGCATGTTTCTTCTTTGCCTTTTGTATTGTGTGTGGAAACGCCAGCTAGTGGGTCAGTTTCTACTTCTGATGTGTGCTTAAACTGTTGTGTTTCTGTTAATGATAGAAATTTCCTAGTTGATTTGATTTGTTTGCCTCTAAGTCAACTAGATATCATTCTTGGTATGGACTGGTTATCTTCCAATCACGTCCTTTTAAATTGTGCTGATAAATCTGTTATGTTTGGTCACCCTATTGAGAGTAAGAATAAAGACTTTATGACTGCCAATCAGGTAAAGGCGTCTCTAAGGGAAGATGCCCAGGTTTACATGCTTTTAGCTTCTTTGAAATCTGATAGTAGTGTTGTTGTGAGTGAGATACCTATAGTGTGTGGGTACCCTGAAGTGTTTGCAAATAATGTGTCTAGTTTACCACCTGAGAGAGAGAGAGAGATAGAGTTTGCTATAGACTTAGTGTCGGGTACAGGACCGATATCAGCTGCACCTTATAGGATGTCACCCTTAGAGCTAGCAGAACTTAAGAAGCAACTAGAAGACCTGTTAGAGAAAAAGTTCATAAGGCCTAGTGTGTCAGCCTGGGGAGCGCCTGTGTTATTTGTTAAGAAAAAAGATGGTAGCATGAGGTTGTGTACAGATTACCGCCAGTTAAATAAAGTAACCATTAAGAATAGGTATCCTTTGCCTAGGATAGATGACTTGATGGATCAGTTAGTGGGGACATGTGTGTTTAGTAAGATAGATCTTAGATCAGGCTATCATCAGATTAGAGTTAAGGAGGAGGATATACCTAAGACCGCTTTTAGGACTAGGTATGGACATTACGAGTATCTGGTAATGCCTTTCGGTGTGACGAATGCTCCTGCCATTTTTATGGATTACATGAACAGAATTTTTCACCCTTATTTGGATAAATTCGTAGTTGTCTTTATAGATGATATACTAATTTATTCCAAAACTAAGGAGGAGCATGAGGAACATCTAAAGGTAGTGCTTCAGGTTCTTAGGGATAAACAGTTGTATGTTAAGATGTCCAAGTGTGAGTTCTGGTTAGAGCAAGTGAGTTTCTTGGGTCATGTAATTTCTAAGGGAGGTATAGGTGTAGATCCTTCTAAAGTAGAAGTCGTGCTTAAGTGGGAATCCCCTAAGTCAGTGAGTGAGATTAGGAGTTTCCTTGGGTTAGCTGGGTATTATAGGAGGTTCATAGAAGGGTTTTCTAAGTTAGCTTTGCCTTTAACCGAGTTGACTAGGAAAAGAGTTGCCTATGTGTGGAACAGTAAGTGTGAGACTAGTTTCAAAACCCTTAAAGAGAAGTTGACTAGTGCACCAGTGTTAGTGTTACCTGACCTTAGTAAATCCTTTGTAGTATATTGTGATGCCTCTAAGATGGGTTTAGGTGGGGTGTTGATGCAAGAGGGTAAAGTAGTAGCCTATGCTTCTAGGCAATTGAAAATTCACGAGATAAACTACCCTACCCATGACCTAGAGTTAGCAGCCGTAGTGTTTGTGTTGAAGATTTGGATACATTACCTGTATGGTTCTCGGTTTGAGGTTTTTAGTGACCATAAGAGCCTTAGATATCTGTTTGACCAAAAAGAGCTGAACATGATGCAGAGGAGGTGGTTAGAGTTTCTTAAGGACTATGATTTTGAGTTAAGTTACCATCCCGGTAGGGCCAATGTAGTGGCTGATGCCTTGAGTAGGAAGTCTATCCATGTTAGTTCTCTAATGATTAGAGAGATGGACCTTTTAACCCAGTTTAGAGATCTAAGTTTGGCTTGTGAAGTAACATTCTCTAGTGTGAAGCTAGGAATGACCAGGGTAAGTAATGAGTTGTTGAAGGATATTAGTAAGGCCCAGTTAGAGGATCCATTTTTGGGTAGTAGGCGAGAGGCTATAGAAGGGGGGTAGTGGCTGAGAGTTTGTAATTGGTACCGATGGGGTAATGAGATTTGGAGGTCGAGTGTGTGTGCCTAGTGAACCTACCATTAAGAAATTAGTGCTAGAAGAAGGGCATAGGAGTAAGCTTAGTTTCCACCCAGGAACAACTAAGATGTATCAGGATTTAAAGAAAGTGTTTTGGTGGCCTAGGATGAAAAGGGACATAGAGGAGTTTGTGAGTGCATGTTTAGTGTGCCAAAAGGCTAAGGTAGAACATCAAAAACCTTCAGGATTGCTTCAGCCCTTAAGTATACCTGAGTGGAAGTGGGATAGTATTTCTATGGATTTCGTAGTTGCCTTGCCTAAGACCGTGAAAGGACATGACTCAATCTGGGTTATTGTTGATAGATTAACTAAGAGTGACCATTTCCTTTCCATCAATATTAAGTATTCTTTAGAGAAGTTGGCTCAGTTGTACATCAGTGAGATTGTGAGGTTGCATGGCATACCATCTAGTATAGTCTCAGATAGGGATCCCAGGTTTACCTCTAGATTTTGGGAGAGTTTACAGCAGGCCTTGGGGACCCAACTTAGGCTTAGCTCAGCTTATCACCCTCAAACTGATGGTCAGGTCGAGAGAACCATCCAATCCTTAGAGGATTTGCTTAGAGCCTGTGTGTTAGATCAGGGGGGTAGTTGGGATAGCTTTTTACCTTTGATAGAGTTCACCTATAACAATAGCTTTCACTCTAGCATAGGTATGGCGCCTTATGAAGCATTGTATGGTAGGAGGTGTAGAATGTAACATCCTGAAATTTAGAAATTTAGAAATATAATTTAAAAACGTATAATTATATTTCAATGACGTTAGCTGTAAAAAATAGAAGTTACATAATAATAATAGTGAATATTGATATAACTGTACTTATGAGATAATAATAATATAATATTACAAATAGTAGGAGAGACGTCGGATAATTAGGATCTTAATCAAATATGGTCATATTGAATACAATAATAATATTATTAAGGGATAAATCATAAGATTGCAAATAACATTAATTGTTATAAATATAGTAATTGTTATATTAATAAAATAATATCAGGATTAATAAGGACAATCTTAGAAGAGAGATATGGTTTAGTATTTTAAATTAAGATCAGATTTTAAAATAGGGATAATGAGATCACAAGGATTAAGGGTAAGAATCAATACAAATTTAGGATAAGATTTAATTATATGATTTGAATTTAAATTTGAATTTAGACGGATAAGGACTCCGTAATATACTAATAATTCCTAATATAAATGAATAAATAAAATAAAAGAAAAGGAAGAAATAATAGTATTATTATTTTTAATAATATTAATTGATTAAATAAGAGGAATAAATAATAGTATTAGTAATATTAATATTTTTTATGAATAATGTTATTTAATAAAATAAGGATGAGTGGGTTGAGAGTGGGTCCAACCCAGTTAAGTATTTAAGTAAGGAGGGGTTACCAATTCGCCCTAATCCTTATTTTTCAAAACATTAAATAGTGAAACCTTAAGGATGGGAGAAACGATTCCACAAAGAGAAGGTGCTACAGAGTAGATCAGTAAGAGGGAGCCACCATTCACTTTTGGGATTGTCATCTCTAAGGTACGGTGGGGAAAAGGTGTTGATTGTATGTGTATGTAGGAGTGCTTGGGTAGTGAGGGCAACCATAAGTCCCTCTAGAATCTCTAAATGTTTGAAATTGAAAGATGATTATATGTCTTCTGTTGCATATACTACACGCCATACAAGTAGTAGAAATTTATTGCATAATTAGTATTTAGAAAGAAAGCAACCGTATGTTCATTACAAAAGGCTTGACATCGCTTACTATTTGAGAGGACAGGGGCGATATTAATTGGTCCAACATAGTTGACAGCATGAATAGATAATCATATGTTAAATCATTTCGTAAATATATCATATATAGATAGTTGAAGTTCCACAAAAGAAGAAAACATAATCAAATTGCCTTTGGAAATAGCACGCTTATGTTATGATGGATGGACCTTTACAAAATGGGTACATCAACTTACTCCTCGATCGTTATGGATCTCGAATTAATCGTACGACTTGAAAGTTTTAGTTCATATTATTATAAAGTGTATTGTTGTGGTATGAGTATTGTGGCGTGAGTAACCCATGTGATGTTAGATGTTTATAATATTATGATGTATGATGATGATGTATTGATGTATTGAGTGTATGAGGCATGAGATGTGTGATGATGACATATTGATGTAATAAGCTTATGAGGTATGAGGTGTATGATCATTATATATTGATGCATTGAGCATGTGTGTTATGATGATGATGATATATTGATGTGTTAAGCATATGAGCTATGCAATAATGATGATATAGATGCATTGAGCACATGAGGTGTGATATGAGGATGATTATGCATTGAGCATATGAGATGTGGTACCTGAGATGCACGAGCCCAAGAGAGGGGTGTTGTGCAACCTATCGGCCTATGTGGTGATTAACGGTAGGGTGCAACTCAGGAGGTGAACTGCACGGACCCATAGAGGGGGTGTAGAGACCATGATGGAGGACATTCTTGCACGAGCCTAGAGTGGGGTGAAGTGCAACCTGTCGTCCTGTGTGGTGTTTAACGGTAGGGCTATATTTGTGGGGCGGATGTCTCTGTACAAGCCTAGAGTGGGACGTTGTACAATCTACCGGCCTGTGTGGTGATTAACGGTAGGGCCATCATCGGTAACAACTAGGGAGATTGATGAGGTGCGCCCATTGTGCGGAGTTCCAAGTCATGATCCTTGGGATGAGGTTAATGAGGTTAATGAGGTTTGGTGTGCATGACGATAGATGAACATGCACTGCATTTGATGATGAGATTGAATGAGTATTATTGATGATATGAGTATTATGTGTAGAGAATAGAGAATGTGTTTTCTTGGGGATTTGCGAGTGTGAATTATAAACTGGTGTTGAGATAATATAATTGCTAATAACGGGTGTAAGATGATATGAGTATTATATTACTTGATGATAATGATGATTATATGTGGGTGAGGATAGGGTAGCCTTCTGTGTGTATGTATGAGTTGGTATTCTTTTCCTCACCGTTACACTGTGGTTAATTTTACAGGTGATGATGATGACACGACAGGTGTCGAATATTGATTGAAGGGAGTGTCGCTCTGATACATGTGACATCAGGGCATATTATTGGGGGATTTTACTTTATGTTTCTAGTTAGGAAATATTTTGTAAACTGTTTTAAGTGTCTTACATGGCCAGTAGTATAGTTTGATGTTGATACTTGAGATTCCGCTGCTTAAAGTATTTTGAAAACGGTTGACTTCTATTTTTATTTTATGAGTTTACTTTTGAAATAAATGACGTTTTAAAGGACGAGAAATGTGAACCTTTTTACCCGTTGTGGAACGTTATCTTTCCTAAATTTCGATTTATTGAATGTAAAAGAGATTGGGGTAGAAGGGTGTCACATAGAACCCCTTTGTGTTGGTGTGGGCCGAGTGAGAGTCTTGCATTAGGACCTGAGATAGTGCAACAGACCACAGATAAAGGTAGGATAATCCAGGAGAGGATGAGGACGGCCCAGAGTAGGCAGAAGAGCTATGCGGATAAGAGAAGGAAAGAGTTAGAGTTCAAAAAAGGGGACCATGTATTCCTGAAAGTCACTCCGTGGACTGGGGTTGGTAGGGCATTAAAGTCTAGAAAGCTTACACCTTGATTCATTGGTCCTTACCAAATCCTTAAAAGAGTCGGAAATGTTGCCTACTAAATCGCTTTGCCTCCACATATGTCTAATCTTCATAACGTTTTCCACGTTTCTCAACTCCGGAAATACGTTCACGATCCTTCGCATGTGATTGAGTTGGATCATCTTGAGGTTAAGGAAAACCTAACAGTGGAAACCATGCCGGTGAGAGTTGAGGATCGGAGGGTGAAACAACTTCGAGGTAAAGAGATTCCTTTAGTGAAGGTGATCTGGGGAGGACCTACACCCGAGAGTGCCACTTGGGAACTTGAAGGGAAGATGAAGGAGTCTTATCCAGAGCTTTTCGCTTCAGGTAAAATTCGAGGACGGATTTTCTTTTTAGGAGGGGAGAGTTGTAACATCCTAAATTCTATTAGGATAAATATTAATTAAATTAAATAGATTAATTAAGGAGATAATTAATTAATGAGAAAATAAATAATAGGAGTATTATTATTATTATTATTAGTTTTATTTCGTAAAAGTAAGATTTAATTGAAAATAGAAATAAGGGGGTGAGAGTGGGCCCAAGCCCAATTAGACATTTCAGTAGGGAGGGGTTAACAGAGCACCCTAATCCTTATTCGTATCATTCGTCAGTAAGCGAAACGCTAAGGAGGGGAGAAATGGAGTTTCAAGAGAGAGCTGTTGTGGAGTGAAAGCCAAGAATCCAAGAAAGGACTTCATTGCTGTGATCAAAGCTTCGCTTAAGGTACGGTGGGAGAGAGGGTATTGCGTGTATATGCATGTAGGGATGTTTGGGTAGTAATCTAAGAGTATAAATTCGTATTAATGAATGTATAACTGAGAATGATGGTATAATCTGTCGATTTAGGATTGATTGTATGTTTATTGATGATTTATTGAATGAGAATAAAGATGATAATGAGAATAATGGAAAAGGGGTGACTAGGGATTGAGAAATTGGGGGTTTTGATTAATTGATGTTATAATTTGTAATAGATTGATGATTTACTGAGTAATTGATGTTAATAATGATTATGTATGATGATTAGACGAAAGAGATTGATTGGGGATTGATTGGATGGGTTTTAGGGGTTGAGATCGTGAATTCTGCGATCTGCGTCTCGGGTAATCGATTACCAGGAGTGATAATCGATTACCAGAGTGTTCTGGGAAACCCAGAAGCACCATTTGCTTGTTGGTAATCGATTACATGGGTGTTGTAATCGATTACCAGAGAGTCTGTCTGTGGGTAATCGATTACAGGGGTGCTGTAATCGATTACAGGGGTGTTGTACTCGATTACCAGAGACCTTGTTTGCAGGTAATCAATCTATGTTGGTAATCGATTACCAGAGTGGATTTTGAGATCCTGAGTGTTCGATGATGATTTATGTTGTTTGATGGTGCTTTGTAATGAGTATGATGTTGATGATTAATGATGTTTGATGATGTTTGCGATGATTATGATGATGTATAATGATGATAATTGATGATGAATGTCATGATGATGATGATAAGTGTATATCACTTTACTGTAATGATGTTTGATGATGAGCATGATAATGCATGATGATGATGTTAATGATGATAGTGTATATCACTTATGACGATGATGTTTAATGATGAGCATGATGATGCATGATAATAATGATGATGATGACGGTGTATATCACCTTTGATGATGAGGTTACCTAAGTTATGCGGACCCATAGAGGGGGTACAACTTAGGAGAGATGCCTTGAGCATATGTGATGAGACCTGAATTGTGCGAGCCCATAGAGGGGGCACAATTCGGGAGGTGAACTGAGTTGTGCGGGCTCATAGAGGGGGTACAACTCAGGGGATCAAGATGGGGCGTTCGATGCACGGGCCCATAGAGGGGGTGCAACCTATGTGTGATTGTACGAGCCCATAGAGGGGGTACAACCTATCGGATAGTGTGTGGTAACACCGGTAGACTATCTTGGTACTAACTAGAGTGATTGACGAGGTGCACCCATTGTGTGGAGTTCCAAGTCATGATCTTTGGGTAGATGATGAGCGGAGTATTGATGTATGATGATAATGAGTATAATGATATATGAATGATGTTATGATAAGAATGAGTATGATGATAGATGAATGATGTTATGATGATAATGAGTATGATGATATATGAATGATGTCATGATGGCGATGAGTATGATGACATATGAATGATGCTATGATGATGTTGAGCTTGGTGAATGTATAATGGATATATTTATGTGTTCTAAATAAGAATGATGGTAGGACATGTATATGTTGATGTAGATGACTAAATATATGTTGAGTTTAGATGAATGTTATTGATTAGTGATTAATGTATTGATGACATGATGATGTTGTGGGTGAGGATGGGTATTCTCTATGTGTATGTATAAGTAGTATTCCTTTTCCTCACCGTATTCTGTGGATATATTTTACAGGTGTTGATGAGGACACGACTGGTGTCGATTATGATTGAAGGGTTGTGCTTTGATAGATGTGACATCGGGGTGTATTTGGGAGTTTTATCATGTTGCTAGTTAGGAGTATTTTCTTATTCACTTTTTGGATGCCTTGTATGGCAGTAGGTCACTAGTTGTTTTTATTTCTTTGGAGATTTCGCTGCTTTATATTTGAATTATATTTGAAAGTTTAATTTCTGTTAATAAAGTCGTTTTCGAACTATGAGATTTAATAAGATCGATTGTGAACCTTTTTACCCATCGTGGGACATTACCTTTTCTAAACTTCGATTTATTAAGTATTTAAGAGTATTGGGTAGAAGGGTGTCACATATATCATCCCAAATTACCCTTTATTTAATTCATATTTTATTTCACAACCACTCCATTTAACGAATCATGTGCCAATAGAAAGAAAATATGTTCACTTAAAACAAGTTTCAATATATAAATTATACGTAAGGAAATTTAGACAATGCAATTACTTTTTAGATGATATTAAAAAAATTAAATGAGTTTAACTAACTTTCTTAATAAGTGTAAATATGGTTATTTTTGCATATACATCAGTTCGGAGGGAGTATGTAGTAACCGACACCTTTTACTCTCTTTTCTCCAATGCTTGCATTTGGCCTTTGATGTTTTGAGTGCCTCATGGAGAATTAATGAATCAAATATGCTTTCCAGTGTATGTACTCCACTTTAACATTTTATTTTTTTTGTCAAAACATTAACATTTTATTTGACTCTATAATTAATTCACCTTTTTTATTTTCACTGTTGAGATTATTATATCAACAATGTGACTTTAACAAATACACCTTTTATTTATAGAATTAAGAAGTAAATGCATTGTAGATGAAAAAATAGTTACTAATATTTATTTTCTATGCAAAAAATATTGATAATTATATAAAATATTTTGCACTTGATATTATTTTCTCATTTTCATTTGAAAATTATGTTTACATATATTCATCATTCTACTCAAATATTCAACTCAAATCTTTATATATCTTTATCTTTATCTTTATATATATAAAAGTAAGGTAGTGAAAGTGACTAATAAAATCTAAAGTAAGGACAAAATAGTCAATTCCTTTAAGTAAAACTTCTAAAAAGAAAAAGTATCTTTACATTTTAAATAATTAATATTATGCATCACCATTAATTAAGTATAGTAATTATATTAAATTAAATATCACTATAAAAATAAAAAATTATAATAATAATAAATATAAAAAATAATAATTTAAAACATATCTAATAATTTTTTTAAAAAAAATTTAAAACATTCTCAAACACTTAAAAAATAATTTTATAATTATATTGATAGTAATTATTTAATTATAGTTATTTTTTTATAAAAAATCAATATTACTTAAATCCTATTTTAACAATTTCAATATTAAAAGGGATGGTTTATAACATAAATAAAAACATAATGCATAACTTAAAACATAATAAAATAACTTTAAAAGGGTAAAATTTCATTTTAAAAAAAATAAAAAAAAACTATATGAAATTTGAAACATGCTCAAACACATAAAAATTATTTAATAATTATAATAACATTAATTATATTAATTATTTTATTATAATTACCTTTATTATATCAAACATCAACATTAAAGCCAATTTTAATAATCAATATTAAAAAAGTTTTATAACATAAATAAAAATATAAAACGAAATTTAAAACATATTAAAATAATTTAGAAAATCATTTCATAAAATTAAAAATATAATATAAAATTTGAAACATGCCCAATCACTTCAAAAATTATTTAATAATTATATTAATGATAATTATAGTTATCCTTATTAATTTAAAACATATTTAATAATTTAATAAATAAAACTTTAATACAAAATTTAAAACATGCTCAAATACTTAAGAAATTATTTTATAATTATGTTAATAATAATTATAATAATGATTTAATTATAGTAACTTTTATTATATCAATATTAAAGCTCATTCATTTTAATAATTTTAATATTGAAAAAATATTTATAGCAAAAAAATATAATACGAAATTTAAAACATAATAAAATAATTTATCAAAAGGGTAAAACTTAATTTTAAAAAATGTATGTTAATAGTAATTATAAGTATGTTAATCGTAATTATAGTAATTATTTAATTATAGCTATCTTTATCATATCAAATATAAATATTAAAGTCCATTTTAACAATTTAAAATTTAAAATATAATAAAGTAATTTAAAAAATGTACAACTTTTGTTATAATAATTATAGTAAATTATTATATCAAAATATCAAATATCAATATTAAAGGTCATTTTATTAGTTTAAATATATTAAAAAAGGTTTATATGATAAATAAAAATATTCTATGAAATTTAAAATAATATTAATTTTTTATAATTACGTTAATAGTAATTATATAATTATTTAATTAGTGTTCTTATGTGGGTTTCCTATTTTTATTTAAAGGGACTTTGTGACATAAGATCAAGAACAACTTTTCTTAGTTGCTCATGCTTTACAAATGTTGAACTCCCAAGTAAATATTTGAAAAAATTAAATTTTGATTGCTTATGATCATCCTCATTTGGTTTCTGAGTTTCTTTTTTTAAATTTTAACGTTGACAGTGATAAATGAAAGATTGAAAATGTTGCAGAATTTTTTTTAATTGGTGACTTATCTGCGTATGTGTTGCAACAATTTAGTTGTATTGCAAAATTTCACTTTGATAGGAACATTTAAATTTGATTTTGTTATAGGTAAGCAAAGTTTTCAAGTTTTGATGAACTAAGCAATGCCTATAACCTATAAAATTTTAGTTCTATTCAATTGTACTGCCAAATATGGGCATATATAAGTTGGCAATAAAATTATTGGTGTTTAGAAAAAATATTATAGTTCTGTCTATTTGAATTTAAACCTTAAAATAAAATGATGAACTTTATGTCTGAAAACAATTTCAAGAATCTTAAAGTTTTATTCTATACAAGACGCATTCTCAGAACACTAGAAAAAAATACTCTAATAGGTCATTCATTTTTTTTACATCCTGTGTTAGAGGTATTCCATAAGCAATAGAAAAAATCTCACTGAGAGGTCATTCGATAAGCATTAGAGATAACGAATTATATATTATATTGTATGGATTTGTTATTATAGATCAGATAACAAATCAAATAAAATAGAATCTTTTCAAATAAATAAAAAAAATATAAAGAAGTATAAGATATAAGAGCGTGTTAGGAATAAAGGATGTAATAATTTAATCTAACACTCTTTAATAAATGAGAATGGAGAATATTAATTATAAGTGAATCTCTTTGGAGAAAAATTCTTTCTATATGAAAGGGGGTATGAGAGGGAAAGTTTCAAAAATTGGTCAATTTCATGGATATGTACAAAATATTTAAATATGATTTCTATGGAAAGAGAGTTGGTAAAGAATATGAATAAATTAAAATGATTTAAAAAGTTACTATGGTTTTTAACTTCTTTTATATATATAATTTAAAATAGGATTTAATGGATATACATGGACAATACAAAAAATTTTACATATATGTTGGGGTGGAATAAAGGAAAAGGAAGTAGTTTGAGTTGGTTGGGATATATTGTGTAAATGAAAAATTTAGGCGGTGATAAGAATAAAATATTTATAAATATAATATAAAATAGGATTTAATGGATATACGTGGACAATACAAAAAATTTTACATGTTGGGGTGGAATAAAGGAAAAAAGGAAGTAGTTTGAGTTGGTTGGGATATATTGTGCAAATGAAAAATTCAGGCAGTGATAAGAATAAAAGATGAATAGAGAAAAATAATCATCCATGTTAATTTGCAATTTTTAAGTTTCATATATTATGAATTCTATTTATTAAAAAATTATTATGTCCTTTTTTGTTAAATTATTATTGTATGTCTAATACGAAAAAAAAGCCCCGTGCATGGCACGAGCACACAACTAGTATATTGTAATTTTTAATTTTAAACTCATAAAAATAAAAATTTATATGTATGAATAAAAATTAGAAACTCTTAGAAATTAAAGATGATTCAGAAAATTGGGAATGAGAATTAGAGAGAAGGATTTGGAAATGAACCAAATATTATCATTTTAAAAAGATACTAAAAGAAAGGAATACAGGAATTATTTATAGGAGCATTCCTAAACTAACTAAGGTAGGAAAATACTAATTATGGTAGAAAAACTAACTAGATGAAAATAACAGAATTATTCTCTCTTGATTTCCTAAACAGAATTTGTAAATTTTAACACCCTCCATCAAGTTGATAATTGGTATCAACCAATATCAACTTGAAATCAAGTAAAGAACTCGACTAAAAGAAAGGGAAATAACAATGAAATCAAGATGAATCGAAATGCCGAAGAAGAATGTTGTTATTTCATTGTTATTTCCCTTTCTTTTAGTTGAGTTCTTTACTTGATTTCAAGTTGATATTGGTTGATACCAATTATCAACTTGAGGGAGGGTGTTAAAATTTACAAATTTGAACAAAAACACAACTCAATTAACTTGATATTTTAATTTATTTATTATGCAAAGTCAAAAAATGCAAAAGAAGAATTGATTAGGGTATAAATTGTTAAGAGATATAAAAAAATTGTTGAAAACACTCAATGGAATACAAAGAGATGAAACTACGCATTTATCATTATATTTTTTTATGTAAGTTAAACTATGCATTTAAAAGAATAATTTAATATGTATTATAATAATTATTACATAAAATAAAATTATTAATCTATTTTTAAAAAAATATTTTACGTTGGAATAGAAAAAATTCGATTCCATTTAACTAAAATTAAGAAGAAAAATATAAGTATTAAATAAAATAAAATACATTTAAAGAATCTAAATAATAAAAAACAATGTCATTGTGACGGACGGAAGAAACAAAAAAAAGCTATAACAATAATAAAGTTTACACAACCACTAAATCAGATGAAATTGCATACAATTTAAATTAAAATAAAATAACTAACAAAACACAGTAAGACTAAAAAAATTGCAACAAACAACCATTTGGATGCTTTCAATATGGCCTCCATTATACCCACCTTCCCCTAAGCTTGAAACTGAAATAAAAATACCAAAAAAAAAAAAATAACCTCAACTTTACTCAGTTGAGACTTTGACAACCATTTTTTCCTCCAAGTAATTAACCAATCTCAACATTTTGCTTCAAGCTAAGCCTCTTGGCCTTATGCATCAATCATATAGAAATAAGAACCTCAGAATTGCAAGAAAAGAGCATAAAGTGAGATGCCACATAATCTTTACACTTGCGTATTAGTTTTTTACTATTCATAAATCTTAAATGAATCTCACCACTACACATCACTCTTTTATAATTTTCACAACTTAACTTCTCATTGATTTAGCATTAAAACATAATAAATCCATATTTTTAACGCTACAAATAATTGTGTTCAGAAGTCCAAACCTGAGTTTGACCCCTATTCAACACCAAACCAAACATACTCTTTCTCTCTAATTCACCTCTCCAACTCAGCTTCCTTAAAAATTTAACTAAATAGACCTCACAAATAATCCAATATAACCTCACTCTTCTCTTCAAACCTACTTTTGGACCTATTTTTTTTTTAATAACCGGTACTTAAATAAGCACCTCCTCCATCACAAGGAACAAATAAGCACTGCTGCACCAGCAACATACAAAACAAGAGGCAAGGTTGAGGTTAAATAACAAGAACAAGAGCTTAAAGAAGGGAGCAACATAACAATAATGTGACTAGAGCTGTCATAGTCAAACAAATATTACTTGAATAACAGAATCATCAGTACTCTAAAATCTAAAAATTACTTAAGGGGTCAATCTAAAACGGTGCACAACAACAAACTAAAATGGACAAGTCACTTCAATCTCAAAGAAAAATCAGTTCTGCTACTTCCTACTCGCTTTACAAATCTGTCACCTCATGTGCCTTGCCTTGTTAAAACACTTGTACAACTTGTTCATAAATTCAAGACCAAGTAATCCTTCCTAGCTTCATAATCAAATTTAGGACCATGTAATTCTTCCTAGCTTGGGGGCCCCTGCTTCCTAAGGATGAAAATGTTGCTGGTGGTGTGGTGGTGATGCCTGGTGCTGGAATAGCTGTGGCTGCTGCTGCTGGTGGAACTGCATTTGCTGCTGCTGGTGATACTGCTGCAGATGAAACTGGGGAAATTGCTGTTGATATACCTGTGGTTGCGGCAGTTGTTGCGGTGGTAGATGTTGCTGCAGTGGCTGCTGCTGCTGTTGTGGTAGTAGCTGTTGCTGTGGCGGTTGCTGCTGCTGCTGCGGTGCTGGTGGTGGCTCTTGTGGTGGCAGCTGCTGTTGCTGTGGAAGTGTTTCATCCCTAAATGGAGCATTAAGGTCCATGGTTCCTAGTACTTCCAATTCTTGAATTGCTGCAATTGCAGTGACTGGACTTTCATGGTTGAAATGAGGCTTAAGAACTGCCAGAGATTCCTTCACTTTGGATTGCTGTAAATTAATGAATGGAGGATGAAATATGACAATTTCAAAAAAATTATATAAATCAATAAAAATTCAAACCAAAGACTATACTATTTCAACTTACAAAGTGTTCAAGTTTCCTCTTGAGATCTTCATTAGCAGCAGCATTTTGTGAAACAGCAGCAGAAGTTGTTCCCTATCCGACCAAAATGATGCAATGAAAAATGCAAATCAGAACAGCTTCTTTAAATTTAGAAAGAAAAAATCATTAAACATATTTTTGGTTCTTACACATTACACATTTCAATCATCATACAAACAAATGTTTTGAATTTAATCCCTACATATAAAATCATTTTCAGTTTGGTGTGTGTTGTCTAATAATGCTACTATAACACCATTTGTAGGAGTTATAATACAATGATAAGTAGGAACCAAATTGGAAATGACTGGTCATGTACAGGGACCAAACAATATGTAGGAACCAAATTAAAAATGAATGACATGCATTGCAACCAAAATACTCTATTTTTGGTGCAATAATGACAGTCATTTCATGCAGTCATGGTTAAAAATATGACAGTCATTACCAATTTGGTCCCTATAATTAACAGTAACTCTATACTAATCTAACAGTGTTACCATGGCAACACATGACAGGGTTGGATTTGAAAAAAATTACATATAGGGTCTGAATTAAAAACTGTTTTCATATAGGGAGTCATGAACCAACTACACCAAAAGCTTAAGCTATTGGGTAGAGGACACATGAATGGTTATATATTATATATTTCTAACAGGGATTAAAGTGAAAATGAATGTTACATACACAGACCAAAAATATAAAACCAAAAAGAAAGCAGGACATATAAAAATAATAGAATAATTCAGAGATTTCAACTCTAAAGTATAAATATAAAAGTAGTAACTATTAATTATCTTGGGAAAAAAAATTCTATCATACAAAAATTTGGATATAGAATGTGTACATATTTCTCTATAATCCATAAAGTCCCTTTCCTATAGAACTTGTACTGACAGAACTTATACCATATCCTGTCAAAAAAGATGCAATAGACTGTGCAAATAAGAGCACTTTCTATAAATTTAGAAAGCATAAAAAAAAGTAGGACAGCAGACAATAATAAAGTGATTCAAACATTTCAACTCTACTGCACAAAAACAATAACTTTTTTAAGAATATAGCGAACAAAAACATTTTTTAATCATATAAAAAAATTCGATATAGAATTTGCACATACTTTTCTATAATCCAAAAAGTTCATTTTCTACGGAAATTGAATTAGCAGAAGTCATCTCCCACCAAAAAAGATGCAAAGAAATATGTGAATTAGAAAAATATAAATTTAGAAATCAAAACAAAAACGGGAGGACATCTAACAATAATAGTGTAATTCAAACATTTCAACCCTAAACACAACAATGCAAATATATCGTGTATCTTCGGAACAGAAACAATTTTAAACATGCAAAAACTTATATAGTTATATATAAAAGAAACTGTACATATTTTTCCATAATCCATAAAGTTCCTTTTCTCAGACTGCATAATTCACTCATGTTAAATTCTACATGTCATATTAGTCCTAGAAATTTAACTTGCAGTCTAAACACAAAACCCTCAGCTTTGCAACAGATATTGCTACAGAATACTTTTCAGTTATTAACTTTACATAATCACCTCCAAGCCAAACTTCACCCAAGAAATAAAACAAAACACATTCTTTTAATAAAACTATCAGTGTACATAAAGCTACACTGTTTTATCCATATGGTCCATGGGCAATGCAGTGAGCAGTATTAAAACAGTCTGAAAAAACTGCAAATAAGAACTATTTCTATAAAATTCAAAAGCCAAAAAAAGTAGGACATGTAAGCATAATAAAAAAATTTTAAAGATTCAACTAAAAACACAAAATAGACATAATAATTTGATTAAGTATCTCAGGAACAAAAAACAATTTCAAATTATACATATATTTTGATATAGAACTACATAATTTTATATAATCTAGAAATATCCACTTTCAACAGCATAATCCACTCATGTTAAATTCTGCATGTCACAATAGTCCTACAAAGCAAAGTTGCAGTTTAAACATAAAATTCACAACTTCAAACAGGACAAGATTACCATAAAAGTTCCTTTTCCAGACTGCATAACTCACTTACTCACTCATGTTAAATTCTGCATGTTACAAGTCACAACAATAGTTCTACAACATAAATTTGTAGTTTAAATGTAAAATTCCCAGTTTTCAAACACTTATGACCTCCAAACCAAAGTTCACCCAAACAACAAATAAAATAAAACAATTTTTTCAGAAAAATCTTTGGTACATAAAACTACAATGTTTTATTCATTTCTGTTCCACCGGTATTGCATTGAGCAAATATCAAAACAGACAAAAAAAATCACCTAATAGAGTATTTAAAAAAGTTTTTAAAAAAATTACAACATATAGCTATCAACTAAAAAATTCACAAATAAATTTTTTTCCTCCCTGGTTACTCATTAACAAAAACCAACATTAAAATCCTCCACTAACAATTTTAGATTCCAGGTAGATATCCCTCAACAAAAGAAAAATAAATAGAAATCAAAAGGAAAAGGTAATAAATACTATTGACACAATCAATCCATTACAGATTTTAAAGTATCCAAAAAACCAAACTTTGACCACAAATAAGTTCATAAATCTTTGCAATGTCATACATATATTTTCCAAAAAAATTTAAAGATTCAACTAAACACAGAAATAGACATAATAACTTGATTAAGTATCTTAGGAACAAAAAACAAATTAAAATCATACATATATTTTGATATAGAACTACATTTTTTTATATCCAGAAATTTCCATTTTCAAACTGCATAATGCACTCATGTTAAATTCTGCATGTCACAATAGTCCTACAAAGCAAAGTTGCAATTGAAACATAAAATTCACAACTTCTAACAGGACAAGATTACCATAAAAGTTCTTTTTTCAGACTGCATAACTCACTCATGTTAAATTCTGCATGCAACAAGCGCAACAAGTCACAACAATAGTTCTACAAAATAAATTTGTAGTTTAAATGTAAAATTCCCAGTTTTCAAACACTTATGACCTCCAAACCAAAGTTCACCCAAAATAACAAATAAAATAAAACAATTTTTTCCAGAAAAAAACTCTGGTACATAAAACTACAGTGTTTTATTCATTTCTGTTCCACTGGTAATGCATTGAGCAAATATTAAAACAGACAAAAAATCACCTAATAGAGTATTTAAAAAAGTTTTTAAAAAAATTACAACATATAGCTATCAACTAAAAAATTCACAAATAATTTTTTTTTCTCCCTGGTTACTCGTTAACAAAATCCAACATTAAAATCCTCCACTAACAATTTTAAATTCCAGGTAGATATCACTCAACAAAAGAAAAATAAATAGAAATCAGAAGGAAAAGGTAATAAATACTATTGACACAATCAATCCATTACAGATTTTAAAGTATCCAAAAAACAAAACTTTAACCACAAATGAGTTCATAAATATTTGCATACACATAACCATGGCTTCAACTTGGAAAGAGGAACAAACAAAGATCACATTAAAATAAGATAGTCAACTCATCAGTTAAACCCCAAAAATAAAATGTGTCACCTTCTTTGGGCGTCCGGGCCTTCTTCCGGTGGGGTTTTTGGGCTGAACAGCCAATCCCCCACGCCCTCTTCCTCGTCCACGGCCCCCACCACCGCGACCACGGCCACGTCCTCGACCACGACCACCGCCGACAGCAACATTAGCAGCTGCCACAGCAGCAGCAACAGCAGCATTCTTCCTTGGCCGTCCTCTGCGCCCTGGAGTCCCAACAGCAGCTACAGCACCACCACCAGGTTGCTCTGCCGGCGCTTCAGGCGCGGCGGCAGCAGTAGCAGGGATAACAGCAAAGGGTATAGGAGTGGCTTGCTGCTGCTGGTTTTTGGGCGGGCGGCCCGGGCGTCTCTTAGGCCCACCAGAAACGGCCACAGCAGCAGCAGGGTTGGCCTTAGGACGGCCGGGCCTCTTCTGAGACCTAGACCCAGGAGGACGGCCCCTTCGCGCTGGAGTCGCGACAAACGGGCCAGGCTGGCCCAATCCCGGAGCCACACTCTTCCGCGGACGGCCCGGGCGCCTCTTGTTGGAATCAGTTGCAGCTGCTTGAGCAGGCATAGGCTCATCTGCAAGCCCAAGCGCGGCCCACACGGGCTCCGCATTCTGCTGCTGCGCGTTGTTCACATCCCCAGCTGGAAAAGGCTGAAGGGGAACGTTCTGGGCTTGGACGTTGGGCTGGGGCTGGGTCTTCCTCGGACGACCCCTGGGCCTTGAGCCCGGGGTAGTGGAGGCAGCAGGGGCTGGAGCCGGAGCAGGGGCCAGGGCCTGGGCCGAGGCTGAAGCATCGGCATCACCAGGAACAGATCTAGGAAGCTTGTAAGATTTCTTGAACATAACAAGCATTCCATTGTTCTTCAAGCGCTTCAAGTGGTGACTCAGCAAAGTATCATGAGTTGGTGGAAGCTGTTCCTTGTACACTTGTTCTATGTACTTCGCTATAGCCCTCTTGCTTGAACCGTTTTTCTCCTTCAGTGCCTCGATTGCTGTGTATATCATCTGCAACAAGAACAAAAAATAAATAAAGTTAGAATCTTGAAGATGAATTAGTACAGACAAAGATGGATTCTTTTGACCCTTTACCTCAGCATAGGGTGGGTGGGCTGCAGGTGGTGCTGAAGCGGCGGCTGGAGGGTGGTTGTTCGGTTCGACGGCGAAGGGGACGGTGTTGAGGGCCGGAGCCTGAAGCGGAGCCGGAGCTGAAGCTGGAGGAGGAGAGATCGAGGATGGGTCCATGGAGAAAGAGAGAGAGAAAAAGGGTAGATTCGAAAATTGAGAAATGGATTGATTTATGGTATATAAGAGAGAGAAAGAGAAAGAGAAAGAGTGAGAGAGAGTGATATTATTATTACATAGTAGAGAGAGAAGAAAGAAACGTTAGGTGGTTTTGTAAAATAAGGGTGAGTGTGTGGTGGAAATTGGAAATGTAATTGGAAATTGGAAATGTAGGGAGAGAAAAAAAATATTAAAACAAATCATGCAATCAAATAAGGTTTCAAGGGTAGTAGTGTGAGTTAAAATCTAGAGAGTGATGAGTACATGATGACGGTGATGATGGTGGATTAGATTGGATTGGGTCTAATGGGTTTAATCTTCACCGTTCATTACAACACTTTGCTTTTGCTTTAGATACATGACGTGGCTTCTATAGGTTGTTTTCTCCATTTTTCTAATAATTTACTTTACTGGATTTATTCTGTCCTCAATTTGCCATTTTGGGTTTGCATTTTAGCCCCTTGCCTTTTCCCTTTTCTCTATTGTCTCCTACCTTTTCAGCTTCTGTTTTCAAACCCACCCACCCACCTCTTTCTTTTTCTTTTTTATTTTTCAATCTCTCAGCATTTATTGTGTAGACGCATGTTTCTGTTTACTTGCTGCTTCATTTTAATGGGAAATAACTTCTTTATAAAAAAAATAAAAATGAATGTTTCAAGGATTTAATTTTATGAAGGGTAAACATTTAATGAGTTAACTGCATTAATAAGTAAAACATCAATTTAGTGAGGCTCATGGGTTGTCATTAAACAAGTGTGAAGTAAATGACCTGTCCAATGCCCAATTCCCCACCTAATTTAAAAGAAATTAGTAGTAAATGCAAATGCAAGATCTATTACTCCTCTGAATTTTTATCTGACATTTAAGATTTTTTATAAAAATTAAAAAATATAATAATAATAATAATTTTATTTTTTTAGTTTTTTTAACAGTTTTTTAACTTGTGTAAAGTAAAAAAAATTATTAAAAAATACAACTATTATAATATCCAATACGTTTAATATCTTTTTTATTTAATGAAATAAATTTCCTTTTTAAATATGTTTTAATCTTACCATAGTAATAAATATATTTATTAAAATTTTAAATTTTTAAAATATTTATGATATAATTTTATAATAAATGTTTAAAATAAAAAAATCAATTTAGGAAATGGTCAAACTAAAAAAATAGCATTTATTATTAGAGGGAGAGTCATTTGTTTTTCAATTCATTACTACAGGATGAGTATTCAATTATTAGTATTCTTTTAAAATTCAAAATTTATTTACTACTACTAATTTTTCACATTTAGATTGTTATGTCAACTTGAATTTTTATTTGAGATGCTGCTTACAAATTTAAATTTAAAAAATTAATTAAAAGTGGTGCAGTTGTGTTTATTGATTCATATGTTGAAAAATTATTGGAAGTGATAAGTCCAATGGATTTTAATGAAGTAACGTGACACGAGAAGCGCACCATCTCCATCCATTGGGAGATTCAAAACCAAATAAAATTCAAATTTTAAAGAAACTGAAACATTCCCGCCTTTTGAAAAAGAAGGAGGCATTGATGGAATGGAAGTTACAATTCAATACAACTCAGTTCCTTTGGATTTTATTATTAAAAGGTTGTTTGATTATTGTTAGTCATTACTGCTCATATACGCTACCAGTGGACCACAAAGGCAAAAAAGTATCAAAAAAGTGTATTCAAATATAGTTATAGTGTGTGTTTAATTTATCCCGAAATCACGTTTTAAATGCAAATTTGGGTCAATGCTATTTTCTATAGCGTTTGATTGGATTCACATTAATAACGTGATTTGGTTGGTATCCAAACTATTAGATTTACAGTGTGTTCGGTAAAACATTTCAGTTAGAGAAAAACTTAAATTAGTAGTTATACCATTTCATTGGTGTTTGATAATCTAACTTTTTAGATAGTTACTAGATTTTTTGAGGTAGTTTTTTTAAAAATAATTTTTCTAACATGTGTAACATTGTACTGGATACTAAATCAAAAATAAAAATGTTTTATTGGAAAATGTAACATTTAATATTACTAATGCATAGAATGTTGTGATAGTTGCAGTTTTCGATAAAACATTTTCATTTTTTAATTCTTATCATATGTCATATTGCACGGGTTAAAAAAATTAAAAAAACTTTATTGTTTTAACTATTAGCTAAAAATTTATTACAAATTTATTCTTAAACAACTTCCACTCATCATTATCAATAATTAATTATGTATAATACCCTTTTCAGATAATTTTTAAACACTTTCAATTAAATCAATTAAATTTTTCAATTTTGAGCTGATTTTATTAAACACACTCTTATTTATTTAAAAAACCAATAACAGTATTATGAAACGTTCGATTGTCACAAGTCTCAACATTAATGTGTGAGTTTAATTTAATTATCTTGAAACTCGATATATTTAGGTAGAATTAGTTTTTAAGGATATTGTAAATGAGTGTGACAAGGTTATTTGTTTAGGAATTTAATATATTTAAGTAAATATTTTTATATTATTTTAGAATATATTAAATCATTTTGTATTTTAAATTTTTATTTCTTCAACCACAATATGTTAATGTTTAGATTGATGAAAAGCAATAGAATGGAATGTGAAATTAAATAAGATAATATTAGGAGCTTGCTTTATTTTTTTTCTATTTCCATAAACTATTTTACAAAATTATTTTGTGAAGTAAAATGCCAAAAAAAACTTATTTGATGAATTTTACTTTGAGAATAAATTTTAAAAGTTTGAAGACATTCTAGTGTAGTTAGTGGCAGTGACGGTGATAGAACAATGATGTTAATTTGTGTTTGGTTTGACGTTGAAATTGGTTAAACTCAAGTTGAGATTTTTTAATGTTAGCGTTGAAAACGTGAGTTTAACATATTTCAACACTAAATCAAACATTGTCATCATATAAACAAATTACTAGTATGGTAGTGATAACAATAGTAAAGATATAAAGTAAGAGTAAATAATTTATGAAAACAAGTTAAAGAAAATAATAAAAGAAACTAAAATGTACTCTCAATTAGTGCATTTTTTAAGGAGAAATGAATGTTAAGTTTGATATTAGAGAAGTAAGAGAGTGGAATGGGGAATAGAGGAAGGGAGTATATTTATCCATTTGGTATGATAGAAACAAGGGATGAGAGAAGTTATAAATGTGGTTTTCATGTCCTGTTAATTTCTTTGTTGATAGTAATTGATAAAGTGAGAAATAGTGAAAAAATGCTGATATACATGAGGGAGAATGGGAGAGTAATTTTTGGACTCTTGTACTCTTCTTTCTTGTCCACTTGTGTCATAACACCTATGCCTGAGAAGATTTTTTACGCTTAAATGTGTTTTTAGTTTTTATAAATATGGGTTATTTTGTTTTCAGTTCCTATAATTTTTTTTTGTTTTTCATTCCTACAAATTTTTTTGATAGTCGTTTCTATCTCTATAATTTTTTTTATTTTTCACCTCTATAATTTTTTATTTTTCACCTCTATCTCATCTCTTTCTAATATCATTGTCCTTTTGCTTATACTGCATAGTTACACTTACCAACGGGGGTTGGTTCAAGTGGTACATGCTTGATTCCCCTTAAGCAAGGTCTCAGGTTCGAGTGAGCTAGCACCACCATGATGTGGATGTTCCCGGCTCGAACAGGATTGCCTCCGGTGGAGGATATTTGTGGTTAAACCAAAAAAAAAATACTGCATAGTTACACTTGAAATTCTTGAACTTATGGGTTCAATAAAATAAATTCTTTATTTATTTAATTATTTAAAATTTCAATGCACTTAGATTCACTCTATAAAGGGGAAAAATCTATAACGGCCTTTTTTTCTCTACTAATTTTTTTCTGTCTATTGATTAAAAAAATTTATTAACATGTAACTTAATGAGATTTGTGTTGACTACCAAAAAAGGCTTGTAATTGTAAATTAAATGAAAATTTTATCAGTCAATAAACATAAAAAAGAATTGCAGAAAAAAAAGTCGTTACAAGTTTTTTCCCTATATACAGTGAATCCAAGTGTTTTGAAATTTAAAATAATTGAATGCATAAAGAACTTATTTTTTTAAACCCATGAAAAAGTTTCAGAATTTCAAGTGTAACATTGTAGTAGAAGCAAAAGGACATCGTGATGTTTGGATGAGGATGAAATTAAGGTAAAAAACCAAAAAAAAAATTGTAGGGACTAAAACCAAATGGATCATATTTATAGGGACTAAAAAACAAATTTAAGTTAGACAGAAATAATACATGTGGCATGCTTATGTGACACTCCGTTCGCCACATCAGCTAAACGTTAACAGCATGAACAAAAAAGGCTAACGGAAAATGTTTTAGGGATGAAAAACAACTTTTTTGACTAAAAACATATGTAAACCAATATGTTTTTAATCCATATAAATATGAGTCATTTTGTTTTTAATCTTTGTATTTTTTTTTTGTTTTTCATCCCTAAAAAATTTTTTGTTAGTCTTTTTGGTCCTTGTTGTTAACTTTAATTTGATGTAGCTAACAAAGTGCCACATCAGCATACCACATGTGTTGTTTATGCCTAACTTAAATTTATTTTTAGTCTCTATAAATATGATCATTTTGTGTTTTAGTCCCTGAATTTTTTTTTATTTTTCACCTCAATCTCATATTCACCCAACATCACAGTGTCTTTTTTATTTCTACTATATTGTTATACTTGGAATTCTGAAACTCCTCGTGGATTTAGGAAAATAAATTATTTATGTATTCGATTATTTGAAATTTCAATACACTTGGATTTATTATATAAAGGGAAAAAACATGCAACGACCTTTTTATTCTCTACAATTCTTTTTTTCTGACGGTTGACTGACAATTTTTTATTTGATTTACAATTACAAGCTTTTTTGTTAGTTAGCACAAATTCCATCAAGTTACAAGTCAATACATATAAATCAAATGAAATTTTTGTTAGTTGATAGACAAAAAAAAGAATTGCAAAGATAAAAAAGGTCGTTACTTACATGTTTTTCCCCTTTATACAATGAATCCAAGTGTGTTGAAATTTCAAATGATTGAATACATAAAAAATTATTTTATTAAATCCACGAGGAGTTCAATTGAATTGATTAATTCATTTTGAATAATATTAACTAGTGTCCAACCTGTGCGGTGCACAGATTTATTATTCAATGAGATTATCAACTTTGTATTTTAATAATATATTTAAACTGTTTAATATATGAAATTTAATGATAGGATAAATTAATTTTAAGTATTTAATTTGATACTTGTTAGTCAATTAAGAATATAACTAACTAAAAAATAAAATAGATTGGAAACATGAAATAGTCTAATTTCATAATTACAAATGAACACTATCAGGAATATTGTTTCACTTAAATTTTTCGAAACTTAACCCTAGATACAACAACATATAATTGACCATGCAAGAAAACAAGTCTTGGTAAATATACTCCAACATGAGACAATGTTTAGCCTTGACTTTTCTTTATGGTCATAGCAAAGCAAAGACACAATGGAAATTATCTTCGCTGAACTTTAATGGGGTTAGATTATCAGATGGAATTAAATTCATTCGAGCAATGAAAACCTTTGTTCTCAAATGTGTTCTTGTAATAACAGTTACTCCAATTACATTAGAACATAACTTGATCAACTATTAATCTTATTCCATTACAAAGTCTAGCAGATATATCCAGATTCCTCATATTAACCACTCTCATTTAAATACTCATACTCACATGTACCCATATATACTAACCAAGTGCTTTTTTTTGTGCAATACCACATGTATCCTCCACGGGAGGCAATCCTGTTCGAGACGGGTAGAACCTTTATGGGCGACAAAGCTCTCCCTCCGAGTATTTAATACAGCTGCATATACTAACCAAATGCTTTGATTAGTAAAGAATGGTGTGATAAATTTAAATTACAAATGTCAATTATTGAATTTGTTGCACATCAATCCAATAAACTTTGATCAAACTTGATTTCATCTCACGTATAACTTATTTTTATCTTTGTTCTTAAAACACCTATTTTTTATCTCTTAAATGCCCTCTTAACTATGTTTTTTTCTAAATATATACGTAAATAATCAAATCATATCTCCATATGATTAAAATATGATTTTAATTATTTAAGTAATAATACAATTTCATATATAAATATTTTTAATGTTTTTATATAATAGTTCTTTTCTTTCAAGAAAAAATAATATGGTTAGAAAAAAATATTTACAAAGTATCTTGTCATTATTAATTTAAATTCACATATATAAGCATTTTTATACTCTAATAGATATTAAATATTTATACTCTCTTAACTATATTTTTTTCTGAATATATACGTAAATAATCAAATCATATCTCCACATGATTAAATATGATTTTAATTACTAACGGGGTTGGTTTAAGTGGTACATACTTGATTCCCCTTAAGCAAGGTATCGAGTTCGAGTCTTGCGGAAAATCCCCGCTAGGAAAGCTAGCCCCACCATGATGTGGATGTTCCCGGTTCGAACAAGATTGTCTCTCGTGGAGGATACCTATAGTTAAACAAAAAAAATATGATTTTAATTATTTAGTTAATAATACAATTTCATATATAAATATTTTCAATGTTTTTATATAGTATTTCTTTCAAAAAAAATAATATGGTAAGAAAAAATATTTACAAAGTATCTTGTCATTATTAATTTAAATTTATATGTATAAGCATTTTTATACTTTAATAGATATTAAATATTTATACTCTCTTAACTATATTTTTTTCTAAATATATACGTAAATAATCAAATCATATCTTCATATTATTAAAATATGATTTTAATTATTTAAGTAATAATATAATTTATATATAAATATTTTCAGTGTTTTTATATAGTATTTTTTTCACGAAAAAATAATATGGTCAGAAAAAATATTTACAAAGTATTTTGTTATTATTAATTTAAATTCATATATATAAGCAATTTTATACTTTAATATATATTAAATATTTAAACCCCAAGGGGTTGGTCGAGTGGAGCAAGACAGAGTCTCGTATCTGACAGGTCGCAGGTTCGAACCCCCACTCGTCCCATTGGGGTGGGGTAAAATGTAAGTACCTCTCCAAGTGCTCAAAGAGCCTTGGACTGGAGCACCATCCCCTCACCCTAAATTTTAATCTACCAAAAAAAGATATTAAATATTTATATAACAAATTTATAGAATTAATTATCTTATAGAATTTGCTACTACAAATACCAAACATTGTAAATTATACTTTAACAATAAAGACACAAAAAATACACACTTAAAAAATATTTTACAATATAACTTCAAAGGATGTCATTATATATAGAGACTCATAACCACATAGCAGGCAAGCAAGTTAGACACACAACATTTTTACAAAAGCCAAACAAAAATTTAATGCAAAAAATAGCCTTCCAATAGTCCAGAAGTTGTGCACAAATGACATTTTGACTAAGCACATCAACCACCTCATATAGAGCAAATGATACAATTGCTACAATATTTAATTCAAAATTACCTTCTAGGAATAAAATAAGCACCACAAACAGGATTTTAAAGGACTAAGTTAATATTTGATTGGTTAATGTATTATATGGATAACATAGTTGGACAAAACAGTTTCTTAACCAATTAAGTCGACTCTGACTTTAAATAAAAAATGAACTTTATAAATATTAAAGTTGTTACATTATAATCCTATAACTATTAAATATTGATATTCATTATATACATACTGAACTTAATAAATTAATAATAACAATCCCGGTAAATTCAATTGAAACAGACCAACCATACAATTAAAAATTGCTTATGAAAGGATTAGCAAGACCACGTATCAGGCAAGAAACTTAAACACAAAACATTTTATTTAGGAGTTTTACATATAAAAACTGGAGAAACAATTTCACAAAAGCCAAACAAAAATTTCCTGCAAAAAATAGTTTTTCAATAGTCTAGAAGTTGTTGATTAAGCAGTGTTAGCAATCACTTCATGGAACCCAAAAAAATTCAAAAGTTTTAGTGAAAATGCCCAATAAAAATCATCAAATGGCCCATTAGGTGCCTTAATAACAACAAAAAAAGACAAAAAATCTGAATGAACGGTAACTTTTCTACTTCACAAATGTAATAATATAGATTTCAAACCTCATCAATCATAACATCAAAAATTACCTAAATTAAAAAAATCTCAAAATTTTGCCCTCTTTAAATCTTAATTCCGCCCATAAAATCCTTCAAATTTTATTAAATTTTTTACTTGTGAAACTTTTTAAATCATTTTAGATTTCAAATCTATCATAAACTATCAAATATTTGGATTGAAAATGAGAACTTCGAGGTTAAGGGTTTTAGATAGAAAACAATTGGCAAGGCCAAATTTACTTAATTTTAAAAATTAATAGATTTAATATATTAAAAAAAGCTTGAAGGAACAAAATTGCATATAGTTTAAATTATAAGGATAAAGAATGTAACTTAACCTATGATATTATATATATATATATATAAGTATTTATACCTTAAAATTTTATTTCGACTCCCTCTAATATTAATTTCAAGTTCCGCCATTAAATGTAAATCTTGATGATCAAACTATTAAACTATAACCAGGGCATGTGATTTCTAGAGAGGATGTGTCAGTTGACCCTAGCAAGATAGAAGTCGTCCTTGAATGGGAAAGGCCTAAGACCATAACGGAGATTAGGAGTTTCCTAGGATTGGTTGGCTACCATCGGAGATTCATTAAGGGATTCTCCCAGCTAGTCTTGTCCCTCACTAGATTGACCCGTAAGGGTCAAGCCTTTATGTGGGACGAAAAGTATGAGCAGAGCTTTTTAGAGCTCAATGAGAGGTTGACCACCACCTCGGTACTTGTGTTGTCGGATTTGTCCAAAACCTTTGAGGTCTATAGTGATGCCTCGGCAAAGGGGCTAGGTTGTGTGTTGATGTAGAAGAAGAGATGCCTCTAGACAGTTGAGGCCCCATAAGGAGAACTACCCTACCCACGACTTAGAGTTAGCGGCTGTGGTATTTGCCCCCAAGATTTGGAGGCATTACCTGTATGGTGTGAGGTTTGAGGTCTTTTGTGATCACAAAAAGTCTTAAGTACCTCTTTGATCAGAAAGAACTCAACATGAGGCAGAAGAGGTGGATGGAGTTTCTAAAGGATTATGATTTTGAGTTGAGATACCCTCCGGGCAAGGCCAATGTAGCAGCTGACGCAGTCAGTAGGAAATCTTTGCATGTGTCATCTATGATGGTGCATGAGATGGGGTTGTTAGAGGAAGGGATTCTCCCAGCTAGTCTTGTCCCTCACTAGATTGACCCGTAAGGGTCAAGCCTTTATGTGGGACGAAAAGTATGAGCAGAGCTTTTTAGAGCTCAATGAGAAGTTGACCACCACCTCGGTACTTGTGTTGTCGGATTTGTCCAAAACCTTTGAGGTCTATAGTGATGCCTCGGCAAAGGGGCTAGGTTGTGTGCTGATGTAGAAGAAGAGATGCCTCTAGACAGTTGAGGCCCCATAAGGAGAACTACCCTACCCACGACTTAGAGTTAGCGGCTGTGGTATTTGCCCCCAAGATTTGGAGGCATTACCTGTATGGTGTGAGGTTTGAGGTCTTTTGTGATCACAAAAAGTCTTAAGTACCTCTTTGATCAGAAAGAACTCAACATGAGGCAGAAGAGGTGGATGGAGTTTCTAAAGGATTATGATTTTGAGTTGAGATACCCTCCGGGCAAGGCCAATGTAGCAGCTGACGCACTCAGTAGGAAATCTTTGCATGTGTCATCTATGATGGTGCATGAGATGGGGTTGTTAGAGGAGTTTAGGAACCAAAGCCTTAATGTTGAGGTCAGAGAGAGTAGCTTGAGGCTCTATAGGTTAGAGGTCACCAGTGAGCTTAGAGCTCTGATTAAGGAGGCACAAGGTTCGGACCCAGACCTCCAAGCTAGGAGAGGGCAACCGGGTTTTTCTGAGTCTGGTGATGGGATGATTCTCTTCCAAGGGAGAGTCTGTGTCCCTAGGGGGTAGTCTGAGGCATCAGATTCTAGAGGAGACCCACAGGGGCAAGTTCTCGATACATCCAGGTACCATCAAGATGTATCAAGACTTAAGGAAGATGTTTTGGTGGGATGGTATGAAAGGTGAGATAGCAGAGTTCATTTCTAGGTGTCTAGTGTGTCAACAGGTCAAGATAGAACACCAGAAAACCATCAGGAACCCTTTTGCCATTAGAGATCCAGAGTGGAAGTGAGAGAGTATAGTCATGGATTTTGTGGTGGGACTACCTAGAGTCCAAGCAGAGTTTGATGCCATCTGGGTTATTGTGGACCGGCTAAGTCTATTTCCTACCTATTAGGAACATTTTCCCTGAGCAAATTAGCATACCTGTATGTCAAGGAGATTTTTAAGCTCGATGGCATCCCCTCTAGCATCATTTCAGATAAAGATCCTAGGTTCACCTCTATGTTTTGGAGTGCACTTCACCAGGCTTTGGGGACTAAATTTAGGTTTAGTACCGCATACCATCCTCAAATTGACGATCATTCTGAGAGGACCGTCCAGACCCTAGAGGATATGCTTAGGGCTTGTGTGTTAGAGGAGCAGGGTAGTTGGGATAGGTACATACCCCTCAAAGAGTTTGCAACAACAATTTCCACAGCAGTATAAGTATGGCACCCTATGAGGCGTTGTATGGTAGGAAATGTAGATCCCCACTCTGTTGATATGAGGTGGGTGAGAGAACCCTATTAGGTCCGGAGTATGTGCACAAAACCACAGATAAGATTAGAGTCATCAGGGAAAAGCTTGTCACTGCCCAAAGCCGGTAGAAGAGCTATGTTGAGAGGAGAAAGGACCTAGAATTTGAGGAAGGGGATAATGTATTCTGGAAGGTAACTCCTGGCACAGGCATTGGGCGAGACATTAAAGCCAAAAAGTTCAACCCCAGATTCATTGGCCCATTTCCGATCCTGCAGAGGGTTGGCCCTCTAGCCTATAGGATAGCCTTGCCACCCCACTTGTCCCCTGTTCATGATGTCTTCCATGTTTCTCAGCTTAGAAAATATGTCCATGACCCTTCACACATCATAAGCTCCGAATCGATACAATTAAGGGAGGACCTCACAATTCCCACTAGACCTACACGGATCATAGACCAAAGCGTCAAAACACTGAGGAATAAGACAATCCCCTTGGTGAAGGTGTTCTGGGAGGGTTAGACACCAGAGGAGGCGACATGGGAGGAGGAGGATATCCACTCTCAGTTCCGTAGTTATTTTCTCGAGGTAAAATAAATTTTCCTTCTTTTTCATAGCCAATTTTGGGGACAAAATTGTTTTAAGGGGGTAGAATTGTAACATCCCAAGTTATAGCTCTTTTTGTAAATGAAACTAATGAGGGAAGAGATTTTATAATAGGAATTATGGGAAAAGGAACTAAGAATCAAAAGTGGGAAAAATAGGATTTTGGTATTCTCGCTCAAGCGAGAGGTATCGCTTAAGCGAGCATATCAGAAAAGGGGAGAATTTTAGGTATTGATATTCTCGCTCAAACGAGAAGGGCTCGCTTAAGCGAGCATATCAGTAAAAAACTGGGGAAACATGTTTCTGGTTTGGCCACTCAAGCGAGGATCTCTCGCTTGGGCGCAATTCGTGGGAAATTCCAGGGTTGCTCTCTGGAATCCCCTCGCTCAAGTGAGAACTCTCTCGCTTGAACGCAACTCCAAGAGTTGCTCTGTGGAATGTTCTCGCTTGAGCGGGGACGCTTTTGTTCCAGGACTTCTTCCTTTCTTGCTCAAGCGAGAAGGCCTCACTTGAGCGAGAGTTCGCGTATCTTTTTTTAACTCTGAGTTAGGGCTTGGCCCTAATTTATTTTCCCTCACCCATAATTTCAGAGAGAGGGGGAAGTTTTAGAGAGATAGACTCCATTAAAGCTTGAAGAAGGAGCTCGAAGCCAAGGACCTCACCCTCCAACCTTCCTCAACTTCCTCCCTCTTCCATTTGAGTTCTTGAGGTGAGTATAACTCACACCCCAACACTCATTTGGTTGATTCTTCCTCCATGCACCCTATTCTCTCTTTCCCTTTCTTTTAAATCTTGTGGATGATTTTTGTGTTGTGTATTTTCTTTATATTGGTACATTGGATTGTGTTGTGGAATTAGGAGCATGAGTAGGGGGTTTTCCTCCAAGTTAGGGTTTCCTTATGTTCATGTATGTTGACATTATGGTATGATTCTTGGACTGAACAGTGGTTGAGCATTTCATTCATGGCCTTTGGCTTCAGTTAATAATGAGAAAATGAATTTGGCTTCGGCCCCAGTAAAAATGGCTTCGGCCCCAGTTTTGGCTTCGACCTCAGTTCACCCTTAATTAAACAAGATTGGACTTCAGTCCCCAATTAATTTGACTCTGGTCCCCAGTTAAAACATGGGTTTCGGCCCCCAGGTAATTGGCAGTGTTATGCCCAAGGAAGACGTTCCTTGTAGTCCGAGCTCAGGTCTAGCCCCAATCTAGTGAAAAGACCTCGTCTGTCGGGCAATGCAGGTCATACATGTTCATGTTTATGTTTAAGATGAGATATCATGGTTATGAATTGTTTTATTATCTTATTGCACTTCATTTGTCTGCCTTACCCACACTGCATGCTGCATAGTTATATTCACCGAGACACCTGTCTCACCACACGTTTTGTGGACTATGTTTTAGATGCACAGGTTCCTCCCCGCACCGGTCCATGAGCAGGGAGCTTGGGAGTAGTTCTTGATGTATTTTGAGGATGCACTTAGGATTATGTTTATTTTGATTTGTTAAGCCCTTAGATGTCTAGATTATGATTGTATTGTATATTATTCTTTTGCGGGATATGATCGTACATGTGTGGCCTTCGGCCCCTCTCTTTTGCTAGGGCACATGTATGGGGTATTCCAAATGATTATTGTATACTGGATAAATTTGTATCCTTATGGGCAATTATTTTTATATTCTCAGTTGATGATTTCATATACTGTTTAAGTGGTCGTTGAAAACTTAAGCGATATGTGATGTATGTCATTGCAGTATCTAAATGGCGCGAAATAATTTCAGGAATTCAGGTATTTGGCTCCCAACGGTCTAAATTCTCGGATTTAGAAATTAGGACATTACAAAGAGTACTTTTGATGTTTTTATGTGTTCAAACAACAATCTACCTTTAATAAATATGCCTTTTAATTTATAGAATTGCGAAGTAAATAAATTGTAGATGAAAAAAATAGTTACTTTTATTAATTTTTTATGTAAAAAATATTGATAATTATAAAAAATATTTTACACACGATATTATTTCCTTATTTTTATTTGTAAACTATGATTACCTATATTCATCATCCTACTCAAATATTTTAAATAAAAAATAAGTCAAAGAACCCAATTTCAATAGTTTACATAAATAAACTCAAACAAATAATTGTATATTATATATATGAAAAAAATGTTATAATATTAATTATTAGAGTAGGATGATAATTATTGAGCATTATGATAAAGAAATTAAAAAATGACAAATTGTTTAGATATAATTATAATGTACAAGTCTTTTAAAAATTAACTTAATTAACGTTGAGAATTGAAAATCATTTACGTGTTTTAGTAAAAAAAATAAAAGCACATTGTAGTGGGTTATTTAAAATATAATTAATAATTAGCATGTAAATATGTGTAGTGATAATACATATTTTCTGGAATTTATCATCTCTAAGTCTAACTGATAATTTTTTATACATGTTGTTTCAACTTCTTTAACATCATTTCTCAGCACCTTATATGTTGTGAATGAAATAGTCGAACATTTGATATTAAAGCACGAACACAATAAAATTGCTCGCATCTAATAAAATAAGGTGTTAGATTTATAATTCTACACTTCAATTAATACTAAACAATAATCTGGAATTATGCTAAATGAAATATTCAATCATGACATTTTATTGTCTAATAACACTAATGGTATCAAATTTAAACTACTATAAAATCTATATTGTTATTCATACATATATTATATATCTCTTTGTTATATTGTTGTGAATAATATTTTTATGCAGAACATATAACTTCACACAATTTAATTGTCACTTCTTTAATAATAATAAATAATTCAGTCAACAATACCTAATTTATATATATCATTTTGTTTTCTTACTTTCTCTCTTCAATAAAAAATTATTCAATTGACTTTTGTTTTATATGTTCAATTTATAATATTTTTCTATTTTTTTCAAGAGCTTAAAAAACATATTGGTTTTATAATTTTATTTCTTATTTATTCATTTGCTTATTTATGATATTGACTTTTGTTTTATATGTTCAATTTATTTCTTATTTATTCATTTGCTTATCTAAGTAATGATATAATTGAAACCTTTTAATCCCAATTTTTGATGTTTAATTGCAGGAAAGATTAAAGGAGATCAATCAGGAACAAAAGAAGTGAAGAAGCAAGGAGAAAAAAGAAATTCCAATACAAGTAAAAATTATTTTCGCTCATGAGCTAAATATTTAGCTCATGAGCGAAAATGGACCAGAGAAGAGTGTTTTTGGGTGCTAAATTGGCTCATGAGCTAAATTTTTAGCTCATGAGCGAATTTACCTTACTTCACGTTGAAGAATTCTTTGGCTCATGAGCTAAATTTTTAGCTCATGAGCGAATTTTCATTTACCAGCACCCCAAAACCAATTTCGAAGGAAGTTTTCGACAGTTCAATATTTCTAAAAATAGAACGAAGACTCCGAAGAAGAACGAGAGCTGCGGAAGCTAGATCTTTGGTTTTTCCCCTTCATCTTTATTGATTGTAAAGTCACCATGAGTGGCTAATCTCCTCTTTTGGGATTGAATATAAATCGACTCGAACTCGGATATATTCTGGTTATATTTCTATATAGTGATTTCGTTTCTATCAATATTGTTATTTTCGTTCCGATTTCATTTCTTTGATTCTATCTGATCAATAGTTTCAATGTTTAGATTTTTAATTTGACTGGAAAGTATTTCTGAAAATCCGATCTGAACGAAAATAGTCGTTATATTGTTTTACTAGGAATAGATTTCAATATAGCCAATGCTTTTACACTTGATCTTAATGCTGGATGATTTGTTGAGTATATGAGGAATCAATATTCAATAAATCAATCTTATGAATTTTATATGTGAGGAATCAATATAAATGACTTTTGTGTATGCATCTATATCGATAGTTACAAAGGCTATATATTGATATACAACCAGAATATAGAAGAGGGAGATAGATGAAATTCAATCCCAGTTTTTCTCACTGATATCCCAAATCAAGTTTCATACTCTGTTTTATTACTTGCTAAAATTTTACTTTAAATACCTAAATCACTCATGAATCAAACCACTCTCTTTTGTATATATTTACTTTTTGAATTAGTGCAACTTTGAACTACCAACTCCTCGTGGGATCGACACTCTGAATTTATTTTCATATTACTACAGTTGACTAATAGGTACACTTGCCTAGCAGCCAACATGGACTCCGGTCAGGTGAGCAAAGCTCACACACCCTCACAATTTTAGTGTTTTCCTTTAGTTATTGGTTACTAAATTGATTATTGGATTGATTATCTTGATGAAATTGTATGCTTTAATATGATTAGATTGTATAAAAATGTATGATTATAAGATAGAAGTTAATATAAATTATGCTTTCTAGATTGTTAAATAAGAATACAATTTCAGATTAATATTCTTGATGTAATATAATTATTATAAGAACATTAGATTTATTATGAGACATGTATTATTTGTGATGTTGAGTAATTGCATAAAGGCCTTTGGCCCCAGTTAATTGGAAAATGAATTTGAGCTTCGGCTCCCAGTAAAATGGCTTCGGCCCCAGTTTTGGCTTCGGCCCCAGTTCACCTTAATTAAGCAAGATTGGACTTCGGTCCCCAGTTAATTGGACTTCGGTCCCCAGTTAAAACACGGGTTTTGGCCCCCAGTTAATTGGCGGTGTTATGCCCAAGGAAGACGTTCCTTGTAGTCTGAGCTCAGGTCTAGCCCTAGATAGTGATAAGACCCCGCTTGCCGGGTAATGCAGGTCATGCATTCATGTATAGCACATTTACTTGAGATTGTGACATTAAACATGTGATATGGTTGTGTTGAGTTAATTTGAGAATAGAAGGGGTATTTGTGTGCATTAGAATGAATTAATTGTGATTTGTTGAATAATATATTGTATGTCGTATATTTGCTCTCCTTACACTGCTTACTACATGCTTTGTTCACTGGGACCTAGTCTCACCCCACGTTACGGGGATATATTTCAGTTTTGCAGGTTCTTACATAGATTGAGGGCAGAAGAGTAAAGAATTGTAATTAAGAATTTAATGTTTAGTGATGTATATGTATATAAAGATGTAATTGGTTATTAGATCGTTGCGCCTATTCAAGTGTTGTATGACGTAATGGTCTTTAGTGTGGCCACGGAGGCCTATTATCATTGAATTGGATTAATATTATGAACTGCATTGGTACCTTTCTGAGTTTCAGGTGAAGTTGTATATTTGGAAAGTTGATGGTAGTAGTTATTTATTTGATGTCGAATGTGGTAGGTTATAGATTGGCCATGGAGGCCTATTGTTATTGATTTGAATTAATAACCATCCTATTATGAACTGCACTGGTATTTTGCTGGTTTTCAGGTGATTCTGAAAATTTGGAAATGTCCAGTTTTCAGGGGAAACTCTGCCGGATTTTCTGTAGGAGTTTATGAACCTTAACACCTTAAAGTGTTGGTTCGCTCCCATATTTCAAAGTTAGAATTGACTTTGAGAAAAACGATGTATGAATGATGTGATTGTCTAAGAAAACGTTGGATTGCTTGGGCATTGTTGTATTATGTGTGGCGATACACGAAATGCGCGAAATAATTTCAGAAATTCGGAAATAGTGTCTTTAACAGACACTATTCTTGGATTTAGAAATTAGGATGTTACATTTTGGTATCAGAGCAGTTCAATCCAATTGGACTGTGGTTAGGTTAGTTGCCCGTGACTTACCGTAATTCCACCGTGCCTCATGCTCAGTATAGGGACTGATCACCCCTCTACTGGGTGCGTTGTACCCGTAATTATGGTTAGTGACGTAAGCAGGATACCTTGTTAAGGGAGTTGGGACACTTCCCAAACCAGGTTAGAGCCACCCACTTGTAGATAGAGAGAAGATGACATAGGTTCACTTCCTAGGATAAGACCTTCACTTTAGAGATCTTATAGGATGTCACCTTAATTCCTAGTGGTCATGAGATACACGTGGAAGGAAAGGTAAAGTATAAGTTTAAGAGAGTGTGTAATTGGTTTTGGAATGCGAAACTAGGGGGTGATTTAAAGGGAATAGAATGAGTAGGCTCCCTAGTGGGAGAGTATTGTTTGTTGATGATTGCACCTTGGTGATGTGATTGTTTTAGTTGAATGGAAATGTTTGTTTTGTTTGATTGAGTGTGACACTTGCCTGCTTGAATAAATGTATGTCTTGTGTATTTGGTGGTGAATTGTTCGACTAGTAATAATATTGTTCTTTTGCTTAAATAATTGCTTGACTTGTATGTTTGGTTGTGTTGCTTGCAAGGTCATGTAAGTAGGGGTGGGGGAATTGATGGTAAGCTTCTAGGGTTTGGGTGGATGGGTTTTGGAGTTAGAATTTCACAGGTTTAGGATTTGATGTCTAGTTGGACCGTAGAGGGCAGGTGGAACTCAGGGGAAGTTAGAGGAACCTAATACCAATGGTAAGGAAGAGTAACCCTAACTCCTCGGTTAAATCGCTTGATAATAGGTGGATGTAACCCTAAATTTAACTCAAGGAATTGAATAAGGACCTTGATCTTACTATGGTTGTCTGAGTCATTATAGCTCTCGATAGATGTCTAACTAGGTGATCGGTGAATTAATTTGATGGTGAAGAGAATGTTCAAGTCTTACGTACGGTGATTTGGGTTTTAACATGTAAGAAGCGGGTCCAACCTTGTGTTTCCTAAGATATTAGGCTAACACCTTAGAATCCTTAATTATCCTTTAGGTTCATGCACTGGTGGATTCAATTCTAGTTCTTAAGGAAAGAATCTAAACCTTTGGTACCCAAACAGATTAATGTGAGAGTCCCTAGATGTAGCTTTGGCTCACATAGGTGCTTGTTAACCAATTACCTAGTTAAGTATACTTCTACTTCTTGAACCCATCGAGGAACCTCAGGTTTGAAGGCCAAGCCTCCTTAATCACTATGTGCGACCTTAGAGCACCTTTTTTTCCTTAAGCCCTTATAGAATAAAACCTTGTTATCCAGGTCCGGGTTATGGTCGGGAATTACCGCTTAGTGAGGACCCCATGATTAGTTCGGTTGAGCTAGAGATTAAATCCAAGTATGTAAGGGAGTGAGTAACCTCGGAAGCTTAGATGGAAAAAGGATACATAGTAGATTTCGATATTTGGTCGATTCCTTTTGGTTCTAGGTTTACTTGACTATTAGCACTTGTAGAAATATAGGAGAAACAGGAGAGAGAGGAGAGAGAAACAGGAGAGAAATAAAGGAGAGAGGAGAGAGAAACAATAGAGAAACAAAGGATAGAGGAGAGAGAAATAGAGAGAGGGGATAGGAGAGAGAAAAAGAGGAGAGAGGAGAGAGAAACAAGAGAGAATCAAAGGAGAGAGGAGAGAGAAACAGTAGAAAAACAAAGGAGAGAGAAACAGAGAGAGGATAGAGGAGAGAGAAACAGTAGAGAAACAAAGGATAGAGGAGAGAGAAATAGAGAGAGGAGAGAGAAACAGGTAGAGGAGAGAGAAATAGAGAGAGGGGATAGGAGAGAGAAAGAGAGGAGAGAGGAGAGAGAAACAAGAAAGAATCAAAGGAGAGAGAGGAGAGAGGAGAGAGGAGAGAGAAACAGTAAAAAACAAAGGAGAGAGGAGAGAGAAACATGAGAGAAACAAGGAGAGAGAAACAGAGGATAGAGAAGAGAGAAAGAGAGAGAGAAGAGAGAGAAACAAAGGAGAGAGATGAGAGGGAAATAGAGAGAGGAGAGAGAAATAGGAGAGAGAGAGAGGAGAGAGAAATAGTAGAGAAACAGGGGAGAGAGAGGAGAGAGAGAGCAGAGAGAAAAAATGAAACTGAAAACAGAAAACATAAAACCTTTTTTTTGTTTTGAAAAGTAAGGGAAATTGGCTTTGAAACTTGTGTAAAAACTATTTCAACCCCATTTTATCCAAACACGTTTTGTTTTCAAATTTGGATCTCGAACCAAAAACGAAAACTGGCAACCACCCCAAACGACACCTTAGTTTTTCAGGGGGTATATGGTGCTTGTGGAAGTGTCATGATCTCACGATTGATGTAATCAGTACAACTGAAGAGTGCACCCACCTTAGGATGATTAATACTGGTGGCTACTCTTGGAACATGACAATGGCCTATGAAAGTCCTAATCCTAGAAATCGTGAAGCGTTATAGGACGAGCTTAGGAGATTTAAGGAAGATTATAATGAACCTTGGTGTGCCATGGGGGATTTTAACACAATTTTATTTAAGAATGAAAAGGATGGAGGAGTTGGTGTTAATAGGCATGTAATGCTTGCCTTTGCTAATTGCCTGGATGATTGTGGTCTCTTTGACATAAAAGCCAATGGTTCATTCTTTATGTGGCATAGAGGCCAAGTCAGGGAAAAATTAGACTGAGTTGTTGCCAACGATGCATGGAGAATTTTATTCCTATCCGCGTCTATTCTTAATATGGCATTCCAACCTCAAACCATTGTAGTATTTTCCTTAAAATTAT
The DNA here is from genome assembly GCA_026901365.1 of Sesbania bispinosa. Taxonomy (NCBI): domain Eukaryota; kingdom Viridiplantae; phylum Streptophyta; class Magnoliopsida; order Fabales; family Fabaceae; genus Sesbania; species Sesbania bispinosa. Next base: position 70,572 of record QLOH01000753.1, on the reverse strand, counting down.
GGGAACTCGTAACTGTTGAGACAAGCTCACCCTAAAGAAGTTTTTTAATATGTCAAACTAAGTAAGTTCAAATATTCAGATGAGATGCATCTTGTATTACTAACTGTGTGTTCAAGTATGGCAGAGACCTTGTACATCCTGAGTTATTTCAGGAAACCATTGAGACTGAAAAGATTGCCAATTCACTTGAAAGAACCAGATTACATGCAAGGCAACACAAGATCAGAAACCATGCAGAAGCATAAGCGTATAAGGCACAATCAGAATCAATAAACAGATGCAGACGCAATCAGACACATCAGTAAGACTAAGAGAAACAATTCAGAAAATAACGCAGCATGAGATGCACATGTCTATTGTTCAGATGTCATTCCAAGAATAAAAGAGATCTCAGCATGAAGCTTTAAAGAGACTCAAGGACACCTTGAAGATGCAAGCTATGAACAGATGCTAGTTCAGCTTGAGATGCAAGAACAGCTTGAGACGTCGTCTCAAGAACAGACACAGCAAGAAGAGATCTCACTAGAGATGCAACAAGAGCACAACAGGATCTGACTTAAGACAGAAAGCGTCCTCAGTATCAGGAGACAGCAAGTCAAGTCAACTAAGAAGCATGCAAGGACACTGACACAGTACTTTAGACTGAAAAGCTGCTCAGAACCTACTGAAAAGACTGTGACTGATGCTGGAAGCTCCAACGGACTCCAACGGCCATAAACGGCTAGTTTCTCAAGTCCTGGTATAAAAGAGGCATTGTTGGAAACTGAGATGTGGGAGAGACTGCCTATACATCTGTGAAATCATCAAGCAGCTTATCACATCTCAACAGACATCTCAAGTACATCCATCAGCTGTCTGAAGATCAGACTCATCTCATCTTGAGATTGTTTATCTGTATCTTTCATCTCATCTCTGTGTGTATCATTCAATTACTGTAATCAGAGTTGAGACTCAGTCTAGCTCATTAACTTCTATATCCATACTATGTATGAGCTTAGGCTAGACTTATCATAAACACTCATCAGTACCTTGTCTCACCTAAGATAGGAGTGTGCCTAGTCTTAAAGTGAGGGTGTGCGTCCTGAAGAGGCTGTTGTAAGAATACTTGTGACTCAGCTAAGATAGGAGTGTGCCTAGGCTTAGTGTGAGTGGATCGTCCTGAAGAGGCTGTAAGAATACTTGTATTGGCTGGTTGTCAATAGTGGAAAATCTCACAGGTTGTGGGAACTGGACGTAGCCCAAGGTGTGGGTGAACCAGGATAAGATCTTTGTCTCTTGTCTCTTACCTTGCTTACACATCTAACTATACTGAAATCAGTAAGACATCTTGATAATTAAAGAGATAACTTAATTGGTAATCAATATAAGTATTAATCACTAGATCAGACTAAGCTCACCACTAAAATTGTATAAGCTCTCTCTTGTCTTAACAGAGACTCCAAGTTAATCAACTTGAGAGCAAGTCTCAACTATCAATTTTAGTGTGGAACTGCAGGAACAGACTTGGAAGGTCTCTATTCAACCCCTCCTTCTAGAGACGTTCAGCCAACTTCAGTTGGTATCAGAGCTCGGCCTCTAGGGGTTGAGCACACCTTTGTGTGAAGAGGATAAAGATCCATGGTTGGTCCTAGCACAAGTCTGTTCTATCCTGAAGGAGCTTCAACAAACAGACCTCCCGCCTTTGATGGAACTGATTACTACTACCGGAAAGACAGGATGAGACTGTTCATTGAATCTCAGCATGCTGATCTATGGGAAATCATTGAGATGGGCCCCTATATGCCATACATCACAGATGAACTGGGACTCAGGGCAGCCAAACCCAGAGATCAATGGACAGATTCTGAGAAAGCAAGGTTTGTTCTAAACTCAAGAGCTAAATATCTGCTAACCTATGCTCTTAGCCGCAGTGAATAAGACAAGGTAGCAGGATGTGTCTCTGCAAAAGAAATATGGGATGCTCTTGAGATCGAACATGAGGGAACAAACCAAGTCAAAGAAGCCAAGATCAACATACTGGTCAGACAGTATGAGCTTTTCAAGATGATTGAAGATGAAGGTATTGAAGACATGGTAAGGAGATTCACTGTCATAACAAATGACCTGAAATCTCTAGGAAGAACATATTCAAATCAGGACATGGTAAGGAAAATCCTGAGAAGTCTGCCCAAACCTTGGAGACCAAAGGTAACAACCATCCAGGAAGCTAAGACTTGAGCATCCTCAGGCTGGATGAGCTTCTTGGATCTCTAAAAGTACATGAGCAAGAGTTAATGGAAGAAGATCTCATCAGACGTCCCAAGTCTATGGCACTGAAAGCAGCTTCCAGTAACTCAAAGGCAAAAAGATTAGCTCTTCTCAACAAACCTCACTCAACTCATCTCAAGACTCAGAAACAGAAGAGGATGATGAGGATGAAGATGATAGTGAGATGGATGATGAGCTAGCCTACATCTCAAGGAAGATCAGACGTATGTGGAGGGCCAGAGGGACTGGAAGAAAGAATTTCCCCTCAAGAAGAGGAGAAATAAAGACTGACAAGAAGGGACAAGTTATATGCTTTGAATGCAAGAAGCCTGGGCATATTAGGTCTGAATGTCCTCAACTCAGAAAAGAAATGAAGAAGAGTTCTAGGAAGAAGGCAATGATGGCCACCTGGGATGACACGGATGAGGAAGAGGAAAGTCAAGATGGACAATCAGCTAACCTATGTCTCATGGCAAAAGGAGACTCATCAGATGAAGAGGTAAATGAATCTGACTCTGAATATTCTGTTGATGAACTTAAGTCTGCTTTTGAGAATATTCTGTATGATTCAAATCTTCTTGCATCTAAGAGCTCTTTACTTAAATCTGATTTAAATACAGCTTTTGAGAAGGTAAAATTTCTTGAAAAAGAAAATGAAGATCTGAATCATAAAAACAGCAGTCTCATGTTGTCTCACATGAAATTATCTGAACAAGTAAAAGCCAAGTTCTCAATGGGCATAATCTAAAGGGTTTACAAGAAGAAAATCTACAGCTTAAACTCCAAAACAGAACTCTCATAAATGTCCTAGCAAAATTTGTTAATGGAACAAAAAACCTTGAGAGACTCATTGGATCTCAAAGGGAATTTTTGATAAAGCTGGGCTTGGTTATGAGAGATCTTCAAATGAAGTTTGGTAAAAATATTTCTTCATACCTGCAAGAAAGAAAAAGAAAGAAAGATGCTCTGTTGTAGTAAATATGGCCATAAAGTCACAGACTGTTACATGAGACAAGTAGCATCTGAGAGAAAGGCAACTAACCATGCAGGACCCAAATACAAGTGGGTACCCAAAGCTAAATCTCTTTGTAACAGATGTGCCTGGCAGCAGCAAAGACCAAGAAAGAGTGGGTACTAGACAGTGGATGGTCAAGGCACATGACAGGAGACAAAAGCAAGTTCCTATCACTTGAAGAAAAGTCTTCTGGAGTTGTCTCCTTTGGGGACAACAACAAAGCCCAGATCAAGGGCATAGGTAAAATTGGTAAGGCCAACATAGCTCAAATTGAGAATGTATATTATGTTGAAGGTCTGAAACATAATTTGCTGAGTATTAGCCAGCTGTGTGACAATGGTTATCATGTTAATTTCCAGCCTACCTTTTGTGAGATCATAGACTCTAAAACTGAAAAAATCATTTTCTCTGGAACAAGAAAGAAAAATCTTTACTCAGTCACACTTGAGAGTCTGTCAGATCTCACCTGTCTCATGTCTCATGATCATGAGAGATGGCTTTGGCACAAAAGGGTTGGACACATTAACATGAGAACTATGAGTCAGCTTGCTAGCCAGTCTCTTGTCAAAGGATTACCTAAGGTAAAATTTGACAAAGACCTGAAGTGTGATCCTTGCATAAAAAGCAAGCACAACAAATCAAGTTTCAAACCAAAAGACTGTGTCTCAACTATCAGACCTCTTGAGATCCTCCACATTGACTTATTTGGACCAACTAAGATAGCAAGTCTCAGTGGTAAAAAGTATGGTTTTGTCATTGTGGATGATTTCTCAAGATTCACCTGGGTCCTGTTCCTATCTCAGAAAGATGAATCATATGATTCATTTAAAACCTTTTGCAAAAAGATTCAATCTGAGAAAGGATACAACACTGGATCTGTTAGGAGTGACCATGGAGGAGAATTTGAGAATGCTAAGTTTAAAAAATTCTGTGATAAAAATGGCATAACTCATAACTTCTCTTGTCCAAGGACTCCTCAACAGAATGGTGTAGTTGAGAGGAAAAATAGAAGTCTTCAAGAAATGGCTAGAACTTTGTTATGTGACTCTGGAATTGAAATGTATTTCTGGGCTGAAGCTGTAAATACCTCTTGCTACATTTTGAACAGAGTCACCATAAGAAAGATCTTGAATAAGACTCCATATGAGCTATGGAAAGGTAGGAAACCTTCAGTTTCATATTTTCATGTGTTTGGATGTGATTGCTATATTCTAAATACAAAAGATCAGTTGGGAAAATTTGAAACCAAATCAGATAAAGGAATCTTTCTAGGATATTCACTAACTTCTAAAGCTTACAAAGTATACAATCTAAGAACCAAAACTACTGAAGAATCTATGCATGTAGTATTCAATGAAGTACAGGGAAATACTCAGAAAGAAGTTGATGAGGAGATAGAAAAACTGATAAAAGATCTGAAGATCTCAACTCAGGAAGCTAAAGAAAGACTCTCACCTGAACAGAAAATGATAAGATCACCTCTGTCTGAACACAGAAGAGAAGGCCAATCTGAAGGAGTACCTCTCAGAAGCAGTCAACCTGAACCCCCTCATGATCTTCAAGAGGAAGATAAATCAGATAATCAAACCAGATCTCAAGAAATCAGACAAGAAAATGTTGAGATACAAAATGAGCATGCATCTCAACTACCCAGAAGCTGGAGACTGGCAAGATCTCATCCAAGAGATCAGATACTTGGAGAAACATCAGATAGAGTCAGAACCAGATCTTCCTTCAGAGACACAGAGAATCTAATGGCTCTTCTATCTGACATAGAGCCAAAAGATATACATGAAGCCTTAAATGATGAATCCTGGATCAAGGCCATGGAAGAAGAGCTAACTCAGTTTGAGAAAAGCAGGGTCTGGAATCAGGTTCCCCCACCATCTCATCAAACCATAATTGGAACCAGATGGGTCTTCAGAAACAAGCTAAATGAGAAAGGTCAAGTCATGAGAAATAAAGCCAGACTGGTGGCTCAAGGTTTCAACCAACAAGAAGGAATAGATTATGATGAGACCTTTGCACCAGTAGCAAGACTTGAAGCAAACAGGATTCTGCTAGCCTTTGCAGCCTTCAGAAACTTCAAATTATACCAGATGGATGTGAAAAGTGCATTCCTAAATGGAATCATAGAGGAAGAAGTTTATGTAAGGTAGCCCCCTGGGTTTGAAGATCCTAATCATCCAGAACATGTGCTTAAGCTATCTAAAGCTCTGTATGGGCTCAAGCAAGCTCCAAGAGCTTGGTATGACAGGTTAAGTTCTTTTTTAATTAAGAATCATTTTACAAGGGGTAAGATTGATACTACCTTATTTAAGAAAGAAATTAGCAAAGATTTATTAATTGTTCAAATTTATGTTGATGACATTATTTTTGGATCAACTAATGAGTCTCTATGTCAAGAATTCTCAAGTCTTATGCAGGGAGAGTTTGAGATGAGTATGATGGGTGAGTTGAGATTCTTCTTGGGACTACAAGTTAAACAACTAGCTGATGGGATCTTCATCAGTCAAGAAAAATATACAAGAGATCTTCTCAGCAAGTTTAAAATGAGTGAGGCCAGACCAATGAAAACTCCCATGCATCCATCAACTCAAATAGATCAGGATGAGGGAGGGTAAAGCTGTATCTGATAAACTATACAGATGTATGATTGGTTCTCTTATGTATTTAACTGCCAGCAGACCAAACATACAGTTTGCCGTAGGTATGTGTGCAAGATTCCAATCTAATCCCAAAGAGTCTCATCTTACTGCTGTAAAAAGAATATTCAGATACTTGACTGGGACTACTAATCTTGGCCTATGGTATGAGAAGGGAAAGAGCTTTGATCTCATAGGTTATAGTGATGTTGATTTTGCTGGAGACAAGACTGACAGAAAGAGCACCAGTGGATCTTGTCAATTCCTAGGAAAGTGTCTCATATCCTGGTCATGCAAAAAGCAAAAACACTATTGCCCTATCTACAACAGAGGCTGAGTATGTCTCAGCAGCTGCATGTTGTACTCAAGTTCTATGGATCAAATCTCAGTTGCAAGATTATGCAGTTAGGTACTCTAAAATTCCTATCTATTGTGATAATACAAGTGCCATAAATCTTGCAAAGAACCCTGTTCATCATTCTAGATCCAAACATATTGATATAAAGCATCATTTTATAAGGGATCATGTGCAAAAAGAAAATATTGAGCTAATTTTTGTAGATACAAAGAGTCAGCTGGCTGACATCTTTACAAAACCTTTAGTTGAGGAAAGATTCAATGAGAACCTAAAATTGCTAAATATATGTTCTCTTGAATAAAAGTAAGTAGTTGAGACAAGCTCTACCATGAGCTCTGTGACTAGAGTCTCACCAGAAATGAGACTCAAGTGTCATCTGTTCAGAGATGTGAAGCTCAGACGCATCTGTCACCAGACACATCTCATGACTCATCTCAACTTGCGTCTCATGAATTTTGTGAGACGTATCCATGTGCAAAAATGAAGGGTTTGAGCCGTTGCTCAACGGTTAGTAACTGCCCACTACCTGGCAAACTAGCCGTTATCCTATAAAAGGCAGAGCCAACTACCCACAACTGCCACATTAACTCCCCACTAACGTGCAATTACTGGCTCTTTCTCTCTCTCTTCCCAGTAATCAGACTATATAAGTCTCACCTCACACTCAAACTCTCACGTTCTCTCTTCTCTCAAATGCGCATCAAGATCACAGCTCTAAAACTTCCTTATTCTGAATCATCATCCTCATCTTCTCCCGATAAGATGTCTTCCTCTGAGAAATCACAATCTCTGAGTGTTCACTCAAGCCAAGAAACCCTATCTCGCTCTCCATCTCCATAACCTAGCACTGAAACAGAGCCTTCACAAACCACCCAACCTTCACAACCCTCACCATCCTCTAAATCCACATCATCCAAGAAGAGTACCCCACTGCCTCCTCGTATGAAATCACAGAGGATTGCTGGCCAAGTAACTCAGTCTGCTGCACCCAGATCCCCTGTTCACATTGACCTCACACAACCTGGATCTTCAAAGAAAAGAAAGGAGAAAGTTACTGAAGGAAAGAAGATTTCGTTTCAGTCTGACCTCTTCTCAAACGAAGAAGTTGAAGAAAAGTTTACAAAGAGATTTTCTGAGAAGACAATCATTATTGGCAGAGTCATCTCTACTCAAGAACTAAAGGACGAAGGATGGGATCTGACCCCTTATCTGGAAAAGCAAGGATGGCAGAACTACTTGACCATGACTGACTACGTCTTTCCAAAGTTGACCAGAGCTTTCTATGCCGCCTGCTACAAAGCCAAAGGATCATCTGAGGAACAACCCCACATCATCTCTGACATCAAAGGAGTTCATATTGAGCTCACTGAGGAGTCTCTAGGAGCAATCATCCAAGCACCTGTGACTGGAAACAGGTTGTATCATGAAGATCAATGGTGGAACAACATTGGAATTCCTTCTGCAAGTGTGGGTACCTCTCTGTTCAAAGGAGGACTCATCTCAGATGCTTCATCATTACTTAATCCTTTTGGCAAATTCCTTTTTCATCTGGTTGCAAAGTGCATCATGCCAAGGGCTGGCACTTTCAACAAAGTCTATCACCAAGACTTGATGGTGATGTACCATCTCAAGCATGGAATCCCCCTCAATCTGCCTTTCCTCATCTTGAGACACATGGAACACGCCTTCCACAACTCCAAAATCAACGCCTCTCTCCCATTTGGCATGCTCACTACCATCATCATGAAGCACTTTAAGGTGGACTTCAGCAGCTGTGACAGGTCTGATGAGAGACCTGGGTATATTGGAACCAAGAACCTCAAATCCCTGAGTCTAGATGGTAAGACTATTCCCTCTCCTACTTTTCCTTTGACTAACTCCACACCTATTGTGCCTACTACCACACAGGCCTCTCCTTCTTCAAAGATGTCTGAGGCTAAAAAGAAAAAGAAGAAGACGGCATCAAAAGAAGCTGCTGAGGGATCTCAAGAAGGATCTGAGATCCCTGTCAAAGAGAAAAAGAGAAAAGTTCAACCTTCCTCCTCTGCAGAAACAGAGAAAAAGAAGAATAAGAAAAGAAAATCAAAGACTGAACCCACTCCCCAAACACAAGAAACTCCTGGAGTAAATGAGCCACAACTGGAGCAAGTGGCAGAAGAAGAGGAAGTAAGACATGAAGAAGTGGCCAGAATTGAAGAAGATGTGGCCATTGGTGAAGTAAATGTTGCTGGTGAAAATGAACATCAGAATATAGATGAGACCCTGATTCTCTCACCCCAACATCTGTCAACTCCACAGTCTCCTGCACCAGAACAGATCACTGGAGAAGTTTCCCCAGTAAGTAAGATTGTTGCTGACACACTGGTCAGCTTAGAAAAGGATGCAACTGCATCAAGTCATAACACAGCTCCAGAACAGCAACCTGAGCCAGAGATAGTGGAAGTCACACATCCTCAACCAATTTCCCCTGTAAGACCTAAGCCAACTTGCTCTACTTCATTCCCTACTCCCGGAAAGTTCTTCGTTGAGACCATATTCAATACTTCACCTCTGCCAAAATATGACCAGTCTGCACCATCTGCTGCAAGACCTCAACCAGCTGATCCACCCTCCTCTGAACCATCCATCCCTACACATCTCTCCAATTCAATTAATACCTTTCTGAATCAACTTCAAGAGGAGCAACAACAGTATCAGCAAAACCTCAACACCAGGTTGGAGGAAAATCAGAAGAAAATCTTGAAGAAGCTGCATCAACACAAGAAGAGGCAGGATGCTCTATTTGCTGGTTTTGATACTGTTCTTCAAGCCATGCATGCAATAAATGAATTTCACAAGCAGCTCAACAATCATATTACCCACCTGCCTCCATTACCTGAGTTCCCACAAACTGTGCTGAGGCCATCAGGACCTGACTCTGACTCATCCTCTTCCCACTCATCCTAGCTTAGCTAGCTTTTCATGTTTTGATAATGTCAAAAGGGGGAGAGTAGGTTAGATATCTAATGAGAGTCTTAGTTAGGATTTATTTTATTTCAGCTATATGTTTGTGAGGATTGATCTGATTGATGCTAGAGATGCAGTCAGCATCTTTTCAGTATTTTGATAAGATGCAGTGGCATCTTCTGTTTTGTAATCATCCTCATTATCCTTGTGGTTAATGAAAATTGACTCTCTAATTATGCAGTACAATTTTGTCTGATATCTTAATACATTAATCAAAGCTCTAATCAATAAACAGAAAAGGAAGCTATGATTCAGAGGGAGTTCTTCCCATATTGTTACCTCTGTTTAATCATGAGATTGCACAATTTAAAAGAGGAATGAAAATCATATCCCCATGCATCTTTCTACAAAATCTCATCAGATATATAACTTATAGTTTGCCATCATCAAAAAAGGGGGAGATTGTTGAGACAAGCTCACCCTAAAGAAGTTTTTAATATGTCAAACTAAGTAAGTTCAAATATTCAGATGAGATGCATCTTGTATTACTAACTGTGTGTTCAAGTATGGCAGAGACCTTATACATCTTGAGTTATTTCAGGAAACCATTAAGACTGAAAAGATTGCCAATTCACTTGAAAGAACCAGATTACATGCAAGGCAACACAAGATCAGAAACCATGCAGAAGCATAAGCGTATAAGGCACAATCAGAATCAATAAACAGATGCAGAAGCAATCAGACACATCAGTAAGACTAAGAGAAACAAATCAGAAAATAACGCAGCATGAGATGCACATGTCTATTGTTCAGATGTCATTCCAAGAATAAAAGAGATCTCATCATGAAGCTTTAAAGAGACTCAAGGACACCTTGAGATGCAAGCTATGAACAGATGCTAGTTCAGCTTGAGATGCAAGAACAACTTGAGACGTCGTCTCAAGAACAGACGCAGCAAGAAGAGATCTCACTAGAGATGCAACAAGAGCACAACAAGATCTGGACTTAAGACAGAAAGCGTTCTCAGTATCAGGAGACAGCAAGTCAAGTCAACTAAGAAGCATGCAAGGTCACTGGCACAGTACTTTAGACTGAAAAGCTGCTCAGAACCTACTGAAAAGACTGTGACTGATGCTGCAAGCTCCAACGGACTCCAACGGCCATAAACGGCTAGTTTCTCAAGTCCTGGTATAAAAGAGGCATTGTTGGAAACTGAGATGTGAGAGAGACTGCCTATACATCTGTGAAATCATCAAGCAGCTTATCACATCTCAACAGACATCTCAAGTACATCCATCAGCTGTCTGAAGATCAGACTCATCTCATCTTGAGATTGTTTATCTGTCTCTTTCATCTCATCTCTGTGTGTATCATTCAATTACTGTAATCAGAGTTGAGACTCAGTCTAGCTCATTAACTTCTATATACATACTGTGTATGAGCTTAGGCTAGACTTATCATAAACACTCATCAGTACCTTGTCTCACCTAAGATAGGAGTGTGCCTAGTCTTAAAGTGAGGGTGTGCGTCCTGAAGAGGCTGTAAGAATACTTGTGACTCAGCTAAGATAGGAGTGTGCCTAGGCTTAGTGTGAGTGGATCGTCCTGAAGAGGCTGTAAGAATACTTGTATTGGCTGGTTGTCAATAGTGGAAAATCTCACAGGTTGTGGGGACTGGACGTAGCCCAAGGTGTGGGTGAACCAGGATAAGATCTTTGTCCCTTGTCTCTTACCTTGCTTACACATCTAACTATATTGAAATCAGTAAGACATCTTGATAATTAAAGAGATAACTTAATTGGTAATCAATATAAGTATTAATCACTAGATCAGACTAAGCTCACCACTAAAATTGTATAAGCTCTCTCTTGTCTTAACAGAGACTCCAAGTTAATCAACTTGAGAGCAAGTCTCAACTATGAATTTTAGTGTGGAGCTGCAGGAACAGACTTGGAAGGTCTCTATTCAACCCCCCCTTCTAGAGACGTTTAGCCAACTTCAGTAACCCCATGAGTGGGAGGGGCTTTAAGTTCCTCTCTACGTGGCTCAGTCACCCATCTTTCCGTGATCAAGTTATAAGGGTTTGGACTCAGGAGAACGACTGGTCAACTAATTTTAAAAACCTCACCAATGGTATTTCCATTTGGAACAAAGAGGTGTTTGGTAATATCTTTGCAACAAAGAAGTGGATTCTTAATCGTTTACAAGGTGTTCAAAACAAACTAATGGAGGAAAGAAACCCTTTTCTTGTTGACCTTCAAGAGAGCTTGTGGAGAGACTATGATCATATTCTTGCTAATGAAGAAGCTTATCGGTTTCACCAATTTCGTGTTAATTGGCTGCAGCTGGGTGACACTAATATGAGGTTCTTTCATCAATCCACAATGGCCAAAAAAGTAATCAACAGAATTGAGGCACTGAAAGATTCCAATGGTGATTGGGTGTATGATGAAGATGAAGTGGAAAGTTTGATGTCTAGCTTTATTCGCACTCCCTACATGGAAACTTCTAATGATTGTATGGAGTAGAGATGTTCAAAACCATTCCTTGATGGTTTCATAGAGGCAATGAGCTATCTCCAAAACCCCCTCCCTAGAAGAAATCAGACATTCTCTTTTTAGCATGAGTAATTATAAGGCCCTGGGCCCAGATGGATTTCCTGCTCTATTTTTTAAGACTCAGTGGGATGCCATCCATACTTCATTTTTCAAGCTTCTCCTAGATGTGTGGCATGAACCTCAGAAGATAAAGGAGGTTAATCAAACTTCCATCACTTTGATCCCAAAAATTGAAAGGCCGGAGCTCCCCCTTCATTTTCGTCCCATCTCACTATGTAATGTGAGCTATAAGGTGTTAACCAAGTTGATTGTAAACCGTCTTCAATGTTGGCTCCCCAAGCTTATTGGCCATTCACGATGTGCTTTTGTTAAAAGGAGACAAGGTTCAAATAACGTCCTTGCCCTGCAGGAGGTTATTCATTCCATGAATAAACTTAAAGGTAATAATGCTTATATGGTGCTGAAGGTGGACATGGCTAAGGCTTACGATTGTATGAGTTGGAGTTTTGTAAAGATACCCTTCATGATACTGGTCTCCCAGACCACCTGGTTCACATAATTCACTGTTGCATCTCCATGACCAGCTCCCGAATTACGTGGAATATCTTCCCTAAGGACGTGTTTTTCTCTTCTCGCGGGCTCCGCCAAGGGGACCCCACATCACCTCTTCTCTTTGTCCTTTGCATGGAAAGGCCCTCACACCTGATTGAAGAAGCAGTTAGCAACCAGAACTGAAAACCATTCCAAGTCTGTAGAGGAGGCCCTTCAATATCGTCTCTTTTATTTGTGGATGATGTGATTCTAATAGCTGAAGCCACTAAGGAACAAGCTCTGGTGATTAAATATATCATTCAGACTTTTTGTCTCTCATCTGGCCAATAAATAAATTTCTCGAAGTCCGTTGTGTATTTTTCTCCGAATTCCAAACAACCTTTGATAAGGGATGTGTGTGATGTTCTTAATATGCAAACCACGACAGATCTTGGCCATTACTTGGGCTTCCGTATTCCTAATGGGAGAATGGATAGGAAATATTTCTCTTCTATTATGGATAAGGTTCGTAGGAAGTTGTCTTCTTGGAAGGCGAGGACGTTATCGTATGCAGGGCGTATTACTTTGGCCCAAAGTGCAGTAATGTCCATGCCCGGTTATATTATGCAGGAAAGTAAGATTCCGGGCAGTATTTGCGATGAAGTTGAGCGTATATGTAGAGATTTTATTTGGGGGTCTACCACTGATAAAAAAATGATGTTTTATGTCAATGTGTTTTGATCTAGAATCCTAATAAAATGATGTTTTATGTCAATGTGTTTTGATCTAGAATGCTGGATAGGATTCTTGGATAAGTTAATGACACTAGTATTATCACAGAAGATAGGGATTTTGGAGTACCTCATGGAATAATCTTCCATTTGATGTTTTATCCATAAGATTTGAGAATAACAACTAGCAGATGATACATATTCAGCTTCTGTAGTAGTTAGAGCAATTGTGGGTTGCTTCTTGCAAGACCATGAGATGAGTGGTTCTCCTAGGAACTGACATCCACCACTTGTGCTCTTTCTTTCCATTCTATCTCCAGCATAATCAGCATCACAATACCCTACAAGATCAAAACTTGTTCCTTTCTTAAACCAAATGCCAAGATCAATAGTACCAACAAGGTATCTAAAAATCCTTTTAACATCAGTAACATGTGACTATTTAGGAGCAGATTGAAATCTATCACATAGTCCAACAAAAAACATTATATCTAGTCTACTAGTAGTTAGGTATATCAAAGATCCAATGATCCTTCTATATTCCTTTTCAGAAACAGGTTTTCCATTTTCATCAAGATCTAAAATAACACAAGGATGCACAGGGGTAGGCGTAGGTTTAGCATCTTCAAATTTAAACCTTTTGAGAAGATCTCTTGTTTATTTCTCTTGATAAATGAAAATTCCCCTTTCTTCTTGTTTGATTTGTAAACCTAAGAATAATTTGAGCTCTCCTATCAAGCTCATTTCAAATTCACCCTTTATTAGTTCAGGAAATTCCTTACACATTTCTTCATTTGATGATCCAAAGATAATATCATCAACATAAATTTGAACAATTAGTAAATCTTTCTTGAAAGTTTTTCTGAACAAGGTTGTGTCAATTTTTCCTCTTGAAAAGTCATTCTTGAGTAAAAAATTACTTAACCTTTCATACCAAGCTCTAGGAGCTTGCTTTAAACCATATAAAGCTGTTGTGAGTTTGAAAACATGATTAGGATGCTTCTAATTTAATTTATAAAACCAGGAGGTTGATGCACATATACTTCTTCATTTATGTAACCATTTAAGAATGCACTCTTGACATCCATTTGGTATAACTTGAAATTTTTATATGCAGTAAATGCAAGAAGAATTCTAATAACTTCTAATCTAGCTACTGGAGCAAAAGTTTCATCAAAGTCTATACCTTCTTGTTGGTTATATCCTTGGGCTACTAATCTAGCCTTATTTCTAACAACCTTACCGTCTTCATCCATTTTGTTTCTGAATACCCAATTGGTTCCTATGACTGACTGTTCTTCTGGAGAAGGAACAAGGGTCCAGACTTTGTTCTTCTCAAACAGTTCAAGCTCTTCTTTCATAGCTTCTACCCGGGAATTATCCTCAAGAGCTTCATTGATGTTTTTCGGTTCAATTTGAGATAACAAGGTTGTCCCATTCTTATTTCTTCTAAATTGGGATCTAGTTCTTACACCTTTTGAGGTGCTTCCAATGATTTGAGCATGAGGATGTGTTGAAACTAGTCTCCAGCTTTTTGGAAATTCTTCCCTACCATGATTCTATTTTTCAATTTGTGCTTCTGAATCATGTGAAGAATCTTCTATTTATGGAGAATCTTTTGAGGATTCTGTCTAATAAGAAGATACATTATGATGTATGATCAGTTTGTCAAACTCATCATCTGGCTCAGAATAAGCTTTTCCTTTAGAATATAGGTTAGAATCTTTGAAAATAACATGCATGCTTTCTTATATAGTTTGATTTTTTATGTTGTAAACCCTATATGCTTTAGAAGTAGTTGAATACCAAAGAAAATAGCCATTTTATATTTTGCATCAAAATTTTCAAGATTCTCTTTATTGTTCAAGATGTAACAATCACATCCAAATACATGAAAGTATGAAATGTTAGGATTTCTTCCTTTCCACAATTTATATGGAGTCTTGTTTAATATGCTTCTAATAAAGACTCTATTAATTATGTAACATGAAGTAGCAACTGACTCAGCCCAAAAATATTTTTGAATTCCATTATCATTTAGAAGAGTCCTAGCCATTTCTTGAAGTGTTATAATGAAGTTGGTTGAATGTCTCTAGAAGGGGGGTTGAATAGAGAATTAGTGAAAATTGTTCCTGAAAATTCTTAGAGCTCAGAATTTGAAAGTTGAGGCGTGATCTCAAGTCTGATGACTTGGTGTCTCTGTTAAGACAGGTTGTAAAGCTATTTTAATTTTAAAGTTCTGTTTCAGTTTTAGATATCTCAAGATCTTTAAACCAGCTTGAAATAATTCTATAAAACAATTTTACAGTTGTTAACAAGGATAAGATAAGTAAGATAGAGAGAAGAGTAAGAGAGATGGCACAGGGATCTTATCCTGGTTCACGCACACCTTGGGCTACGTCCAGTCTCACAACCAGTGAGATTTCCACTATTGACAACCAGTCAAATACAAGTATTCTTACAGCCTCTTCAGGACGTCTCTCACACCAAGCCTAGGCACCTCCTATCTTGGCTGAGTCACAAGTATTCTTACAGCCTCTTCAGGACGCAAACAACTCACTCTAAGACTAGGCACACTCCTATCTTAGATGAGACAGGTTACAAGAGAATGATGTTTTGAGATGGATCTAGCTTACATACAATGTATGGATGGGCAGTACATTTAAGCTAATGGTTCTCTCTGCTAAATGATAATAATACAATTTATATCAGGAGAGAGATGGAGACTAAATGAATTTCTCAAGTTGAGAACTCTGAATATGAACTGCTTGAGATAGGCACTAGAGATGTCACTTGAGATGAGTTAAGATGCAGTAGATTTTCAATGATTGATCTAGTCTTTCATGATTTCTACTGTAGCCTTCAGCCTTTATATCGAAGAGTATTTGGCCGTTTATGACCGTTGGAGAGCCGTTAGACATGAGTCAGCCCATGCTTCCTGGATGTGACAAATTTTCTTTCCAAGTACATATGTCACTGTTGACAGTTGCACAGTGTACTGGTCTTTACTTTATTCTGACTTGACAACTTGACTTTTTAGACTATACTTGAGCCTTTTTATACAGGATCTGACTCTTTCTTCTGCATGACACTTAACTCTTTTCATCTGAACCTGAGACAGTATCTGACCTTGAGATAGCGTCTGATCATGAGACAACGTCTCAAGCTGCTCTTGCATCTGTTCTTTACTTGGGCTGATCTCTTGCTTATTTCTAATTTTAAGTCTCATGGTTCTTGTTTGATATTCTTGATGTAGTTCATATTGTACTGTTAGACCCGTCTCTTTACCTTGAGATAGTCCCATGGCCTTGCATCTGTTCTTGAGACAAGTCTCAAGCTGTTTCTGAATCTGTATTTTATCTGATGCTTTAGGCTCTTCATTTCTTCCTTGTTTCTTTCACATGGTGCTTTTCTTTATGATGTTAAGATCTATAATATAAATTCTAACAATGTTCTGCCACAAACTTGAGCAAACAGTAAGTAACAACAAAGGAAGCATATCATATCTTTTAAACTTTAGTGGTTTGACATATTAAAAGCTTTCTTGGAGGTGAGTTTGTCTCAACATATAACTCCATTTAAGAAGTTATAGGACATGAAAAATTATTGGAAATACCATTTTCATCAAAAAAACATTTTAAAAGAGAAGTTTTCAAATTCATCCCCATGATCACTTCTAACAAAAGCAATGTGTTAACCACTTTCATTTTGTGTCTTCTTGGAGAAAATTCTAAAAGCATCAAAAGACTCATCCTTTATGGTGAGGAATAATACGCATGTGAATGAGTAGTCATCCATAATTACAAACCCATATCTCTTACCATTAATTCTAGGAGTTTTGGTAGGACCAAATAGGTCAATATGTAACAATTCTAATGGTCTTTTAGTGGAAATGACATTTTTTAGGATGAAAACTTTAGTGAGTTTGTTTTCCTTTAACATATGCATCACATATTCTATCTTTCTCAAACTTGATTTCGGGCAAGCCTCTAACTAAATCTAATTTTGATAGTTTTGAAATAGTTTTCATATTTAAATGTCCTTCTTTTCTATACTAAATCCATTTGTCATTTTCAAAAGATGCAAAACATGTAAGATCAGATAATTCTTCTAGGCATATGCTATAGAGATTTTTTTTCCTAGTTCCAGAGAATAGGACTTTCTTGGTGGATGACTCTCTTGTCACATATAATGTTGGTTGAAACACAACTTCCTAGCCACTGTCACATAACTGACTTATGCTAAGAAAATTATGTTTTAAACCTTTCACATAATAAACATTATTAATTTGAGCAGAATTAGTCATACCTACCTTACCTATTCCTTTGATTTTGACTCTGTTGTTGTCACCAAAGGTGACTGTACCACCTTCTACTTTGTGTAGTTGGATAAATTTGCTTTTGTCCCCGGTTATATGTCTTGAGCAGCCACTGTCCAAAAACCATTGCTTTTTTTTTGGTAATTCTTGTTGGTTCCTCATCTTCTTCCTTTCCTTCCATGAGACACAGATTGACTGTTTCTTCTTCTGGATCATCTTCTGATGAGCTTTTTCTATCATCCCAGGTAGCCATCATGACTTTCTTCTTCTTTAGGAAATTTCTAGGCTCCTTCTTCAGTTTTGGACATTTAGCTTTCATATGTCTAGGCTTGTTGCATCCAAAGCATATTATTTGAGATTTTCCTCCTTCAGATTTTTGTCCTTCCTTTATGGGTGTAAAGCTTCTTCTTCCTTTTCCCTTTCTTCTCAGCATTCTTTGAATCCTCTTGGAAATGAAGGCAAGCTCATCATCATTTCCAAAGGTTGATTCTTTCTCTTCATACTCTTGTTCTCTATCTTCTGCTGAGGAATTTGCACTAGTGCTAGCCCTTTTTGAGGTGTTGGCCTTAAGTGCTATTATTTTTCCTCTTCTTAGCAGTATTTCATCCACAAGTTCTTGCTCATGAACTCTGAGAGATCCAAGAAGTTCATCTAGTTTCAAGACAAGATCCTTTGCTTCTTGAATGGTTGATACCTTAGGTATCCAAATTTTTGGAAGACTTTTAAGTATTTTTCTGACTTGCTCTTGGTTTGTATAGCTTTTTCTAAGAGATTTTAAGTCATTTACAATAATGGTGAATCTGTTGAACATTTCATCAATTTATTCATGTTCTACCATATTGAACATTTCATATTGATGAATCAAAATATTTATTTTTGACTCTTTCACCTTATCTGTTCCTTCATGTGCTATTTTAAGAGTATCCCATATTTCTTTTGCAGTAGCACATCCAACTACTTTATCATATTCTCCTTTGCTGAGTGCACATAAAAGACAAAACTTAGCTTTGGAGTTCAGAAGATATTTTTGCTTTTCTTTTGAGGTCCAGGTTTCTTTTGCTTTAGGTTCTGGTGGTTCTTCCTCCACTATTTGGACAGGTTCTCCTTCTTTTGGTTGGGCTAATATTCTGGTTCTTTTGACAGTAGGAATGGAGTTTCCTTTTTCAACAATATCCCACAAATCAATGTCTTAGGATTCTAGAAAAAGATTCATTCTATATTTCCAGTAATAATAGTCTTTTCCATCAAATGCAAGCGGTCTATTTGTAGAAGACCCTTTTGGAATGAACATTCCAGCTCCATGGTTCACCATCTTCCCTTGTTGATCTTTTTCTTCTCACACTGTTAAGTGTGTTCAACCCTAGAGGCAAGCTCTAGTACCAATTGAAGTAAATATTGCAGTCACAAGAATGGGGTTGAATTGTGAGCTTTTTAAATTTCTGCAAACACTTTTAATATATTATGCTCAAGTGATTTTATTGGCTAATATTAGAAGCTTAGATAGATAGATGAACCAATGTGTAATAGTACAAATTATTTGTATGAATCTAGTATGTACAAAATATAGTCTATTCTCATTGGAAGGACTTTCTTGCAGTAACACTTACTTAGGTATTAGATAGGTTTGAAAATAGTTTTATGCAAGTATGAAGATTATCCTATCTTATGAGTAATTAAATGAAGCTTTTAAAAAATAAAGAGTATAAGGAGAGAAGAAGGATGCTCACAGTGTTTTTATACTGGTTCACCCTTTAAACCTTAGGGCTACGTCCAGTCCCTACAGTCAGTAGGATTTTCACTTCATCAACCTCGATAGAAACAGCCTTAGCAGGCCTCTTGGTGCAGCACACTACCTAGTATTCTTTTGTAGCCTCTACAGGCTCTACCCAGTATTCTTCTACAGCCTCTGTAGGCTCCTACAATCAGTATTCTTCTACAGCCTCCGCAGGTAGGGATGTCAATGGGGCGGGGGCGGGTAGTGACTACCCGTATACATACCCGCTAAAAGTAACGGTTACCCATGCGGGTAATGGGTATCCACGGGTATTCACGAGTATCCATTAATGTTTAAGAATTTAAATTTTATAAAAAGAAACAGAGGAAATGTTATATAATATATTATAATATCATACTATATATATAAATAATCATTATGTAATACCATTACATGTTAATATATTAAGAATATCATCAAAAAATAATATAAAATAAATTATATCTCATCATAAAATGATAAAAAATCCTAATATTCAAATATATTTAATAGAAAAATATGTTTTAATGAGTATGCGGGTACCCGCGGGGCGGGTAGTATAATATCTGTCCCCACCCATTATATAAATATGCGAGTACCCATTGCGGGTATATCCACGGGTATCCATGGCTACATGTTTTTTTGACATCCCTATCCGCAGGCTTCTACACAAGATTCAACAAGAAATCTGCAGCAAAATGGCGCACCTAACTTCTGCAGATTCTACACAACTATCTCATAAAGAACTAACAACTCCTTGTTAGTCTTGAGAGTTATAATCAATGATATGAATAGAGAATTACAATAAACGGCTCAATATTACAATCGGTAAAGCACAATAGAATTTTAGTGAGCCTACACATTCTCTTTCACACTTTCCTAACTGTTTAAGAAAAACACTAAGAGATTTGCAGAAAGTGGAATTTCTCCAGAAGGTAGAGATGGTAATTTTGATGCACAGAGAGCTTCTTCTGGTGTTGTGTGTAGGGCTGCACACGGGTTAGGTTGGGTTAGTTTTGCACTACTCTTGGACCCAACCCGATTAACCATGTTCGGGTTGGGATGGGTTGGTTTTGTCATTTTTCTGTTATGGACCCAACTCAACCCGAACCGATCATGATTGGGTTGGGTTTGGTTGGGTGATGTGGTCATGGTAATTAAAAATTTAGAAAAAAGAAAAAAAAATCAAATTTATAAAAACTAGTTATTTTTTTTATCACCATTTGGACTTCATAAATTATATAAACATGTAGTTCAATGATTTTGGCACTTTGGTCATATACATATTTCAAAAATACTATAAGAAAAGTGCTAGCAACACACTCTTTGACACACTTTTTCCAACACACTCCTTGTGATTGGTTAAAAGTCACATGGGTCCCACCACATTGGTAGTGGGACCCACATAATTTAGTGAGACACATGTGAATTTTAACCAATCACATGAAGAGTGTTGAAAAGAGTGTGTTAGAGAGTCTGTTGTTAGCACTCCTCATATTATAAATCAAAACTAGAAAAAATATGACATATACTTTTCACACA
The DNA here is from genome assembly GCA_026901365.1 of Sesbania bispinosa. Lineage (NCBI taxonomy): Eukaryota > Viridiplantae > Streptophyta > Magnoliopsida > Fabales > Fabaceae > Sesbania > Sesbania bispinosa. The sequence goes on along the minus strand of QLOH01000753.1, from coordinate 49,929 downwards.
CAAATTAATTCAAATATTTAGCACAATACAGTAAATAGATGTCCCGGATAGGATATTCCACAACCATAAAAATCTCCATCTTACAAATTAATAAACTAATGTTCTATTATGGCACCAATTTTTAATTAAATTTTATTTTAGGCTTAATTGCACTTTTGGTCCCCTATTATCATCAATCCGTGATTTTGGTCCCCTTACTTTTTTTTTGTGATTTTGGTCCTCCTATTATTCCAAATTCACGATTTAGTTCAAAATCTTGGTCCCCCTATTTTCAAAATCTGTGTTAGAGAGACCACAATCGTGAATTTGGAATAATAGGGGACCAAAATCGCGAAAAAAAGTAGGGGGACCAAAATCGCGGATTGATGATAATAGGGGGACCAAAAATGCAATTTAGCCTTTATTTTATAGTTACTAAATTTAATTCAAATAAGAAAATATAATAGTTTTTTATATAGGAGGTTGGGTTGGGTTGGGTACATCGGGTTGTGCTTACCTAGACCCGCTACCCAACCCAAATAGACCCGATGACCCAACCCAACCCAACCCACCAAATAGTTGCTGGGTTGGGTTGGGTTGGTCGGGTCGGTTGAACCCATGTGCAGCCTTAGCTGTGTGTGTTGGAATAAAGAGGGAGCTCCTTTTTATAGGCAAGGTTGGCTCAACTAGCCGTTGTAATGCCTTAGAGAAGGGGTTAAGCTCTTCCCAGCTGGCCTTGTAGGAGCTGTCACTTTCATGTGACAACTTTTCTCTCTCATCAGATTTGACTGGTCATATCTTTTGGAGAGCGTATCTTCTGGAGCCAGAAATTTCTTTCTGTTTGAGCTTCCTTCTTCTGAAGCAGTTTTTGAGACATGCAAGAATACCGGGTAATTTTGTATCTTTAGCAAATAATATTTGTATTTCCAGTAAATTGAAATTGAAGTGTGTTCTTTCAATTTCTTTCTTCTGGAGCTTGATGTCAGTATTCCTTTATTTTGAGGCAATCTGATGTACTGATGACAATTTCTTCTCAACAACTTTCTTGCTTTCTGTAATCTCCTAAACAACTTTCTTGCTTTTGAAAAATGTATTTCTCCCTTTTTGGTAATGGCTTTGAAGTTTAAGGTAGTGCAAATTATTCCTTTAAGACTTTAAGTATAAACTGTTTCTTCTGAGCATATATATTGGTTGCATGAGTGTTTCTTCTGATGCCTTATCTGATTGCTTCTTCTTGACAGATTCCCTTTGATGAATTATAAGACTTTTTCTGTTCTTTCTCAATATAAACTCAATTGAAACCATTAATATGCATTTATTCATAATTATATTAAGTGTATTTTGAGAGTTTGTCATTGTGAAAACATCTCAAGAGGATTCTTGGATCTTACAACATGCACGTTGCTTAATTTGACATTGAGTTTGGATAAATTTTGGTTCTCATAATCAAATTATAATTTAGGATCGCTTGATCACTAAACTAATTTGTTGAAAGTATACATGGCTTGATGTAAGTAAAATTCTAATCAAACAAGTATAAGTGCAGCAATTAGAAAGAAAGAATATATTTTACCAATGAAAGATTTGGTTATGGATAAGCCAGCAAATTAACCTGTGTTTTCTTGAATTTTTTTCTTCTAAAAATCAATTTATACTAATTTCAATTTTAATCTCGACTTCTATTAAATCCCCTGTGTGTGTTTGGTGAGTGTAATGGTATGTAGTTGTGTGATTGAGTTCATTGAGAGATCAATCTCTAGTATACTATATTCAATTATGAATCTGTTTATTTGACTGATTATGACATCGATTAACTGGAAAAGTTATGAGATCCATTTAAGAAACTATTTAGATTTGTTGGATTGAAAAGGAAAAAATGTTTGAATTACTTAAAATAAAAAAGATCATATCACGCTATAGGAAAGAGTGGAAAATTATAAAATAGTATATTTAGAAACTCATGTAAATTGCTCTGATGAAGATGTCCTTAGGCCCATAGTCGACCTAAGGATAAGGCAACCCAAGCCATTTGCTTTAGGCCCCCCAATTATTAGTAACATCTTTTATAAAAAAATGACAAGTAAATATCATCATTGCTAAGGGTCCCTTATTAAGGTCCCCTTTTTTTCATTTGATGTTTTTAGAAAAGCTCCAATATGAAGGTTTACTTGAGGCTTCTCAACATATTATACTGATTATGCTTAACGGGAGGAGTGTTATGGACACACTCCCTCACACACTCCTTTAAACACACTCCCTTATATAAGGCCACGTCACCCAACTCTTTTGAACCGTTACCTGTTCACCTATTCTCCCAGTTCAAGTTAATATTTTTTTATTATTTATTTTGTTATCATTGAGTAAATTCTGTGGCTCTTCTCGTCATGCTATTCTTCAAGATCACCCACTAGATTGGTGTTACTGCTGAATGTTTCTTCAGATTGCTAGAGGGAGAAAGTTCCTCAAATTGTAATCTTTTTTGTCTTTTTTTTCTTTTGTTTTTGTTCTTCCCTTGTCATGTTACCAAAAAAAGTCCCTAAACAGGGAGGCACTTCACCTTAGTCCTCAGCCACTGCCTTGGTCGACGGTAGTCCACAAGTAGGAAGGGAATTTTCTCTTCACCATTGATGGCGGCTAAACTGGTTTGTCATGTTTCTCTTCGTATTCAATTTCAGTCCTATCCTTGTGTATCGATCTCTTTCTCCTTCTCAGCCCAATGTTCTTAGCGAGGTTGATTTTGTTTTTATCAATGAAGTGAATTTGAGTAACAATAAGAAAAGTAGCTTATTTATTTATTGGTTTAAATGTTTTTTATTTTTTCAATTTTATGCAGTAGACGAGAACATCTCGACAATTTTGTGGATGCTCATATTTTGTCCTTCCAGTATCTCTTTTTGTAGTGCATTTTTAAAAGGTCTAAATCATGAAGATGGAAGTGTTGTTGCAACTGTCTACTGATTGAGAAATTTATCACATTCCTCTTACATATTAGTATGGGTGTCGGAGTTAGATGTGTATAATGAGAAACTTTGGGATTCTCAATTAAATCATGGCTAATCTCAGATGCTTACTTATGTGTTAGCTTTTGAAATGCTTTTGATGAATAATTTCCTTACCTCTAACTGATAAAACTGGTGGGGCTTTTACTGAGAAAATTGATAGGCTAAGGGTGGGAGGAGAAGGGAAAGGGTAGTTGTAATTGGGGGTGACTGTAAGTTTGTAACTTACCAGGAGAATAGGTAATCTAGTAATGGGTCATAAGAGTTGGGTGGCGTGGCTTCATATAAGGAAGTGTGTTCAAAGGAGTGTATCCATAACATTCCTCTTGTCAGTGACATCTTTTATAAAAAATGACAAGTAAACATCATTATTGCTAGGGTCCCTTTTTTAAGGTCCCCTTTTTTCATTTGATGCTTTTAGAAAAGTTTCAATATGGAGGTTTACTTGAGGCCTCTTAACATATTATCTGGATTCTGCATAAGTAACCTCTAATGCTTGCAAGTGGGAGTTGCTTAACTTTTTAGTAACCCATTTTTGAAAAACTAGTTTATTGGAGAGCAACCACATAGGAACTCAACATGGGGTTGGAGTTGCAAATGACAACGTTTTATGGTGGGTTCCATTACAAGAGTCAAAATGTAAGAGCCAAGTAAATTACAATGTCCATTTAAGTATATTTTTTAATTGCTAAGGGTTTGTTTTAAGTTTTTAACAGTAGAGAATCGATATTATGGAAATTGATTTTAAATCAATTTAATTTAACGTGTTTTGTAACTTATGTACAATTTATTTTCAATAATTGATTCTAAAATTGATTATACCCAATTATAAATTAAACATACACAAAATTTGAAAACAACGAATTGCTTAAAATAAAAAAGACTACACAACATTACAGGAAGATAAAAAATTTATACTACAATAGATGTGCCCTTACAAATAGATAAACCACTTTGATAACGGTGGATTATGAAATATACTTCCTTCAGTCCTTTTTATAAGACACTTTTCAATTTTAATACACATTTATTACTATTTTTTTATTTACCCGTATTAACTTTAATGTCTTTTCAATTATGAATTGAATGTTAGTGAAGTTAGTTAATAATATTAAATAAGGGTAAAACTAAAAAGCTAAACTATTTTTTAAAACTCCAATAAAACTAATTAATTTTAACCACTTTTATTAGTATGTGTAATTCGGTCAAATGTGCTTTATAAAAAGGACCAGATAAAATAAATTAGATTAAGCTTATAAAATTTCATAAAAATTGAAAATTAATTGATACTTTATCAAACTAATTTATTTTAACATATAAATATGTTTTTAAAATATAAGTAAAAGTCCACTATTAGATAACATACCTACGAATGTCTAAATTATCTGAAATTTGATATACATGATCATGAAGGTAATACAATGTGATTCAACGATTGAATTGGTCAAATTCTCATTTTATAAAAAGTTATTAAGAGGTGTAACTCTTAAAATTTGACACCTGGTGTCAACAGATCTTGACTCTATGTGTGTGTATGTGTGTAAGGAGATATATCAAGTGAGAGGGGTTGTTTAGTGTGAGAGTGAGAAGTTTAAACCACTAGATCTTTTCATAAATGGTCAAGATTAAAAACAAAGTCACATGGCTTTTATAAACAGGGCCGACCCAACATATATGTTGGCCTAAAACAAATGAGATATTGTATTTGTACAACAAGGTAACCTACAACAATCTACATGAGTCACGCGTCACACTTGCTTTCGTTTAAAATAATAGAAAAAAATGGTCATGTCACTTGCTGTTAAAAAGAAAAATAATCATTATTAATTGTAAAAAAAGCAAACTGCAACTTGTTTAAATAAAGTACAATAAAAGTAACAATATCGAAATTAAAAAAGTTAAATTTTCTTCATATCAAATTGCAAGTTATTTTAAAAAAAAAACTTTTTATTTATTTCAAAATTCCTCCCATTTATGTGTATGAAATTGCGTGGCTGCTGTTTGCATTTTTTCTTCCATCCACTCTTCTCTCCCACGTTTTCCTAAATAACTTGTAGCCCCTTGTCTCCATTGTTTGCATTCTTCATGCTCCATTCTTTTTAACCAAGTTATCAATTATTTATAACTTATAAACATACTGTTTGTAACTAACTGAGATGAAGTTTATAATTTGTTCAGATTCAATTTATAACCAAGTAAAGAGTGATTCATAAATTCCCCATGTTCATATTTTAAGCAAGTAAAGCAGAGTTTATAACTTATAAGCATGCAATTTGTAACCAACTGAGATAAAGTTTATAATTTATTAACAATCAGCTTATAACCAAATTAAAAAGTGGTTCATAAATTCCTCATGCTCAGACTTTAAGCAAGTAAACCAAAGTTTATAACTTATAAACATTCAGTTTGTAACCAATTGAGATAAGGTTTATAAACATACATCGTACACGTGCGCATGTAGGCTCTAAGTGTTTCTCTCTTTTTTACATTATTTCAATTTTTTATTTTTTAAATAATAAGCGGTAGCATGATGGTAAAAATCTTTTCTTCATTTGTACTTTTATTTAAAAGCTAGCTGCACTTATTTAAATAAGCTGCAGTTTACTTTTTCTGCAACTGATAATGGTTGTTTTTCTTTTTAACGGCATTTGACAAGGCCATTTTTTCTATAGTTTTAAATGGAAACAAGTGTGATGCGTGGCTTGTTGTAGATTGTTGTAGGTTACCTTGTTGTACCAATACAATATCTCAAAGCAAATTATAAGATAGAGACATAATTCTAAGGGATAGACAGACACACACACTTGAAAAATATGAGTCTATTTTTAAGAAAATAAACTTATATTAAATTTCTATTTTTCATAAGGAAAAATATTTTTAATTATTATCTATTAACTAATGATTAGTAATATTTTTATATTTGATATAAAGATTTTATTAAATTTTGGGTGAAATATGTTTTTAATCCTTATAAATTTACTCATATACTTGGGTTTGGTTTGCATAATTTAAAACCATTGTATTGGGTTTCTCTTTTCTTAAAATCACCTCAAATTAATCCTTAGCACCCCATTCGCTAGCGACTAAAAATACACTTGATAAGAAATATTGGAGATTGAAAACACACATGATAAAAACTAATTTGGAGTGATTTAAAAAAAGAGAGACTCAACACACCAATTTTAAGTTATGAAAATCAAAATCAATTTATTTAATTTTACAGAAACTACAAACATTTTTTAACCTTGATTTAATGTATAAAATATATATAAAAAATTTAAGGCCTTATAACATTAGATACTCAAAACGATTGCTTTACCGGTCTCCCATAAGACAAATCGTGTTTATAAGTAATCATGTGACCACTAAATTATCAATCTTGACCCCTCACATATAGAGGTGTCAAAATGGGCTACCCGACCCAGCTCGCATCGGGTAGCGGGTTTGTGTGGGCCGGGCTAAAATACTTGGCAAAAATTTGGTCCTATGAAATTAGTGCCTGAGCTTGGTCCTATATGCGGGTAGCGGGCTTGTGCGGGCCGGCCCGGTTAAAAGAAAAAATTAATTTATTAAAAAATATTGCTCATTAAAAATTATAAACAATTATACTTTTACAAAACTAAAAAAATTACAAATAATAAAGATTATTTTACAAAATATTGACTTTGTTAGTAATTAAATCTATAATTTTATATCCTACAAATAATAAAGATTATTTTACAAATGGGCTGTTTAAAAAAATAAAGATTATTTTACAAATGGGTTGTTTAAAAAAATATTGGTTTGTTTTTTTCACAATACTATCATACAGAAATAGAATCGCTCCCAATCTTGATTTCACCCTTTTCAAATAACTATTCTTCTTATTGCATTCATTTTGTTCGAGGTTTCTATCTCTGCACTCTCGCCCAATTCTTTTGCACTTCAATGTTCTGAGCTTTAGATTTTTAAATGTTGTTAACTTGCACTGTTCGGTTTATTTTTCCTACCCATTTTAACATTGATATTGGAATGAGAGTTATGGTAAAAGGTCAAATGGCAATTTAAAAAGCTGGATCTGTGCTTGAGGGCGGCGCTGGACAGCAAAGAATTTGGGAAAAAAAAATTATCGGGCTGCCCGGCCCGAACCCGTTTAAGACCGGACTTTTTTAATTTCTGGGCTAAAAAGCCCGACAAAAATACACGGGTCTCTAATTTGACTGTCCAAGCCCTCCCATTTTGCGGGTTCGGGTGGGCCGGCCCGGTTGGGCCTACCCATTTTGCCGCCTCTACTCACATATGATTGTATCGTCACCACTTCTGATTTGGAGTGTGTTTGGCAAGGTCAATAAGTTAGTAGCTACTAGCTTATTTGAGTAACTTATAAGCTAGTTTGACCAACACAAAAGTGTTTGGTAAGGTACCTCAAAGTAGTTTATTTTAGGAGCTTCTAGCTTATACGCTACAAGCTACTTCACCTAGCTTATAGCTTGTAACTTATTTAATTTTCTTCCATCACTATCCCTTATATTTTAATACATTTCCCTTATTATCCTTAAATTTCTTTTTACCTATTATTACCTATTTTTAATTTTAGTGACAAAAATCTTTTAATTTCCTTTTACCGATTATTACATGTATAATAAATAATTTAAAAATTATGAATAAATTAAATTGTTATTTTCTTTTCACTATTTTATGAATTTTTTTTATATTACACTATTTATTTTATCAATTTCACTATTTATTTTAATTTTCAATTAAATATTTCACCACTAAAAGGTTTAATAAGAATTTTATTATTTTTTTAAAAATCTAAAATTATAATCACATAATAATATATTTTTGTTTACAAAACACAAATTTATATAATAAAACTTATGTAGTTATGTTTTTTTATGTCATTTTACATTTACCAACTAGCTTATCAGCTAATTTTACCAAACACTTCTAATTCAATAAACTAATTTATCAGCTCGAAATTTATAAGTTAAGAATTTATCAACTAGCAGTTAGTTTATCGGCTATCAGCTAACTTATCAGTTTGTTTTATCAAATACACCCTTCGTGATTGAGATTGAGATCGGTCCCATTTATATGATAGTATTTTTTTTTGGTGAATTTTATAATAGTTTGAATACTCCAAACTTGAGCTTATATTTATCACATAAAAACACGGGTAAAGTAAAGTGAACTGATTAATGAATATTTGGTTTCATGTTAAAAATTTATAACTCTTTGGATTATTAAGTAGTGTTGAACTAGTAACTTATAACCACAAGGGGTGGGTCCGAGCAAGACAGAATCTCGTATAGACATCGTATATATAGGTCGCAGGTTCGAACCCCCACTCGTCCCTTTAGGGTGAGGTAAAATGTAAGTACCTTTTATAAGTGCTCAAAGAGCCTGAAGGCATTATAAAAAGAAAACTAGTAACTTATTTTGCCATTTTGCCATAAAGACTAAAGTTATTTGTTATTAATCTATTTGTAGCATTGCAAACTTAATTTTATCAGTTAAATCAAAGATACTGTGAGAATAATACAAACTCGAAAATTTCCTGTTCTCCGCATCCTTCGGGATCAGAAAATTCCAAAAAAAGAAAAAAGGGTCAAATATTTCAGAAGAAAAAATGGAAAAGAGAGGGAAGAAAATGAAGATATAGAAAGAGAGAGAAGCAATGGTGGGTTGAAGTGGCGAAGATTGAGGAGAAAGCAGTGTATATGGGTGGTGGAGGAACTCTCGCGGATGGCATTCGTCGATTATTCCATCGTCGCTCTCCTATTAACTCTCACGTAATTGATCATCACAACAACGACGACGACGCTGTTGGATGCAATGCTAATAACAACGTTAACAATGCCAACGTTAACAACAACAAGAACATTAACTCTTCTTCTTCCTTGAATCTTCTCAAAGTACCTACACGCTCCAATTTAATACCTTCTTCCATGGATCGTAACAAAAAGGTTCCATTTTAAAAACAAATCAAGATTATTTCTTTTCTTTTGGGGTTCCATTTTTATTATTATTCGTCTTAATGAAGATCTACCCTGTTAGCTTTCACATAGAAAAATGTATTCTTTTTCTCTGCGATCTGCTTTTGTCATACCATGATGCTTTGTTTTTGTAGTTTAGCTTATTTGGGTAACGGGTGCCGCCCAAGATTCAATTTTTTATTAACCCTTTTTTGTGTTTGTTTGATTCTTCTGTTGTTTTATGATTTACCATTTATTTAATCATTTGGGTTATATTATATCTATGTTGAGTATTTTGGTTTTGACTTGTGCGAGTCTGGTGGTTCTTTTTTTATTTATTTGAATAATGGCATGGAGCTATTTTCTGTCCCATAGAATCTGGTTTAAGTTTTGTCTATTAAAGTAGTGGTTTGATGGTGTGTATTCTGAAGTTTCTAGTGTTTGACTTTGATTTTGATATGCTATCACAAAAAGAGTACAATGTGAGGAAGTGCCAAACTTTCTTGTCATTGTTAGTATGTGTGAATTTGCAAGATTGTCTTAGTTTTGTTTTATGATGCTTCCTACATTAGATCAAAGGATTTATACATGGTTTAGCGTTGAAATTTGCCAAAGTCAAGATTGTCATTGGTTTAGCGTTGAAACTGACCAAACTCAAGTTTGGATTTTATAATGCAACTATTTATAGAGTTGAAAATGTGAGTTTAAAATGTTTCAACGTTAAACCAAACATGATTTAAGTTGTGGTCCTCAAATTATGTATTTGTCTCTTTCTTCATAATTGTTTCTGATTATCAAACAGGGTGCACCAGAGGCAGAGTTTTTTACTGAGTATGGAGAGGCAAATAGGTACCAGATCCATGAAGTGGTTGGAAAAGGAAGTTATGGTGTTGTGGTTTCTGCAGTTGACACTCATACTGGGGAAAAAGTTGCTATTAAGAAAATCAATGATGTTTTTGAGCATGTATCGGATGCCACAAGGATCCTAAGAGAAATTAAACTCCTCCGTTTACTCCGACATCCTGATATAGTAGAAATTAAGCACATAATGTTTCCTCCTTCACGAAGAGAGTTCAGAGATGTCTATGTTGTGTTTGAGTTGATGGAGTCTGATCTTCATCAAGTAATTAAGGCAAATGATGATCTTACTCCTGAACACTACCAATTTTTCTTGTACCAGCTTCTTCGGGGCCTGAAATATATACATACAGGTATCCTTGTAACAAAGTCCTTGGTTTTTGCAGATAGTTATATTAAACTAAAATAGTGTTTTTCTTGCAGCAAATGTGTTTCATCGTGACTTGAAGCCAAAAAATATTCTAGCTAATGCTGATTGCAAACTAAAAATATGTGATTTTGGGCTTGCTAGAGTTTCATTTAATGAGGCTCCATCAGCTATATTCTGGACTGTAAGTATTCTATCGTTCATACCATGGCATTCTGTTGCACTTAATTCTATCCTGCCTTTTAAAATTTCAGCAGGAAATTGCAATCAAGTTCATTATTTCTGTTCCACAAATTATCCTTCTTAACATCTTGCTGACTCATTTTACCTACTCTTAACTAAGGACTATGTTGCAACTCGGTGGTATCGTGCACCTGAACTATGTGGTTCTTTTTTCTCAAAAGTAAGCTTGTTTTCTTCTTTGTACCTTGCACCCCCTTTTTCTATAGATTGTGTAATGTATTGCTCCAAATCCAATCATGCCTAATTATGTTATATATATATAGTCCTATTCTCTCTTGTCATATATTTCAATTCTGAACATTGGCTTGATATGTATATATAATATTTTTTAGGTGGAAATACTTTTTGAATTTAGAGTTAGTGCGCTAATTTTCTTGTTCTTACCATATATGTGGTGATAATTGCCATCACAAAAATCCTTGGCTTGTATTGGTTTATTTTATAATTTATTTTTCCTGAGAGAAAGGAGGAAAGTACAACTAGGGGAGGATAGAATAATCTCCAAAACAACAAGAACTAGATGCAATGGGACAAAGAAAGAACACAAGAATTGTTAGTTGTTGCCTATATCTAAAGGGGTTGTGATTTATGTCATTCTTTAAACCTCTCTTTTGTAGTCTGTATATATTTTATCAAATATCAATTGCTACATATATGTCATATTCTGTTCTGGTTGTTTCTTCATTATCCTTTTGTGGAAGTCTTTTATGCACCAAAGCAGTTACCTCTTCAATCCTCCCCTACCTAGGTTGTATACAATATAAGAAGTTGAATATACTAAAAACATTGAAGTATGCATGTAATTTTAAATCCTTGTCTTTTGCAGTATACCCCCGCAATTGATATTTGGAGCATTGGATGCATATTTGCAGAAATGCTCAGTGGCAAGCCATTGTTTCCTGGGAAAAATGTGGTGCACCAATTGGATCTCATGACTGATTTGCTTGGTACTCCTCCTGCTGAATCTATTTCGAGGGTTAGTTTATCCAAATCTAGTTTGTAGTTTTTAAACATCAATAGGCAAACTCATAGCATGCTGTAATGAGTCTAATGACTAATGATATTAAATTATTAATTATAAACATATATTTTTCCCGTTTTGAAATACTTCATGTCTTGTGTTTTTAATATCTACCTTATCATTTGTTGCAATAAATGCCTTTCAAGCTTTACTTCCTCTCCCTTGTCCTCTATTAAATAATTTTAATTTTAATATTAATTTTACAGATTAGAAATGAGAAGGCTAGAAGATACCTTAGTAGTATGCGAAAAAAGCAACCAGTTCCATTCTCCAAAAAATTTCCAAATGCAGATCCATTGGCTCTTCATTTGCTGGAGCGATTACTTGCATTTGATCCTAAAGATCGTCCAACAGCTGAAGAGGTTGATCTTCAGTTACCTTGATGATTACCGGAGGAGAAATTTTGTTGAATGTACCAAATGAAATATCTGTAAGATATTTATGCAGATATAATTTACCAGGTTCCTTATTTTTATGTTATACTTGTAATTGCAGGCACTATCTGAGCCTTACTTTCATGGTTTGTCAAGTGTGGACCGTGAACCATCCACTCAACCCATTTCAAAACTAGAGTTTGAGTTTGAGAGAAGAAAATTGACCAAAGATGATGTTAGAGAGTTGATTTATCGAGAGGTATAGCCATGCATTTCAATGAGTCGCTTCAATTTATTGTCTTCTTCTTAGTGCCTTGGAAATAGTGATTAGTTATACATTTGTACTAAACAGATTTTAGAGTATCATCCTCAGATGCTCCAAGAATATCTTCAGGGTGGAGAACAAACAAGCTTCATGTATCCGAGGTAGGACTTTAATACTGAGAAGTCCTATCCATCCATTTCTCTAACTTGATTGTCTTCAAGATATCTGGGAGTGCTATCATACAATGACTTTTAAATAATTTATTCCCTATGCTAATTATCTTGTATAGTCTATTTCTATTATTCATACTTGAAATAATATTTTTCTTCTTTACAGTGTGCTCAAACTTCATCTCCTAACATTTGTTGTGAGACTGATAATTATAAATATGGCTTCTATCATAAGAGTATTTGATTTGGTGTTTGGGTTTAAGGAGTTTTTGAAAGTACTTATAGTGCTAGCAGGAATTGTACCTTATCCCAATGATTGTTAGTCTGGGTTTTTCATAATTCATGAATTATATTGTGATGGTCTGAAAAATGGCATATATAGGTAGCCAGGTTAGGATGATCTGAACCTCTGTGGCTGAAGCCCTGAACTACCTATGGATTTGAAAATTGATGGCTTGATGCACATGTGAAAGCAGACATGCTTTGGTGTGTTTGTCCTGCCTCTAGGAATGTTCTTTCATAAATGAAACAAGATATTCAGCCTACCTAATTTCATAACCATTATCAGGACCCCCTTGTATACATTTATTGTTGTTACACCAAGGTTCTGATAGATTTTTTCTATGAAAATTCATGTACAGAACTAGAGCCTCCATTAGCAAAACGGCATGCATATTTTCCATACTATTAAACTTCCAACTCCTTATAATTATCAGTTTTTTGTTGATGATTCTTGTACAAATTAAAGGTTTGACTCCTCAGAAGCAACTGGTGGTTAAGTGTGTGTTTTACAAGTGATCTAATAACTGTGGAATGTGGGTTCCTTAAAACTGTTGCATGCTTGGGATTTTAATCAGTAACTCTGTGTTATGTTGTTACTTGTTACACAGCGGGGTTGATCGGTTCAAGCGACAGTTTGCACATCTTGAGGAGCATTATGGCAAAGGTGAACGAAGCACTCCATTGCTGAGACAACATGCCTCCTTACCTAGGTAAGTTTTGGTTAAACATCTATTTCCATTGGAAGTTTCTAGATTCAAACTTGGTAAACCTGTTCAATACTAGATTTGTACTTTTGTAGACTTGCACATTGACCATTATCAGTTTTAAATTTTAATGCAGATTATTATTGTCTCTACAATCTTCATAGATGAGACTGGCATTTACGCCTGCAAACTTTATCTTTGATGTTTGAGTCATGCATTGACTATGTCAATTTCACTTTTTTCAGAGAGCGAGTTCCTGCTCCCAAGGATGAGAATAATCAAAACAATGATTTTGAACAGCCAACTGGATCAAATCTTCAGAGTCCAGGGTCTGACGTGACACGTAGCCTGTTGAAGAGTGCCAGCATTAGTGGTTCAAAATGTATAGATGTGAAAAAAAGTAAAGATCCAGAGGTATTTAACTCTCTCTTTCAAGTGCTGTCCTTGTGTTGGGTAAAATGGAGAGAAAATCATTACAATATCCGATAATTGGTTATAATTTCCATGTTCAACCAAGTAAGATCACAGTGTCTTATTGAGATTTTCCTCATCCATCTTATATATATATATCTTGGTATTTAGAATTGTGTATATTTCGAACATGAAATGAAACCTTACAAATTAGTCCTTTCAATATTCTGCCATTTTTTTCCTTTCAAAATTTTGGTTTGCCTGGCATATTTCAAGTGTTTCTAAGAATACACAATAATCTACCTTCAAATGATCTTTGTTTATTTTCAAATTTGCACTCTTTGAATACATTTCTATCCTGATTATGTAATGTTGATGGTATTATTACTTTTTCCATAGGAGGAGCCAATTCCAGAGGTCAATGATGAGACAGTGGATGAGTTGACAGAGAAGATTGCTGCTCTCCATGCTTAGTTCAAGCTTTGATTCATAATTTTGATCTAATTTTCATAAGATTCAGAAGACTTAATTGAGTCCTATGCCCCTTTCCACAAAGAGAAAATGAGTTGTTGCATAGAAACCTACTTTTATTTTTGGGTAGAAACTAACTGTAGGACTCTCCATTATTATAAACTACCATTTTGTATTAACACAACAAGTCATGTAAGTATCTATTTGTGTAATAGTACTCACTATTACATCACATTGTATATTATTACTCAATATTCATTCTTAAATAGCAGGTAGGGACAATCCCAGTTGCATTAATTTCTTCTCGTGAGAATATTAGCAGAAAATGCTTTAGCTTTTGCATGTCTTTGAAGGCGTCAACTTCATATATATCATACTTTATGACCCCGTTTGGATATAACTTATGGAGAAGAATTTCTAGAGGAAAAAAAGAGAATAAATCAAATAGTTTAAATGAATTCAACTTCTCCATAAGTAAAAACTAGTCTTTGTAGTCCACCTTCTTCATAAGCTCTCCCATTTAACTTCTCCATAAGTAATTAATTTCAACTTATGGAGAAGTTAAATTCATCTTATCTCATTGATTCATTCTATTTTTTCCTCCAGAAGTTCTTCTGAAGAAGATGTATCTAAATTGGGCCTATAAATCCTTTGGTGGATGTATAAGATACACATTTCTTTAAAATGATTTTTACTTTCAGATTATTAAATTTTAAAATGTTATTTAGTTAATATGTTTTATTATGACAATTAGACATTAATCACTGCTTTTTTAACATTTTTAAAACTAAAGGAAGTGACTATATATGATCTTCAATTTTGGTATTTATTTTAAAATATTAAGAGTCTTTATCTAAATAAAACAATATTTTAATGTGATGTACAATGATGACTGGGATTTTAATTTATAATTTCATGAAAACTATCCAAATCTTTCATTGTTAGCATTTTTCATATACTTTTATTATAAACATACAAACCAATTGCGCTATTAATGTTCAAAATGTGTATAGACATTTGCCACTGCTTTTTTGGGTAGGAATAATCCATGATTGATAATGAAATTAACAGTTAACATGTGTATAGACATTTGGAAAAAAAAAATTCTAAATTTTTACCAACCCAGAATATGCTTTGTACAAAAATCAAATGAGAGTGAACCATATCCATACTATATAATTTTATGAATCCATCAATCATGACCATCCTTTTTACAGTGATTGATTCACACAAAAAACTCTGTAACTGTTACAGAGGGCATGGAACATGTGATCTTTGGTCAAGGTGAAGCATGGAAAGCAAGAATTAAGACAAGAATAAAAAGAGAATAAAAGTTGAGCAGTTCTAATAGCCAAGGTAAAAAATAGTGAGGGGTGAATATTGAGAAGAAGAAAGAAGAAAATCATGGGATCAAGACATTTGGTTGAACCACTTAACAAAATGGGGAAAGGTGGGTTATTTCTTCCTTGGACTTTAGAGAGAAAAAAGAAAAAGAAAAAGAAAAAGAAAATCCACATAACCCATATTTGTATCATGTGAAAGAGTTTTCTCATTTGGGAACACTAAAATGGTATAATTCTCATTAGTTAATCAGCAAAATGTTGCAAATTGTGAACATTTATTGAGTTGTACACTTAATGTAATGAAGGAGATTAATTATAAAGCAAATTTCCAATTTTGTGTTGCCCTGAAGACAAATTGTTGCTACATGAATCTAGGCCAATCCTTAGTCCATTTCTCTTCCATCAAACAATCCCTTGTATAAAACACTTTTATTTACCTAATTTGTGGCAGATGTGAAAATATCTTCTCTTCTACTTTTTTAATTTGTTAAACAAGTTAGTAATGTTTAAGTGCTTTGCATGGCAACTTCAGTTTGAAAAATCATGTGTGGCTAGCTACATATGTTTTTTGCCCCTATTGTTATCTATTTGTTTTTTTGTGGAAGTCATTGTTGCTGGATCTTTGTTTAGGTGTATCAGAAGTAGTGATGCACAAGAACCAACTACAAGAGTATGTTCAAAAGTATGGTTTGCCATTGCCAATTTATTAAGTAGAAAATGAAGGATTTGCTCATGCCCCCAAATTTAGGTCTACTGTATTGGTGAATGGAAAGGAGTATAAGTCCAGGCTGACATATCCACATAGAAAAGAGGCAGAACAAGAAGCTGCAGAACTTGCTCTTAAAAGCATTAGTGATGACATTAAGAATGAGGAATGCACCATTCTTCCTGTAAGTTTCATCCTTCATACATCTCATATTTTTGTCTAAATCCCTCTGTATGCTTTCACAATGTTCAATTTAAGAGTTTTTATGATCCAAAGATAAAGCAACTAAAGCATTCCTGAATTCATTTGACCAAATTAGAGTCATGGGGACCAAATTAAAACATGATAATGCAGTTCAGGGTGTGTGACTTGAAGCACCTACTTAGCAATTTAGGTGTGAATTCATAGTAGAAAAGAAATTAATGGATAAACTTGTTTCATAGAGGCTGTTATCTTATAGTGTGTTTGGTTGAGATTAAGAGGCTCTTACTAAATATTTCTCATATAGATCTTTTCTAAAACAATCCAATTATTATTGATTAAGTGCATGTTTGGTTTAGGGTTGAAACGTGATAAACTCACGTTTCTAACGCTATAAATAGTTACGTTAAAAAATTCAAATTTGAGTCTAGCCAGTTTTAACGCTAAACCAAACATACACTAAAAATAGTTTCACCTTTTACACGTGCATACATATGATACATACACATAGCTAGCCATATCTTCTGAAGAGAGCTCTCATGTCTTCATTCTAAGTTTCTAACCATGATTTGATATCTTCAAATAAATTAGCTTCTATATGATTATCCTACTAACTGTTGAAGGTGTTTTGGTATCACCTAGGATCTAATGTATTGCAAATCAATCCTGAATGAATATGCTGTGAAAAGGAACCTAAAAATTCCACAGTATATAACAACTCAAGAAGGAAAGTTGCATCCAGTTTTTGTCTCTACATTGGTATTTAATGGTAAGAGTTACACTGGCAAAGTTGGCAAAAGCAAAAAAGAGGCAGAACAACTTGCAGCATTTGCTACTGTCCAATCTCTTCTTGGTAAGGATTTAATCATGAATTCTGTGTTTATGTTATGGCTAATGAGCTATACTTCAAAGTTCAAACATGTGTCTCTATTTCACAGAATCCAATTCTTGTGGTTATCTTCATCACATAATCAAGTCCAAGACCAAAATTTCTGAAAAACTACATCAGGGTAATCACTTAGCCAGATTGAAGAGTCACTTCTCACTCTTTGTAGAGCCAGGTTTTATATAAGCAACTATATATGTCTTATTGAAGCTAAGTGTATGTGTTTATCAGGAACTGACAATTGTTGTTTGTTGCATGCATGCCTGGAAGATTGTTCAATGCCCGTGATTGATATTCCTGTAAGTTGTTGATTTCTATATAATAAGATCATAAAAGAAACTTATGAAAGAAATTTAAATTACTTTTTAAAATTTGGATTTTCTAGAGCTAGAATAGATAGATGTAATGCCATCTGGTTGTGTTGTACTTTTTTAAGCAATGAGTAATCAATTATTTTCATCTTGTTTTCAGCTTTCAACTGTGAGCATTTGCTCTTGGGATCAAACTAATAATAAGAGAAAGCTTAGCAGTGTTTGTGTGGGAAGTAAGAAACTACCAAGGGAAGATGGTGAGTTTCTTTGGTTGTTTCTCTATGTTTCCTACCATATCAGTTATGCTTTTGAGATGAAAACTGATATATCAGTATTATAGACATTTAGATTGAATAATGAAATAAGATACCAATATCCATCGCTAATGTCTTACTTTTGTAAGATTTTGAAGCTTAGCATTCTTAAAAACTATATTTTTTTTTCACTTTTCATTATTGATATGGTATTTGGATGTTGTTATTTGGTATTTTATTTAGTGGTTTACATGTATGAGAGTTTGCTTTGTGGACTTTTTCATTTGATTGCTTAGTTAATAGAGGCTGGTTACATAAATGAACAACTTCTATTTACTTTTCATGTGGACATTAATTTTAAATAAAATGCTATTTAAATATCAATAAGTGAGTTTTAAGGTGAATTAAATGCTTTGGGAAACTATAGTAAAATTTAATAATTAATTTTTTTGGTCAAAAAATTTAATAATTAAATTGTCACAGCTAAAAAACCAACTTGTGTTGGAGCTGACCCTTACTTAAAATGTGATAGAAGCCCAAAAACCCAAACTGATAAAGGGAGAAGTGGATGCTAGTGTTGCAGCCCAAGTTGTTGAAAATGGAGGTGCAGTTTCTGCAGACCCAAGCTCAGGGCCTGTCCGAGTCAGTTCCATGCCTTACTGGTGGAAGAATTACATGTCCTACTAAAATTTGAATTATGTGGTTTGTTAGAATGTTATTCTATTTTTCTGTTATAATTTTAGATGATAGATATTGTTGAAATTTTAGGAGTTTGTTATGTGATATAAGGCCATTATTGGCTGTTGTTTTGGAAACATTAGTGTAAGTGTCATATGTAGAATGATTGAAGGCAAAAAACTTAGAGCTAATTTGAAACAATTTCTGGCCTTATTTGATATTTTTTAAAAATAAATTAGGGGGCTTTGAAAAGAATTTGTGAACTTAATCCTATTGTCACAATTCACATTTTGCTAGCAGATTTATCTCCTCTGATGTCTCCATTGACTTTATCTGCTAATGCTGTCAGGCATTAGTCACTGCTTAGTAGGGAGAATAAAGTTTGGAGGGTATATTCTAAAAGGAATAAAGAGTAGGTGGTTAGTGATTTTATTTTCTTTTGAAAATACATGCATATTTTAGTTTCACCACTGAGTTTCCTCAAGATTCATTGAGATAATTGCTTCTCTGTGGACTGGAGCTATTTTAAAATACAATTTATAATTTTGAACAATGATTTCAAGAATCTGTTCCAATTGGAATGGGTATCACAGTTGCTCATTGGATGTATGAATGAAATGCCTTGGCCTGTTTCTGAACTTAATGTATTTTCAGCCATTGTTCACTCTTCCAGCTTCTTTGCATGTGATGTTTTAGTATATATCTTACTAATTCATAACTGCAATCTAGTGAGTCAAAATACATCTTACTGGTCTACAGACTACATGAAGGCGGATTTTAGAACACACATGTGGTTGATCAATATGAAAAGGAGGATTTTAGAACATAAATAATCTAATTCCTTCACAAGATTAAAAGCTTCAATGCTCAAGATGGAAGACATATTCTGTCAACTGCTGCAATTTACTAGGATCAAGTTTCTGCTCAGTCACGACAGGTTGCTTCTTCACAGTAAGCATCCGAGAGGCAGAGTCCACAGTCCAACCTTGCTGTATAACATCTACAACTACAATATATAACAAAAAATGTCAATAATGATAACATAGCAAGGAAAGGGGGGGAAGGTTGATATAATTTAATCCTCACAGATATTTTAAAAGCCAGCCAAAACATGACCACACAAGCGAAAGTTGCAACTTTATTGATAGATCATTGTTTATGATGAGCAAAGTGTCATGATCAACTTTAGCAGCCAAAATCACTATCAAGAGTCATGGTTGTCTTGGGCTTAAAATATTAATAAGGAGTACTTTTCCATATTTCCCAATCCATGTACAAAATATAATCAATATCCAATTTCCAAGGTTTCTAGGAGAGGGAATTATTCAAATTGGCAAATATTTCATAATGACAGAGAAGCTCTAATCTTTCATTCATCCTTTTCTTTCTTCTGTTTTGGTTCCCACTCCTATTCTTTTCTCCCTTTTTCCCTGACCGTCTTCTTAATTTATTACTTTAAATTTCATCACATTTCCTTTACTTTACCTGACATAACTCCATTTTTTCTTTATTTTCTTTCTATCCACAGTCAATGCTCTCATTTTCTCTGTGCATTCAAACAGTGTAAATTCCTCATTCTAAGTGTAATTTTGTCGTTTCTCAGCTGCTTAAAATTTCAAGAAACAATTATCCTAAAATTCAGTTACTGCTCTGTATCAAAAACAAGTATTTTCAAACAGATCATAGGTTGTTAATAAACCCAAAAATAAATCTTTATAATTCCAAACCCAAACATAACCACCAGAGGCAACAGAAACAATATAATTTAAACCATTAAGAGGTAGAAAATTATACTGAGAAACTATAATAATAAAGATCCAGCACAGACAGCACTAAAAAACAGGACTTTTACCTATATCTACACAACGTTAACCCTGATTTCGTAACACAGAGTATTATGAACCTAAGAAGGTACTTTTGTTGGCTATCCCATTCACAAGTATAGTATACCATTTCGAAGAGTTTCTCTATAGTGTATGCAAGACAACATTTGGCTATATGCAGCAGATATTCTGTCAGTAGTAATAGAGAGAAGATGAAGGAGAGTTGGAATCCTCTTTTACTAAACACTCAAATGTGTATCTTAGTCCTCCCTTTACAGCCAACATTTAAGTATAAGATTCAAAGGAGTTCATTCAGTCTAAGGGTCCTCAAGAAAGTATAGGAGTTGGGCTTTAGAACTCAGATAAATATGCTTCAACTATTCAAGCGAAAATAATGTTCGCCTTTAAATGTGAGCCCAAAAAAGATAATTAAGTCTGAATATACGTATTCACAATATATGATTCCTATCCACATATGATAAAAACATGAATTGCTTGTGCATGATGTTTAATGTAAAAATTTGATCAGGTTAACCAATCAAATTGGTTCCGAACCAAGAGGCATTAAAACAGAAATAGATAATTAGACATGCGATGTTTTAATTCAAACATGAACATTAAATTACTTACAACTTGTAGCATCATCCTCATTCATTACCAGAAATAAAGCAGTATCTGTAATGCTTATTGTAGAATAAGCAGAGAGAAGCAGCTGAAACATCTCCTTTCTGTAAAGTTCTGGAAAAAGCTCATTGGTATTAATATTTTCATTGTACTAAACATCTTCGATAAAAATATAGATGCAAAAGACTTGTGAACTCAAACTATTTAGAAAAGTAATCTAAAAGGTAGAATTTAATAAAAAAATTGTAGAAGTTAATGTGAAAGTGGTACATTACTAGTTCACTACATTTTACATGAGCCATGATATCTATAGCACCTTTATATATAGTACATATTGCCACATTGGCCTAAGAAATTACCTTATCCATCTATCTACGTCTTTTCATGTTATATATAAATGGAACAGGAAGTTCAGTCAAAAACAGGTGTTTAATCGCTGGTCTTCCAAATTTAAACTATAATACATTTTGTTTTTATCAAACTAATCTAAGGTTAGCTAATCGCTTTCATTCTTAACATACTAATGCAACATGTAGCTATCTTAATACTATATATATAGTGCTGCATAAAACCAATAATACTTGATAAAGATTAAATGATTAATCCATTCACGCTTAAGGTTGTGTTTGTTTCTCTTAGATTTTGGACCTGGGCCTAACTCAACCCCAAAAGCTAGCTTGTAGGGTGAGGACTGTCCAAGGTTTATATATTATTAAATGGCCTTATCACTAGTCAATGTGGGACTTTCCAACACACCCCCTCACGCCCAGGGCTGGACATCTGGAGCGTGGACACATCAAGGGGTGGGGGCCCAATAACAACGGATCTAGGATAGGCTCTGATACCATATTAGATTTTAAACCTGGGCCTAACTCAACCCCAAAAGCTAGCTTGTAAGGTGAGGACTGCCCAAGGCTTATATACTATTAAATGGCCTTATCACTAGTCAATGTGGGACTTTCCAACACACCCCCTCACGCCCAGGGCTGGACATCTGGAGCGTGGACAACTTTATGGGTGGGAGCCCAATAACAACGGATCTAGGATAGGCTCTGATACCATATTAGATTTTTGGACTTGGGCCTAACTCAACCCCAAAAGCTAGCTTGTAGGGTGAGGACTGTCCAAGGCTTATATACTATTAAATTGGCCTTATCTCTAGGCAATGTGGGACTCTAACACACCCCCTCACGACGCCCAGGGCTGGACATCTGGAGCGTGGACACATCAAGGGGTGGGGGCCCAATAACAACGGATCTAGGATAGGCTCTGATACCAGATTAGATTTTGGACCTGGGCCTAACTCAACCCCAAAAGCTAGCTTGTAAGGTGAGGACTGCCCAAGGCTTATATACCACAATATGGCCTTATCTCTAGGCAATGTGGGACTCTAACACACCCCCTCACGCCCAGGACTGGACATCTGGAGCGTGGACAACTATACGGGTGGCGGCCCAATAACAACGGATCATCTAGGATAGGCATTTTGGACCTGGGCCTAACTCAACCCCAAAAGCTAGCTTGTAAGGTGAGGACTGCCCAAGGCTTATATACCACAATATGGCCTTATCTCTAGGCAATGTGGGACTCTAACACACCCCCCTCACGCCCAGGACTGGACATCTGGAGCGTGGACAACTATACGGGTGGCGGCCCAATAACAACGGATCATCTAGGATAGGCTCTGATACCATCTTAGATTTTGGACCTGGGCCTAACTCAACCCCAAAAGCTAGCTTGTAGGGTGAGGACTGTCCAAGGTTTATATATTATTAAATGGCCTTATCACTAGTCAATGTGGGACTTTCCAACAGTTTCATATGGTAAAAATGGTAAAAGGCCTTTTGACCCAAGCAACACAATTATTCCTTTGAAATAGAGTAAGTTCAAGTTGCATACAGATGCGCGTAACTTCCGTTTGCAGAACCATAATTGTAATCCAAACAGGCTCTTAATGATTTCTCCCCCACAGAAATGGCCAACTTTGTTTCAGGATAACATATAGTCTACTATCAACAATCAACAAGGTAACACGTAATGTAATGGGATATAAATAAAAGTAAGGGTGACATTTTGATAAAGTAGAAGTCTACGATAACAGCTTCAGTCCAGCAAGTTAACAAATTTGATATATATACAATTATATTGTTAAGAACTAAGTAGATTGAAGATATGATAAAGTGAATAAAATCATCAATCATGCTTTAATTATAGAGAAGATGTAAGAGTTTCTACAGAGCTTACGTAGCACTGCTTAGAAACACAGTACAAAATCTTATAGCTTGCCTGAGAAAGCAGCAACTGGGCCTCAGAGTTCCTGACCCCAGTCAAACCCACGGATTGCCTCATGCACTCCAGCATAGTCACATAACCAAAGCTTCTGACCAATTTTCCATACTGCAGTGACTTCAGGCTTGCTTTCTTTGATTGAGGAAGGTATTGATTTCCAAAGAAAGCGAGTACTATTGCTGCAATATCACAACAACAAACATTAACATCCAAAAATAAAAACATTGCAAGACAACCAATCCCAGCCATTTCGTAATTGATATAAAAAATTGTCAAATGTAAAACAGGGATTATTTTCAGTACCAATAGGTCAGTCAAACAAAGAGAAAACTAATTTAATTTAACATGTACAATACAAAATCTCCAAGACCAATTCTGCATCACAAATTGAAGTAGCAAAAATGATATTTTCATTTCCCTTTCTTTTCATTTGTTTTTTCTAAACCATATTGAGGATGAAGCAAACCTCAAAATAATCATAAATAAGTATAATAAAAGATGAGTGTAAATAAGTAAATAAAAATAAGGTTCCAATTACAAAGTTACCTGTAAATTTGTGATGAGTGTAGTAGAATCAGATAATTGCCTCTCATAGCAGACATGTTACAAATACAAACTATATGGAATTGGTTGATTCCATTTTCACCAGTACCCTTTGCATGAGCATGATCCGTTTTTAAAATGATGGAAGCGACTTGAGTCTCTCAGTATGATCTCATGTTCAATAACCATGGAAATGTAGGTCATGGCACTGTGGCAATCACCACAAATGCGTAAATTCTTAGTGATTCGAATAGGTGAACCTGGAGGCAGTGTTAAGATGCCATAGGCAAGAGCCAACTTCTCACTATGTTCAAAAAGCAGGTCACCTTTTTCTTCATCATCAACATCATGAAGAGCAAAGCTTGTCTGAGGAACATACCCAATAGCTTTAATGCGTTGAATCAAGTCTGCAAGTGTTTCATATATCTGCTGAGATTGTGAGTGAGATCTGTCTCCCACATAGAAGGTTGCAATGCCTTTCCTTCCTTGTACCCAGCTGCAACCAGGTCTTTTCTTGATTCCAGTATGTTTCATCAAATATCTAATCCTAGCCACATCTTTCCAGCGTCTGGCATTAGCATATATGTTTGAAAGCAATGTATATGACCCATCATTCTCCGCCTCCAATTCTAACAATCGATTTGCTGCAAATTCCCCAAGTTCCACATTTGAATGTACCCTGCAAGCACTAAGCAAAGCCACCCACACTACTGGGGTTGGTTCCATTGGCATTTCTTCATTAATGAGTTTCAAAGCTTCACCTAGACGACCAGCACGACCCAAAAGATCAACCATACAAGCATAATGCTCTGCTCCAGGAACAACCCCAAAATCCTTTTTCATTCTATAAAAGAAATTGATTCCATGATCCACCATTCCCGAATGACTGCAAGCATAAAGCAAAACAAGAAAGGTTATGCCATCAGGCACTAGAGCCACTTTCCTCATCTCATCAAAAACCCGTAGAGCATCATTGCCATGACCATGCATGCCATAGCCTGTCATTAACGAAGTCCAAGAGACAGCATTTCTCTCTGGCATGTTGTCAAAAACAATTTGAGCAGTATCAACATCTCCAGATTTGGAATACATGTCTATGAGACAATTAGCCACAAACAGAACACCATAATCATATCGATTTCGCAACACATAAGCATGAATTTGCCTACCAAACCTCAATGCTGCCAAACGTGCACAAGCCATAAGGGCACAAGACAGAGTAAAATCATTAGGTTTTATAGAGTTATCTGATTTGAACATTTCTGAGAAAAGTTGTAGAGCATGGTTGGCATCACCATGCTGTGCATACCCACCAATCATCACAGTCCAGGATACCACATCCCTATCTTTGGAAGATATAGAATCAAACATCATACGAGCCACTTCTATACTTTGGCATTTAGCATACATGTCAATTAGACCATTAATCACCATCAGATCATCACCCCCATCTAAGTTAAAATTGAGAATAAACTTGATAGCATAACAATGAGTTTCTTTCCCATGAAGCAATGCTCCAACAAATGCACAGGCTGAAAGTAAAGACACAAGAGTGACCACATTCGGGCGAGAACCACATTTACACATCTGCCTAAACACATCCATAGCTTCACAAGCATGCCCTCTCTGAGCATATCCCGCAATAACAGCAGTCCAAGTGACAACATCTAACTCAGTATTTTCCTCCCTCATCTTATCAAACAAAGAAAGAGCAAGCTCAAATCTGCCAGTTTGAGAATACCCAGTTACCATGGCATTCCAAGAAACAACATCCTTAAACTTCATCCTCTGAAAAACCTTATTAGCTTCCTCCATGTTGCGACACTTAGCATACATATCAACAACAGCCCTTACCCACAAAAACATCATCCACCAACCCAGTTGTAACAGCAAAACCATGAGCCTGTTTCCCAAGCAATGAGGCACCGAGGGAAGCACAAGCAGGAAGTATGTTAACAAGGCTAACAGCATCAGGGGATACGCATCTCGTCATTTTATCAAACAACATAAGTGCAACATTTGCATGAGAAGCACGCATATAAGCAGACACAATAGAATTCCAAGAGACCAAGTCTTGAATACCTCGATGACACAAATCATCAAACTTCTGGCGTGCGTGATGGATAGCACCACGCCTCTCATACATGGAAACGACGGCGTTACAGACAAAGACATTGGAGGCAAAGCCAGTTCGGTAAGGGAAGCGCCGAGAGAGAAAGAGGAAAGGTCAGCGCAAGCTTTGAAAAGGAAAGGGAAAGTGTAATGGTCAGGGGTCCAACCAAGTGTGTTCATACGACAGTAAAGAGAGAAAACGACATCAGGGAATCGGAGATGAAGTGCGTGTCTTATTAGTTGGTTCCACCAGAAAACGGATGGTGGCGATGGGTGGAGGCGTTCTAGAAGCAAAATGGCATGGGAAGTGGAGTTGCAGGATACGTATGTGGCGATGAGGTTGGTGACGAAATGGGAAAGACCCTGCACGATGCTTTGCTGATGCAGAAGTTTTGCATGGAGTAAGGAATTGCATTCTCTCAAGAGTTTAGGTGTGATTGTGATAGTGATACTAGTTGCGGGGGGAGAAGAAGCTCTAGTAGCAGAACAAGTACACAGGAGGCGAGTGTTTGTAAGTAGTGATAGTGACAGCTTCTAGTTCAGTACTATGATTTACACCAAAAAAATTTCACAGTCAAGACATCAACGATTTCACAGGAAGCACCGGTTTTCACTTATTTGAGTTCTTATAAGGTGAGAATGTTTGTTTTTACGTAGAATGATCATCCCATATTCTATAAGAGAAATGATAATCATATTACCATACAACATACAACTTTGAGAGAGAAAGAGAGAAAAGATGGAGAAGAGAGAGAAATGTGGGATGTGATAGGTGATAAGTGATGTGATAGAGAGATATAGAGAAAGAATGTATGTTATATGAGTTGTTGTATGTTTTTGTTGTATGAATTTATTATCTCATTCTATAATTTTACTTTTAAATTATTATATTTTCACATATATTTACTTTTATCATCTAAATATTGATTTATTTTTATGTAATTTTTTTATTCCTATGTGTTATAAGCATTCAACCTCTTTAATTTTAATTTAAATATTAAAATTTGATAAGTAAATACTCTTTTTATAATAATATTTTACATTGTTATTCAATAATGTGTTGATACGTCATTTATTTAATGAGTTTAAAATATATCAGATGTTATATTTATTAAATAATGTGACAACATATTATTAGATGTTAATGTAAAACTTTTTTACCTTGACAGTACTTAATAATTAAACTCTAAATATTAATACATTTTATGTAAAATTTTCATCCTTAGGTGAATTGTATTTACCTATTGTAATTTAAATATTAATCTATAACATTATAAACTGGCGATAGCCTTTTTTTTGTTTCCACTTTTCCTTTCCCAATACACTCCTATTTAATTTATTTTTTTAAAAAAAACCAGAATAAGTCATAGAAGTTATTGAGTAGTTATTCCCCACTTTCAACAAATAAGATCTTCGTGTCACGTCTCTCTCTTGAAATTGTGAACAGTTACTCCCCACTCTAACAAATAAGATCTCCATGTGTCCTCTGTCTCTCTTCCATCTCCATTGCAACATTGCCCCTCACTCTCATCCATGTTTCCCTCTCAACCAAAACCAAATCTTAATAGGGATTGTGACGGCTGTTAGTAGAAGAAATGAGGGAAGAAGAAGAGGAGAAGAAAAGGGAGAGGTGCGCGTTGGTGGTGGCTATTGGTAGGCTTAGTCGCGATGGCTGGCGATGGACGAGCCCAGGGTTGGCGCGTGGTCGCGCTTGTAGTGGCACTAAAAAGTGGTGGGCTCGGTGGTGATGCGATCTGGATTGATGGGAAATGCGCACACACGGCCAAATGTAAAATAGGGGATTGGTTGTGTCTTGCAGCAATAGTGCTTGCTTTCTTTGGAAATCAATACCTTCCTCAATCAAAGAAAGCAAGCCTGAAGTCACTGCAGTATGGAAAATTGGTCAGAAGCTTTGGTTACGTGACTATGCTAGAGTGCATGAGGCAATCCGTGGGTTTGACTGGGGTCAGGAACTCCAAGGCCCAGTTGTTGCTTTCTCAGGAAAGCTATAAGATTTTGTATTGTGTTTCTTAGCAATGCTACGTAAGCTCTGTAGAAACTTTTACATCTTCTTTATAATTAAAGCATGATTGATGATTTTATTCACTTTATCATATCTTCAATCTACTTAGTTCTTAACAATATAATTGCATATATATCAAATTTGGCTGTGTGCGAGCATTTCCCATCAATCCAGATCGCATCACCACCGAGCCCACCGCTTTTCAATGCCACTACAAGCGCGACCGTGTGCCAACCGTGGGCTCGTCCATCGCCAGCCATCGCGGCTAAGCCATGCTACCAATAGCCACCACCAACTCGCACATCTCCCTTTTCTTCCCTCATTCTTCTTCTACCAGCAGTCGTCACAATCCTTGTTGAGATTTGGTTTTGGTTGAGAGGGAAACGTGGATGAGAGTGAGCAGCAATGTTGCAATGGAGATGGAAGAGAGACAGAGGACATACAAAGATCTTATCTTATTTGTTAGAGTGGGGAGTAACTATTCACAATTTTAAGAGAGAGAGACGTGACAGGAAGATCTTATTTGTTGAAAGTGGGGAGTAACTACTCAATAACTTCTGTGACTTATAGAGGTATATTATGAAAGGAAAAATGGAAACGAAAAAAAAGGATATCACCATTATATAATGTTATAGATATCCTTTTACGTTAGATTTATTAAATTTTATAGTTGTACGTTATCTTTTTATTTGAAATTAATTAATAAAATTATAATGATAATAAAATTATATTTTGATATCCATATAAAGGAGATGAATTCATAATATTTCAGATTAAGTTGAAAAATTATTCATAATATTGTGAATAAATATTAATTTATGTCCTATATTAAATGCTATTTATAAAAATTCTACTCATAACCCCATTAATCAATTTTATCCCATGTATTCTTTTACAACATTTCAATATCATAAACTCAATTATTTTTAAATAGCCACGATTTTTTATTAAATTTAATATCAAATTTATTACATTATTTTAAAAATTTCAACATATAATATATCATTTTTTTAAATAAACAAAATATAAAAATATTTTCTTCACCAGTGTAAAGTGCGGGTTTAGGTCTAGTGAACTTAGAAAAAGAGTGATATCCAGATAGAATTATTAGATTTTTTTTGGTCGAAAGATAGAATTATTAGATTAAAATCTCACTATTATCTTCCCAACATTATATAAACTATAAAGGGTTTTCAATTATGTAGGCTTTTAGAATTGACTGGCTTTTGATACATAATATTTTAAAGTGAGAGAATGATTCTTATTATCCAATATTAAAAAAAAGGACTTAATGATAACTCACAAACACGAAACATTTAAATTCAAACTCAAATCATAAGCTTGTCATTGAGTAAGTTTTTTTTGCCCTCTCTAATATATGATTATGATTAGTTCTTGAGTTTTCTTTTTAAATATTTGATCGAGTATCTCATATAGATAAATGTGTGATTAATTTTCAAGTTAAGGGTAATAATTTGGTAAAAATCAATAATCTCTTTTATCAAAGACTAAATCCTCATTTTAATTCATGAATTTGGAATCGATAGATGAAAATTATAATTTTCATCCATGAAAAATGAAAAACTATTCAATTTAATTATTGAAATATAAAAAGTCGTTCAATTTAATCTTTAAAATATTCTTTTTATGTTACTTTAGTTCATAAAAATAACTAAGTTGAATGACTATTTTATCTTTTAATTATGAAAGTGTAATTTCTATATTAAGAACTAATATGATCAACCCAAAATATTGTAGGGATCCAAATTAACATTCTTGTTTTACTTTTTATCAAATTAAAACTAAATTGTCAATTTAGTTCATAAAAAAATAAAAGATTGAGGGACCTTCACTTTGATCCTAGAAAGAAGGAAACTGTGAAATTAGTCATTGAATGTGTTCTCTATTTTTCAGTTTAGTCCATCTAATACCATCTGCCAGTTAATTAACTCTAATAGAGACACTGATGTGGCATGTTAAGTGTCGTGTGTACACAGTGATGTGTCAATAATAGAGTCCATTTTAGTCCCCCATGAATAAAATAGTTCATTTAAGTCCCCCATAAATGAATTAGTTCATTTTAGTCATTTATGAATAAATTAGTTTGTTTTAGTCCCTCATTAATGTCAATAATTTCATTTTCATCCCTCATGCTACGTTTGTCTTCAACAACATATTCTCCCCAAATATAAACAGAAGAAACCCTAACCCCAAATTGAAAATAATTTCTTTAGACCAGAAAGAAAAAATTGAAATGCACTTCTTATAGTTCAACATTCATAATCATTAAGAAGAATTACAAAAGAAAATGAAACAAGACAATAGACATCCTCTTTAATAGAAAAGGTTCCATCCAAGTTGAACCATAACCATAACCATAACATGTTGGCTACACATTTAAATTTCATTAGCCCCACAAGACCAAACTTTACTTAACCTAGCCATATCAAAAGAAAGAGCAGGTCTTATTCAATTACTCATTGAATTTGAACTTGAAATAGAAGTTCCAAGCCGCTTTGGCTTAGCCCCACTTGAAGCTTCATCCTCATCTAGTGAAGCCTTAATTGTTGAGCTTCTTTAACTTAGAGGGCCAACAAAAAATGATCAAAATCATCCATTTATAGACCAATCAGTTATGCAGCAAGAAAATGACACATGGAGGTTTTGAGACTTCTCTTACTCAAAGGTGCAAAAGTGGACACTCTCACAAAAGTTAACAACACAATCTTACACCTTGTTGTTGAAGAACACATAAGAGATTGTGCTAGACTCCTATTAGCAAATGGTATAAGAACTGACGTAGGAAACACCAAAGAAGTATGAACAACACTGCATAGAGAAAGCTTCAAAGGGAGAATGGACAATTAGGTTCCTTGCGGAGAAAAGGTTAGATGTGGATGCAAAGGGTGAAGATGGGTACATGATTTTGTACTATGTTGAGTGAGGACATGCAGATGTGATAGAGTTTTTGGTGGAAAAAGGTGTAGATGTTGAAGTCAGGACTAACAAGGGTGTGAGTGCATTACAAATAGCATAGTCATCGCATTATGCGGGGATCACAGGGATATTTGTTAATAGTGGGGCTAGCAGGGAAATTTTGGGCCAAATACCACCATCACTTGCTAAAATTCCATTTGGGACTAAAGTGGAAGTTAGGGGTATCGTGATGAAGAAGAAGGTGGAATATGTCGTTAAAGACAAATGTAGTAGGAGAGATGAAAATAAAATCATGAACATTAATGAATGGTTAAAATGAATTATTTTATTTATAAGGGATTAAAATGAACCATTTTATTCATACATCATCATGTATAATGTCTCCGTTAGAGTTAACTGACAAATAATGGAAGGATTAAATTGAAATGCGAATAACACATTTAGAAACTTATTTATTTGACATTTTTATTCTTTCAAGAATTAAATTGAAAATCTCACCAATTTTAAACACCAAATTGATGATTTAGTTATTTCCCCTTCATATGAATGTAAAGTTATCCCCGATCCTAGCACAATTGATCAAGGACTTGCATGTTATTTCAAAGCTTGGAAAATAGAATACAATTATATTCACCAATTTAAAAACACAATTTGTCTTGTCCCCTCAGTCCCTGTACACAGGAAAAATAGTAGCTAGGAGACATAATTCTTTTCCATGATTAGGAACGACGTGTAAGAGAAGAATAAAGGCTGCAACAACTGCTGGTGGAAACAATTAAGACATGGATGGTCACTTCCTGGTTCTCATTGAACAAGAACCCTCTCAATCATGTGAAAACTACAACCATCCCTCTGCACACCCAATACCCACTATTAAATACAATTTACCTACTAATGTTTAAGCATGGTAATAAATAATCCAAATAGGCTACAACAGCAGAGATGACACTCTTTTAACTCCCCGAAGAAAATGAAAAAAATCAGAAAATTAACATTGAATGAATTTTTGACAAAATTAAGTGCATGTATAATTTCTATCAAAATTTCGTTTTAAATCGGGATACAGACTAATGTTACTATTGATATGTTTGGTTTACACTAAATTCATATTTCAGAAGCTACCCTCAATAACATTTATTCATATGCCTGTTTAAAATATGACTTTAGGATAAATCAAACACTCAGTATCAATAGCTTTTGTGCGTATCCACGTTTTGTTTACACACAAATCCACACCCAAAATCAAATGTAGTTCTTCCATGGATGATTTTGTCATGATACTACATGCTAGTAAATTGCTAATAATCCCTGCTGTCAATAGAGGGTGAAGGTTTTAGATCTAAAGGATCAAACTTTACTCAACCCAACAATCTTTTCTTTTTTTTTTTGGGGTTAAGAACCCCACCAGCTTTTACCCTTTATCTTTGTTTGCCCTTGCCCTTTGCTTCCTACCCATATAAGCAATCCCAATATCCTTTTCTTTTTGGTTAGAGAAACAGGTCACTTTTCTGCTACATTCCTTCAGAGCACCATGGCATTGCTACTGACACTGCCACAGCCTCCAAACCCACCATACCTAATGACCCTTTTCCTCTTCATTTTCTTCTTCCCTTGCTATCTGGGTCTCCCTGATCCTGACTCAGCAGAAACCCTTATGCCTATTTTCCCAACCCCATCTCATCCAGCTACAATCCCTGCAATCCCTGAACAATCTGATGTTGCAGGGTGCCCTCTTACCCTCTCAGATGAGCTCTTTGATGAGATAAATAGAGCTTGTGGTGCCACCAAAGATGGTGCTGACAGTGAGCTCCACCGCAGCCGGTGCTGCCCAGTTCTTGCAGCATGGTTGTACTCTGCTTATTCTGCCACTGCCCTTGGAAAGGTAGGCCATAACCAATACCATAGCCATAGCCATACCACATCATCATTATCATCATCATCATATGACATGCCCTTGTTGCCAGATGACTCAGAAAGCTGTGTGAATGAGTTGGGGAAGGCTTTGAAAGTGAGAGGGATTGAGCTTTCCAAGCCAAATGAGACTTGTGATGTGGTGTACTGCTACTGTGGCATTAGGCTGCACCCTTTGAGTTGCCCTGATGCATTTTCAGTTACACAAAGTGGGGAACTTGTTGGGGATGCAAGTGTGAGAAGGTTGGAGAAGAATTGTTTGAGTAGCAGCACAGATGTCAATGGCTTCCCAGGTCTTGGAGGGTGTTCTAAGTGCCTGAATAGCCTCTATTTGGTGAGTTTTCCTTTAAAAAAAAGGCTTTTTAATTTTTTTTTTCTATTGTCTGATTTGGTCTTCTTTGCCTTAGTACATTGTGACATGGAATTTGATGGATCTTGTGAAAAAATGAAGAAGATCAAGATGATTTGGGTTTCATGTTCATCTTCTTCATTCTTGGAAATTAGGAAAGTTGTTTCTTGCATTTCTTTACTTGGGATGATGGTTGCTTTTTAAGTTTACACAAGCGGTTTTGGAGCTAGTGTGGGTAACAGAACCAATAGTGAATTAGGGGTACACTAAGAAGCTAGGAACCATTTTGTCACTTGGGAATTTAGGGGAAAAACAAGAGACTTGACTCCATTGTCTTAAAATATAGTTCTTAAATGAACCTTAACATTGCTAAAAATTATTATTAAGTACATGAAATGTCGCTATCTTGGCACTTCAAAATAAATTGAGGTTTTGGAGTCTTGATATGGAGAGGACAGTTAAGTTAGCAGTGGTCCCTTTTGCTAATTCTCTCTGTTTTTTTTTTCTCTTTTGTTAACTTTGGTTGCAAAATAATTGCACGGAAAGATGATTCAAATAATGTGGTCATATGTGAAACAAGCTTTATTTATTATGTCAAATAGTGTTATTTGTTAAACGTTAAAGATCACATACAATAGTTCAATTTGACTATACTTGTTCTTAGCCTGCCCCAATCATAAATGATGGTTTCTTAATATAAAATTTTAAATTTTACCTCTTCTTTCTGGCACAATTACTGATGTACCTTGCAAATTGGCTGCCAATGATACTACTGGGATCTTATAATCTCTGTAGATTCATCTGAGTTATTCATTCATCTTATTGCCTCACATTAGTCAGAAATCAGAATCACATTTCCAACTTAGCATACAGTTTTGAGGAATAGAGAACAAAAACATCTGTGGCTTCTTTTGGATCCGTGGCTTTTGTTTCTGATTTATAGTTTGCAGTTTGTAGAAATGCTGCTCCTTGTGGTTAAAATCCTTGCAATTGTTTCAGAATCTAACATTATCATATAAAAATATTATGCAGAATGTCACAAATGTTGTTTGTTGCATTTGAAGATATTTTTCTGGTTTGCTACTTCACTAAAAAATAGATCAATAATTGCATCTTGCCATTCACACAAAATCTGTTTTTAGGTAGTGACCTAGTGTTTTAGGCTTTTAAAGCCTTGATGCAGCTTTAACCATTTTTTGCTTTGAGTGGATGTTACACCACCAACCAAGATGTTATTTAAGAAGCTTTGATGCACCAAACTTCATTTGTGCAATGACTCATGCAACTTTTGTTTGTTATTCTAATTGAAATATTACTTCTACGCAGCTCAACAAAAAGGCTTCAAATTCAAGCAAAGCAGAAGACAGGACCACCAAGATCCACAACAAAGATTGTCAGCTCATGGGCTTGACTTGGCTTCTGTCAAAGAATCTGACAGCTTATATTCACACAGTTTCTGGGGTTCTTCGTGCTTTGTTGTTGAACACTGATGGCTCTGACCCACAATCCTGCACTCTAAACAGTGATGGAATGCCTCTAGCTGTGGATTCATCTGAAATATCTTATCACTCTTCATCAACCAAGCTCCAACCACTTATCTCTATTTGTTTGTTATTTCTTTGTTTGCCACTATGTATGCATTTTACTATGTTATCCTCCTAACTCAAATCAGCACAAAAAGATTGATCTCAAACATGACATTTTGTAGATTTGAATCCTTCTTTTGGTGTTGGGAATGTAATTTTTAGTAGTTATTAATAGAAATAGAGTAACGACGTGTTTGGTTTCTATAAAAACCACGTTACAAACATGGATCTGGATCAGTAATATTGGTCTGAATCCACATTTATAACGTAATTTTGATGAAAATTAAACACCCATTAAGATTTTTATACAAAATCTGTAATGTTTCTATTTTGGTGGGCCACCATTGCCTTGTGCTAATAGGGACTAATGCATTATTTTGAAGGGACAACATCTAGGAGTACCTACACTTGTTGGGGTGGCATTTTTTGAGACAGTTATGTGCTTCACGGGTGATTTGTGAATGTCAACTTCCTCTGCTCACCAGAATATGCTGATATCTTCTATGTCTACACTTATTGTGGTGAGGTTTGAGGGGTTTGTTGCTAGCTGAATTATTCCAAGGACAAGGACTTGTCACAAGTTCAGCGTGGAGAGAATAGAACTCAGCAAATAAAAACAAAGTGATGAAGAAACATAATAAAAAACTGGGGTTCGTAGATACTGCCATGTTATTGTTGACCTTGGAAATTAAGATCATTAGCATCTTGGATGGGCGTTGGGAGCATTAAGAATCACAATTGAATAAATAAAAATGTTTGAAATTCTGGCCAACATTTTTGGTTAACGGTTACTCTCCATCAATATTGATTGTAGGGAAAAAAAATATGTTTTTCATCCATATAGTTTTGATTAACTTAGGTCTTCGTTGTGTACTTTACACCCTTTGTCTTTTATTTCTAAACTTTGTGTGTGTTTGGATTAACGTTTGCAAACTTGAGTTTGAATGAACGTGGATTTAGTAAACATGATTTATGATAAACTTGAGTATGAGTAAATATGATTTCATGTTTGGATATTTTGCCGACGTGAGTTTAAGAAAGTAAATATTGAGGAAGCTCAAGTTTCACACGCAGAAGCTACAAAAACCTGCGTTTTCTAAACTCAAGTTTCAGAACTCAAACGTGCGTTTTGATCAGTGGAGCCAAACAACATGAAAAATACGAAACATGAGTTTACTTTTAGGGACGAGAGTTTGGGATTGGCAAACGCCAATCCAAACAAGCTCTTTCTAAACCCCCAATCTATGGTCCTCGGCCGTTAGTGAGATTTGTTAACTTGATGAGTTGGGTAACAAAAGTTATATGTTACCCTCAATAGTGAGTCTCAAATAGCTGACTCATTTAATCAATCTTCTTTTATTAATTTTTTAATTATTAAAATAACCATAATTATGAAAATGAGTTTTTTATCGGGTAAAATTACTCAGGTTAAAACCCTAATTTAGTAATTTGGGTTATTTTAATAATTAAAAATTAATAAGAAAAAGTTAATTAGATGATCAGTCGGTTATTTGTGACTCACTATTGAGACTGACATCACATGTAACTTTTGTTAGCCAAATCATCATGTTAACAGATCTCACTGACGGGCAGGACCACAGTTTGGGGGTTTAGAAAATTCAGGGACAAAAAACACAAGATTTAAAGTACATGGACGAAGACTAAAGTTGACCGTAACTATAGGGACGAATAACATATTTATCCCTTGATTGTATATCTAAACTCATTTTTGAATTAACGTGATAAAATTGTAATTTTTTGTTTTGAGTTGAAAAATTTATAGTTATTTTTAAGAGAAAAAATTTCAGGCATAAATGACTTTACTTTAAATTTATTTTTAATCAAAATTAATTTTATAAACACTCATCCAAAAACACATTTAGAGCTTCTCAAACGGTGCAATCAATTTTTTTTTTTAAAATTCAGTTGGTAAATGAGTCCCACTATGCTACATCACCTTTTTCTTTTTACATTTTATAATTTAAATAACTTTTCTCTCCCATGTGTAACTTTAAAAATTTTATGAAACGGTTCATTGATTTAATCGTTGGGTAATTATATATATAAAGTAATAAATTAATTAAAAATTAAGATAAATCAAATTTTAAATAACATAAATATATATTGTAAGATGATATATATATATATATATCATAGATCTTATTGATCTTATGGAGTTAATTATTTAGAGAGATGATTTATTAACAAAGATTTGATATGTCATATTAAAGCAATGCATTATAGGAACTTTATAAAATAAGAAAGAACAAAATTTTAGAAAACTTTTGATACGAGAAGAAATGTTTCTAAAGAAAACGATAGATACCAGAAAAGTTTGAATGTTAAAATTAATATTTAAGAAATTAAATTTAATATACTGATTTATAAATATTTTAACGTGCTAATTTATATAATTTAAGTTATTTTATTAATATAAAAATACAAGAAAATAAAATTGTACAATTAAATTATGGATAGAAAACTTACAATAGATGCAAGAAATAGAACTTTTGAAATACCTTTAACTAGTTTAATATAAGAAAACAAACACTTCTTGTAAAATTACTCACTTAGATAAAAAAAGATCACTCTTACAAAATAAAATACTCTTACAAGAGCACGTTCACTTCTTTACCTTTTCAAACTATAGATAATTATTTTCATACAACAAAATACATACAACAACTCATACAACACACTTTTTCTTTCTATCTCTCTCCATCATATCACACATTACATCCCACATTTCTCTCTCATTCCCCTCTTTTCTCTCTTTCTCTTTCTATGTTGTATATGTACAACATGTACAAACAACATTTCTCTTCAAACTATGCAAAGCAGAGAAAAGAAGTGTCAAATTTATAGTAAGAAAATGCATTTTTTATAATATTAAAATACTAGATCACATTTGAAAGTTGTCTAGATTCCTTCCATAAACTTTGCCACATTTTTGTCCTTTAGTCTTGAAACTTGCTTGGCTCTCTCTTTACAAACTTTGACATTCCCTTGGGAAAAAATTTATGGTACACAAGTTGAAAAAACTTGTACTAGTACACAAGCCATGTGAGGATTGATTTAGAGGTTTTTTAATCAGACGGTCGAAACTGCATAGTTGGTTAGTGATGACATGTCAGTAGTATAGTATCCTTATTTATTAACTAAACCCTTTGTTTTGAATTTTCAATTTTACAAATAAAAAACAAGACTATTCAAATTTTGGTTGGAAGGGCATAGATCATTCTGCCATGAT
This sequence comes from Sesbania bispinosa, assembly GCA_026901365.1. Classification (NCBI taxonomy): domain Eukaryota; kingdom Viridiplantae; phylum Streptophyta; class Magnoliopsida; order Fabales; family Fabaceae; genus Sesbania; species Sesbania bispinosa. The sequence goes on along the minus strand of QLOH01000753.1, from coordinate 12,002 downwards.
ATAGTTTGGTTCCTTTGGTCTTCAATGCCACCATGGAATCTCACCATCGCTGGTATTTATTCTTCAATGCAACCCCATCGTCCTTCACCGCAAGCTACTGTTGTGACGCTTCCCTGCTGTTGCAGCTTTCTTGCTCGTTCAACCCAGAATCTGACGTCGTTGGTGTGTCAAGCTTTGGAAAGATGTGATGCCACGGTGGCGGCCCCTACGCTTGTGGATGGGGATTAGTGTATTGATGGCGCTGAACACTGGCACAAAACCTACTGGGATTTTGAAATTTCTCCCGAGTCTTCGATCCATTACATTGGCTTGGTTGAGAAAAAAGGTTGACAACTGAGCAAAGGAAATAGAAAGAGCAATGGTAGATGCCCACATTGGAAGCAGAAAATAGGATAGTGACCCTTTAGCTGGTCACAAATTGATCGCACAATGACTAGTATATCGGGACAAGTTCAATGACAATCAACATGTTGATCGGTATATATCTTGGTGGCAAGTGGAGGTGAACTCGGTCCTTATGTTGAGAAGGATGACTAGCTGTGGGGCTTGTATTGTAATTTTTCGAAGTTGTAATTTTCTTAAGTGTTTCAGGTTTTTTATACTTTGAATGATGTCTGAACAATTTTAGGATTATCTTGTACTTTCTGGTTATCTTTTCAATGCGAGACCGACTTTGTTGCATGTGGTTCATTTCTTGTCTTGTACTTCTTTTAACTTTGCGTTTTTTTTCGTGTTTAACACGCTTGTAATGCTTCGGGACAGTATTTTCCTTCATCTTAATTTTGAAGTTGACTGGGATGCTCGTCACATCCAGTTTTAATTGAAAATTATCGAGATGCTCTTCGTATCTGAATTTTATTGTTAACGTGGACCTTGATGCTCTTTGCATCAGGTTTAGATTTTTGACTTAGACCGAGATGCTCTTCACATCCGGTTTCAAATTTAAAAGGTCCGCCATGCTCTTCGCACCCGATTTTCAATAAAAAAGACCATGATGCTTTTCGCATCCGGTTTTCAATTAAAAAGGATCGTGATGCTCTTCGCATCTGGTTTTAGTGCTTCGCGAGAAGGAAAGAAACTTGGCATAATTTGCAAGTTTTTTTTTGGGAAGTAAAACTGGGCATTTTATTTATGTTCTTCAAGAATAATACAACCTCAGGTTACAAATATTCCAGAATCTAGGTATAACTTTTCGGCCTAAGGTTTCTAACTTTAGAAACCTTTATGGCCTAATACAACCTAAGGATTTTGTCAGGTCTCATATCTTTTGCAGGTTTGGAGTGCTTCGAGCCATCATTAGTGATAAGGGGACCCATTTCTCGAACTGGTCCATGGAGGCTTTGCTGAAGAAGTGTGGGGTTGTGCACAAAGTTTCTACACCATATCACCCCGAAACTAATGAACAGGCAGATATCTCTAACAGAGAGATCGGGAAGATTATGGAGAAGATAGTCCAGCCTAACAGGAAGGACTGGAGTCGCCGCCTTGATGATGCTCTATGGGCTCATGGGACCTCCTGCAAAGCAACTCTTGGGATGTCTCCCTTTAGAGTTGTTTTTGGAAAGGCGTGTCACTTACCTGTGGAGATTGAGCATAAGGCGTATTGGGCAATTAGTGCTTGCAACATGGATTTTGACCAGGCAGGAGAGCAGAGAAAGCTGCAGCTGCAGGAGCTTGATGAGATCTACCTGAAGGCCTATGAGAACTCTAAGTTCTACAAGGAGAAGACAAAAATATTTCATGATCAATGTATTTCCAGAAAAGATCTTGTTGTAGGCCAAAAGGTTTTATTGTTAATTCTAGACTTAAGCTCATGCGCGGTAAGCTCCATTCTCGTTGGATTGGTCATTTTCTTGTTATTAACGTTTATCCTTATGGTGTTGTAGAGTTGAAAAATGAATCCACCAACAAGACCTTCAAGGTCAATGGCCACCGTCTCAAGCTATTCCATGAGAGTCCCACTTTTGTAGAGGAGACGATTGAGGAGATTAGTTTGGAGCTTCCTACATTCCCTTAAGTGCAAATTTTTCCACCTTGACGAGGGAGTCTCTTTTCCCACTTTTTCATTGCACTATGTCTTTTGCTCTATAATTTGCTTATTTTTACATTAAAGACAATATGTGATTTTAGTGTGGGGGAAGAGATATGTAGTTTTAGAACTTTAGGATTGTTTTAGGATTTAGTGTATTTTTAGGATTATAATGATTAGGATGTTTAGTAATTTTTAGGATTGTTGCTAAAAAATATGTTGCTTTTAATGTTTATTTGTTATTTTTTATGATTTCTGTAGGATATTTTGTTGTTTGCTGTTTTTTCCTTTGTTGTTTGTTGTTTCGTAGCTATTTTGTAGCAGCTGTTGCTGTTTTATGTTGTCTGTCATTACTGCAAATTTTCTGTTTTATTGTTTTGTTGTTGCTGTTTGTGTGTTTACTGTAGCTGTTGTTGCATTTTTACTGTTGCTATTTATAGCTGAATTTTATACAGTAGGATTTTGACAAAGAAATTTTTTCCTTATAGCATAATTTTGACAATAATTTGATTTTTACAGCAAAAGCATATTTTTAATAGTAGAAAAATACATTTGGAATGTTTTTCATTGGATTTTTATGATTTGTGTTAGTGGTGGGCATTTCCATAATTTTTGGATAATTGGTTTCATGACTTATGTTGATTGGATCAATTCCTTGCATTTTGATGAATAAGTTGGTTTTGAGAATTATTGGGTTGAATCTTTTATGATAGAGTTGTCCTTGGTGAGATTTTGAGCCTTATTGTTGAATGGACCATTCTATGTCATTGTCTATTTTCCTAGTGTGATTTCACTCATGTTTGCTTGTGCTCTAAAACTTGGTTTGACTCTTTAATATGAAACTTGGTTCACATGCATGTATTGAAGTGATTGAGGCATTTTTTGTTGATATTGAGCTACTAGCCATATGAGCCTACCTTGATGATTAATCCACTTGTTAGCCCTTTTGAGCCTATGGATCCCATTTACAAGCCTTAAAGAGAAAACTCTTGATTTGTCCCTACCTTAAAGGATAAAGGAGCTTTGGAATTGTTTTAGTAATATGTTCTTAAATAAGTGTGGGGGTGTACTTCATTTTCTTATCTCCTTATGTGGATAATTCATTGTTGACCTTTGGCTAGTGAAAAAAGAAAAAAAGGAAAAGGAAAGCTAAAAAAAAGAATAAAGAATAAAGAAAATCTCAAAGAAAAGTATATAAAAAAGAGCAAAGAAATAAAGTGTTTGGAATAAATAAAAAATTGGGTCAAAAGGTAGAAAAGAGGAGTATAATTATGATCTAGTGATGTATGCTACTTGCATTTATTTTTGGGTTTATTCTCCATTGCTCCTGTATTCTCTTTGGTTTTTAGCTTCTTATCCTTCATTTTCTCTACCTTTACCTTGGCCCTATTGCATCCTTTATGAAGTCCTCTTGATCATTGCTTGCATGTGATTCAATTGTGGGTATTAGAGTCTTCCAAACTTATGGTAGTGTTTGATTTCATAAGTGCTTTGAGTGTATATACACAAGCCTAAACACTTGAGAGTTGGAGAGTTTGTCTTGTGAGGATTCTATCACCTTTATTTCACCCATTTGATTTGATTGACTCTCTTGTTTTTTAGGTTGTAAGGAACGCCATTCACATTTTTCTTCATTCCTTGATCCCTTGGATGTTGTATTTTGCCTACTCCCATGCATTCATAGGATCTCTTGATAATTATTCCATTTGTATTTGCATTATGCTCCCTAGTTGATTTTTTAGTTCATGTGGTATTTTGCTCGGAGTGCAAAAGGGCAAGTGTGGGGGAATTTGATAAGCATATTTTTATCAACATTTAGTACCTTTAATCTTAGATATATTGGTCCGTATTCATGATTAAATCCAATATTTTAATTGGAATTTACCTAATTGGGCTTTTTTGGGCTTTAATTGTAATTGTTGCTTAATTTTGAAGTCTACTGACCTACTTGTCTTGTTTTGATGATATCTGAAGTTGTAGGTGGACGATTTGGGTGATTCCAGTGGCATTGGAAAGCTAACATCTAGGGCTTCAATTTTATATGCTACGTAGTTTTAATTTGAAAATCTTCTGCTATTGCTGTCTGATGGGAACCCGAAGTTGCTTACTTTTGTAATTTTATTTTGGGTCTGTACTTATTATTTTCGGCCCAATTTTGGCCTAATCAAATTGTTAATGAGTAGTTAGTATAAATAGGTTCCTTCCTGAATTGTTTTTGTGAAGTCTATAAATCAGTTTGAGTATTCAAACTTGACTTAAGACTTAGCATCTTTAGGTTTTAATGATTAACAAATAAGATCATATAAGCAGGTTCTACTGAGGAAGGTATTGTGTTGTTAATTATGTTTTAGGTTGAAGAACTAAGAAGTAGAAGAAGAAGAAAACCAGAACAGATCAGAAGAAAAGCAACTCAGAAGAAGACCAGAAGAACAAATCAGAAGAAGAACAAATCTGAAGAAGATCAGAAGCAGATCCGAAGAAGAAGAAGACTAGAAGAAGATCAGAAGAACAAGAAGACCAGAACAGATCAGAAGAAGATCAGAAGCAGATCCGAAGAAGAAGAAGACCAGAATAAGTCAAAAGAAGATAAAACAAAGAATCAGAAGAAATAAACGAAGCAAGGACCTTTTCTATCATTTGAAGCATTGAAGACAAAAGAACATAATCTGAAGAATTCCTATCATCTGAAGAGCTGAAGCTAAACCAAAGAAAGTTGAAGATGACAGAATCAAGAAATGATATTATGAAGAATAGTCAAGCGTGAAGAACACTCTATCCAAGAATGCATTGCATTTCAATATAAGAGATATGCATACTTTTCTGCCTCGATCAAATGACTTGCACAAATAAGGAAATTCTGGAAAAGTTGCTGCTCCTACAACTAAGGAAATACTGCGCACGCGGACTGACTGTACCCATTGCTGCTCAAAAGCAAATCAGTTGTCAGAATCAGAAAATGACAAAAAAGATGGTTGAGCAAAAATATTTAATTCAACATCTTTATTCATATGTGGATCAGAAGAACCAGAAGCAACAAAGCAAGATAAAGCCTGAATCATCTGAAGAGGAGAAGCAACTCCTAACAGAAGAAAGAAACTTGCTGAATGAATTTAAAAAAATGAAGAAGCAAGAAGAGGATATGTCAAAACAGAAGAAATCCAATGAGATAATGGTTGAAGATGAAAGCTTATGAATCATCTGAAGGATATACAAAGCTTATATCATCTGAACAAATCATGGCCTTTGAAGACTCTCTATACATATCATTTAAACAAATCAAATATGAGAAGTCTCGATCAAAGTAAATGTCAGTAGTTCAATTGGCTAGAAATATTATTCAAATATTAGCAATGAACTCTGATCAAGGAAGAAAGGTGAAAGCAACAGACTGTCACAAGCTGAACAGAAAGGAAGCTTGCACATTTCGGGATAAAAGACAACCTCAACGAATACATCCTCACATTCACAGAAAGATCAGATGATCAGTCAAGCAGAAGAAGAGAGATAGAAAAGAAGACATCCATTCAAATTAAAGGAACTCTCTCAACAATAAAGGAGCTTATCAGCAGTGTGTCAGAACTAAAGTTCTCTGCATACCTATTTGCTTAAGAAGAAGCAACCGTTTAGAGAAGCTATTTCACAACGGCTATCTGAGCCAGAATCTCTTAATCTCTAATGGTAACCAATACATCTTCAACGGCTACAATTCATCAGAACATATAAATAGCCTTAAGGAAGACTTTGAAGATGCTGACCAACTCATGGATCAACCAAGTTGAACTGGTATTGATCAATTCTGGATTAACCAGTTGGCCTGGTGTTGACCATTATTTGGTTCAACCGGTTGGCAATGGAAGTGTTCATATCTCAATGCTGGAAGGCATAAAGACTAGCCAACTGTGGACCTTGAAGTCCATAAGGAAAATGGCTGAAGCACAATTGCATATCTAGCTTAGCCAAGTTAGCTGAGGGAGATGTACCTCACATAGAAGATGAGATTGTACTTAATTTATACTCTTGTATCTCTGTCTTACCCTTGTACTTTGATTGTAATTGTCTGTATCCTGAGTTAGACTCAGTAACCTCCTTGTACAAGAAGAATCTGAGTTTAAGTGTCTAACGAACTTAAACTTAAGATTGAGTTGTAAACACTTTATGTGTCTGAGAGCCTGGAGAGGCTTGGTGGAATAAATAATACTTTATGATAGCCTGGAGAGGCTTGGTGTACTCAATGATATCCTGGAGAGGCTTGGTGTACTCAATGATAGCTTGGAGAGGCTTGGTGTACTCAATGATAGCCTGGAGAGGCTTGGTGTACTCAATGATAGCCTGGAGAGGCTTGGTGTACTCAGCTTGTGCCTGGAGAGGCCTTGTGTACTCAGTGTTAAGCCTGGAGAGGCTTGTGTGAAAGAATACTGCATGAGTTGCCTGGAGAGGCAGTTGAAAACGAAAGAATACTTGAGCCTGGAGAGGCTTGTGTGAAAGAATACTGCATGAGTTGCCTGGAGAGGCAGTTGAAAATGAAAGAATACTTGAGCCTGAAGAGGCTGTAGAAAGAATACTTGTATCTGTGCTGTAGATAGTGAAAAAGCCATTGTTGGTTTGCCCTGGGACTGAATGTAGCTCACTGGTTGGTGGGTGAACCAGGATAAATTTCTTGCCTAAGTCTTCTTTCCCTTAAACTCTTTTACTTTCAGATTTATATTTCTGAAGGGGTTGAACAACATTTTCATAATAAACTTAACTCAACAAATTCAATAAAACAAGTTTTCCAAGATAATAAATCATTCAGTTAATTTCATATCATTTGAAGTAACACTGAGAATGTACTTTGAAGAACTTCTGAAATAACACCTTGAATGGGATTTGACACAGTCTCAGTTCAGAAGTTAGATGTATACCTCAGACGATGATCAATCATCTGAGGTAGCTCAGAAACAGTTCTGAAAAGATTCTATGTGATATTTTTCAGAGGGTATCTAGAGATAAATCTGAATGATTAAATTTAGTTAATCAAGAGTTCAAATTTGTCAACGTTTTGTTCAACCTTTCCTTATCTCTAACTTTGTTAAAATTCTTCCTTCTTATCTTTCGCATATTTCATTTTAACTCTAATTTAAGTCTCTCTCCTTATTGTGTTTTAATGTCTTTGTATTTTTATTTCAAGATTTCCAAAATGTATAAAACACTATTCAACCCCCCTTCTAGTGTTGCCTGTGGAACTAACAATTGCTATCAGAGCTCACCTTCGGGTTGAGCATCTAACAACTGCAGAAGGAGTAGATCCTCAGAAGATGGAAATCTCACCAAGCTGAAGCAACTCTGAAGAATGATAGTGAGAAAAGAGAAATCACTTTCTTGAAACTCATTATTCACGCATTAAGACATCATTCAGAAGGACATGATGAAAAAGGAAAGTACATCTATCTAAAGATCACATACGGGTAACATCTTTCCTATCTTAAGTTTAAATGTAGTTATTCAATTATTGCATGATTTAGTTTATTGAAATTGTTAATGCATGCGTATGTACAATTGTGTGAAAATAATATGTTGCATGATTATTTGTGTCATATGCTTTTAAGTTGAAGAGTCATGTATGTTAATCATTTTGTCAATAAATGTGATACGACACAATGCAAAATCATTGAATTATAAACGACTTCTAATAATCGGCACGTTGCACTATTCTCCACACCGGTTCAGTGCACGTAACCGTCTCTCACCAATGCTTGAAGCACGCCTGGTTCCCTATTTAAGAGGATTGGAAGATCAACATGGAAATTACACTTAATTCAATCCTCTCTCTAAAAGGCAAGGGGTTTCTCAAGTATCTCTCTAACCAAAAGTTCAACAGTTCTTTCTCTTCATGGCAAACATTTCAGCATCTTCAAGTAACTCTGCTCCCACAGTCTTTAACGAGAGAATCATTCCTTGTAAGATGGTGAATCTCTCAGACTTCAATGAAGCAGATTACAAGATATCTGAATACTTAAATGCTGTTGGATGGACTCCATACTTCAACAACATCTCCTCCTCTTGGAATGAGGAAAGTGTGATGAAGTTTTGGGACAATATCAAGATCATATTTGAACCCAACAGAACTGGGATTGAAACGAAGGTAATGGGAAGATCATTGTTTGTGGACACCAAACTCATTGCTAAAGTTATTGGTGTTCCTGACAGTGGGGAACAATACTTCCAAAGATGGGAATCTCTACATGGTGGAACATTTGTTCTTGACCAATATCTCTTTGGAAAAAGAAGGATTGCCCCTTTCAGACCTTCACAACTTCTGAACACACCTAGAGCCCTCCTTGCTGTACTAAACTGCTGTATTCTCCCCAGGGGAAAAAAAATTTGGTAATAAGTATGATGGAAAGGTTTGTGCTGGGATTATTGCTGTCAAAGAAGAAAATCAATCTCCCATGGGTGCTGTTGTTTCAGATGTGTTTCAGAGATGAGATGGGAAATGAGGACCTCTACCTTCACAACACTTTAATCATGAAAATTCTTATGCACGAAGGATTTCCAGTGGAAAGCCTTTTTGACCAACCATCTCCTGACTTCTTCACACCGGCAACATATGCTGAGTTAGACCGGACTCTTGTTAAAAGAGAAGAAGCCCCTGAGAATCAAGTGGTTATTCCTTTTCTTTTTGCTCCACGTAATGAAGAAGAAACTGAAGATACCCACTTGAAGTCTCGTAAGAGGGTAAGGATGATGTTGGGTGCATACCATCTGAAGAAAGTGAATGGAAGGGTTTCCAAGCTTGCTAGAAGACTGAGAGCTGCTGAGAAGGAGCTTAAAAAGCTCAGAGCTGAAAGAGAAAAGGTTGATGAGGACCACCCTGATGATTAATAATTTAATTGTGTCGTGTCATTAAGTTTTTTTATATTGTTTAAAATTTTGTTTAAGATTAATAAAATTAGTTTCTTGCTCTGCTATAAGTATTTTTGTTAAAGGTATTGAGTATTCTGTCTGTGTGCAATTAATTAAATCTTTATTGTAATTATCAACAATTGATTTCACTAATCAGATAAAAACAGTTAATGGTTAAGTTAAAAACATGTCACTAAAAATATTTCTTTAACAATCAAAATTAATAATTAGCATATAGTGTAAAATAATCAGATGCTACTGAAAGGTATTTCTTGTTATGTTTGATGCAGGAATTAAGCTTCACCTAAAAAGGATAAACTTCTGAAGAAAACATCATCTAAAAGAATAGTTGACATATCATCAGTCTTATATTCTGAACCTGTTCAGAAAGTTGTCAATGAACTTACTGAAACGATGGGTTGAAAATATTAAGGTGATTAATATCCAACATTCTTAGACTACCTCAGATTTTGAGAGACAAATATGAAAAGTTATCATCCTCACTTACTGAACCTATTCAGAAAAGTTCCAAGTGAACTTAATGAAAGAGTGGGTCGGGAATATTGAGATGGTTGATATTCTGATCACAATAATCTATCTTAATCCTTGATGGACAAGTCAAGATGATTGTTCAAGGAATCTCCTGAAGCACAAAAGAAAAAAGCACACTGCCAACATTCTGACAACAAGCAACTTCAGAAGAAGAAAAAGTCTTTGAAGAAAAAGAGTAATGTCAGAAATGCATCCTTGGAACCGGAGAACAACAAGTAAATCTAATGGTAACATCACTTCAACTTATAACTTAAATATCTGTGAAAATTTGATCTCTAATAAAAACTTTAATACTTTAACTCACTGAAGAAGCAAAAACATAAAAGACAACTCCTCAGATAATAATAAAACTTTGTTGTGTGTTTTTTCTTTTATGCTGTGCCTGAAAATTTTTCTTCTATTTTCTTTTCCCTTTTATATATTCTTTTCTGTTTCTTAAAAAGTATTTCGAAAAGTGCTTTCAAATCTGTTTTTTATGTATCTCTTTTTGTAAATATCTGTTCTTGTTTCAGAACCTCTTGTTTAATAACGTTATAGAACTTAAAAATCTCTAACATCAAGTAATGCGTTAATTAAATTAACTTGAAGTTTATAATCTTAATTAGCCAATAACAATAAATATCCTGTAAGTTTTTCTTAATAACTGGTATCTGTAACAATAAGCTTTCTTTTAACTATTGGTATTTACTTTCTTAATAACAACATCATCTAATAACCCTATAACAGAAAATTGATTCTAACAATTTTATATTAAAAATATTCAAAAAGATAATAAAAATTTCAGGAAAGGGGGAGAGCCTCCCAAAGTTAACAACAACTCCTTTTTAATCTATGACAAAAGGGGGAGAAATATATATAACTTGTTCAAAATGTATTAAGTTAAATAATTCAGAAAATAATCAAAAGATAAAGATTCAGACGATAACAATTGGTAACAATAACAACTGATAAGAAACTCAGAAGATTCAAAAACTCTTAGGAAAACATAATAGTTAAACTCTAACATAGTGGTTTCTGAAAATTAATAATCTATCTAAAAATTGGTATCTGTGTTCATCTAAAATCTAAAAGTTGGTATCTAAAAATTGGTTTCTGTGTTTATCTAAAATCTGGTATAATAACTTTTGGTATCTTAAATAACAAGTGGTAACTATTTTTTTTTTTGGTATCTAAAAGACTAAAAACTGATCTCTAAGAAGATAAAAACTAGCTTTAAAAACCTTAATGTCTTTCTCAGGGGGAGTAATATAGATAGGGGGAGCCTTCTATTTACTTAACCTTCTTTTCTTAAAACATTTTGTAAGTTATACATATCTTATTTGTCATCATTAAAAAAAGGGAGATTGTGAATGCTATAAATCAGTTTGAGTATTCAAACTTGACTTAAGACTTAACATCTTTAGGTTTTAATGATTAACAAATAAGATCATATAAGCAGGTTCTATTGAGGAAGGTATTGTGTTGTTAATTATGTTTTAGGTTGAAGAACTAAGAAGTAGAAGAAGAAAACCAGAACAGATCAGAAGAAAAGCAACTCAGAAGAAGACCATAAGAACAAATCAGAAGAAGAACAAATCTGAAGAAGATCAGAAGCAGATCCGAAGAAGAAGAATACCAGAAGCAGATCAGAAGAACAAGAAGACCAGAACAGATCAGAAGAAGATCAGGAGCAGATCTGAAGAAGAAGAAGACCAGAACAAGTCAAAAGAAGATAAAACAAAGAATCAGAAGAAATAAACGAAGCAAGGACCTTTTCTATCATCTGAAGCATTGAAGACAAAAGAACATAATCTGAAGAATTCCTATCATCTGAAGAGCTGAAGCCAAACCAAAGAAAGCTGAAGATGACAGAATCAAGAAATGATATTATGAAGAATAGTCAAGCGTGAAGAACACTCTATCCAAGAATGCATTGCATTTTAGTATAAGAGATAGGCATACTTTTCTGCCTCGATCAAATGACTTGCACAAATAAGGAAATTCTGCAAAAGCTGCTGCTCCTACAACTAAGGAAATACTGCGCACGCGGACAGACTGTACCCATTGCTGCTCAAAAGCAAATCAGTTGTCAGAATCAGAAAATGACGAAAAAGATGGTTGAGCAAAAATATTTAATTCAACATCTTTATTCATATGTGGATCAGAAGAACCAGAAGCAACAGAGCAAGACAAAGCCTGAATCATCTGAAGAGGAGAAGCAACTCCTAACAGAAGAAAGAAACTTGCTGAATGAATTTAAAAAATGAAGAAGCAAGAAGAGGATATGTCAAAACAGAAGAAATCCAATGAGATAATGGCAGAAGATGAAATCTTATGAATCATCTGAAGGATATACAAAGCTTATATCATCTGAACAAATCATGGCCCTTGAAGACTCTCTATACTTATCATTTAAACAAATCAAATATGAGAAGTCTCGATCAAAGTAAATGTCAGTAGTTCAATTGGCTAGAAATATTATTCAAATATTAGCAATGAACTCTGATCAAGGGAGAAAGGTGAAAGCAATAGACTGTCACAAGCTGAACAGAAAGGAAGC